>CM077088.1:67518410-67890855 GCA_039513925.1 Platanthera zijinensis
AGTTTGATTTTTGCTTATGGTCGAACTCTATAATTAGCCTCTGTTAATAGGTTGGTGGAATCTATGTCTCTATCCATAAAGGGTAATGGGGTGCATAAAGAATAAAAAAAAAATGTGCTATAAAGATTATCAAAATAAAATAAGATGAGATTAAGAATGTAGGTGTAGTGGAGCAAAAAGAAAAATATATATCATTTTTAATAATATAAATGGTATGTATTAATAATAAAGGAAGAGTAAAGGATCTAAAGATATAGAGAAAAAATAAAAATGTTCGACATTTGCATGAGCGTGAATATCCACGAAAACCGGTGGATTTCGCGCACGGATTTCAACTGACGAAACAAGGCCATGGTTTCTGTGGAGCGTTAGCGAATACACACCATGCTAAATCCGAACCCACACCATGCATTAAAGGTATATTCTATAAAATCAGTTATGCAAATGATTTGGTAAGAATGTGATCGCCGGGTAATAAAAAAAGCAGTAATATTTAAGTTGAGCATGAAAGAAATGAAATTAATCATGATGCGTAACAAAACTAAAAATATAAATTAAATAATCACTATATCAAATAAACAACATAATAATATCTAAAATAATTTAATGAAAATGATTCTGGATTTTGAACATGTGCAATGAATGTGAGTGCACAAGTTTACCAGAAGATAGAATGGTGTCAAACAACTGCATAGGAGAAGTTGTTTGAAAAAAGAAAATAAGGTAACCAAGATGAAAGTTGTAAAGCTGTTTTGTGCATTTGAAGTACAAAAATATCTTATGAAAAACTCAACTGTGAAAATTGAAAAACGAGAATTCATTAAACCGACTTCAAATAGTTGTATAAGGTATTGATTGATGATGATCAAGGAAAACAAAAACATTGAATGTGTTCATGCTAAATGAGCAAACTGTTAGAAATCATTTGTTTCAAATAATTTTATGTAATATCATAAAACCACAAGATAATAAGGAAGAAATTTAAAAGCGCTAAAAATTACTTACTATGGTATCACTATTGTCACATCATAGTGCAGGAGCATGTTATGGTGTCTTCCACATCTCGTTTATGTGTAATAAATTATGAGTCGCATTTTGGGTGTCCTTAAGTAAGAATTAATTAGGAGTTCTATGTATTTTTATTATGTTTGATTAATATTGTAATTAACCCAATTGTCAGGGCCTTGTTTGCAAAGGTCATTTATAAGTTTTTTTAAAGAGCCTTAGGATTATGGAATAAAAAATAGGAAGAAACTATCAATTAGTTCTCCAATTATGGTTTCATGCTCACATAGAGTTCCCACATAGCAAATCATGGAAAAAGCTCTAAAAAATTTCTTCCACTTCCAACTCATACACCACTGGTGAAGTCTCCAACAAGTTACGAATAACGGACCATAACAGCTTAGCATAAGATCCCTTCAATACCTCTCAACATTATCAGCAAATCCATATTCCTTGTCGATTCCATGGCCCCTTGACAGCTCCTCTAACATTCTAAACAAATTTATTGATAATATTTGATAATCGGTCACTACCTCTTCTTTGTCGATGAGAAAGATTCGCTGCAATCGACAACTTTTGAAGTCAATTGATGTATGGTAATGTGCAAGTACTCGTTTGACACCCTAGCAGCAACTTCCATCACTCAGCGTGCGATGATCCAGTGCCCTGTCCCCAGTCTAGTGATCCATCAATCTAGTGCACAGATTCCCATAACACCCACGACGATCTGTTGATCTAGCATGGCCTGCAGTTGAGTGGCTACATGTCAAGAACGTGGGGGTGTTTGAGCTCGCTTCCTTCTATCCAAAAATACCATCGAACTCAACTCTAGTAGTTTCATGGCGCATACGTCAGCAATCAAACATGTGTGGCTTTCTCCCATCGCTACATAGATCATGTCATCTATTTTCGTCAATCTTTAGCAAAGCCCCTCCGCAGAAGCCCCAGTCCAATAGCTACCACTTCCCTCTCCCTTGACGGCTCCTTAATTTTCTCCAACCATATGAGCGAAGTTAAGGAGTAGTTGGCAAAATCTCATGTGTGGCAAGGGGTCGGGGCTAACCAGAATCTGGCCATGGTGCAACAACGGGCTAGCTTTTAGTTCCCTCATGGCCAAGTTTGACAAATTCGTTGCATATACGTGCCTCATAAATGCATTGATGCACATTCAAGCAGGCAACATCCAGAAAAATTTGACATCCTATGCATGCTCAGCAATTCCAAATAACAGGCAATTGGGCACCATAGAGGTTTACAGAAGGAAATACAACCTTAATTAGCTCTCGATACTTTCATTGTTTTGACGCTAACCTTTGTTGTTTCCATTCCACACGCCCCTCCTCAGCCACGCATCTTGGTAGTCCTGACTCAGCAACACCACTTTCCAATCATCGCCCCATACCGTCCCTCCTAGGCATGAACTTTCACTGAAGAGCTTGACTGTTACAATACAACAAGCCCTTTTTCCCGCCAAATTTGAGTCCACACTTCCATTCCCCGCATATCTGCTGAATCCGCAATCGCCAACTATTGATCTTGATGCCCCCCCCCCCACCTATCCGCAGAAGCGGCAAGTAGTGTGTACTAGTCGCATTTTTCATTTGGCCAAAATGAAAGGATTATGCATGCCTTGTGGTGATATCTCCACATCATGGGACTGTCATAAGGAGTTTGTTGGCGAGAAATTAAAAAACAGGATTATTCATCAATCAAAGTTCCTTTTCGAGACAAGGACAAGCACAAATTGAAGGATGGGCGGAAAATTGTAGTGTCTTTTAGGTCTTTTATTTTGAATCTTTCTTCTGATTATATGAGTCGCAATTTGCATGGCTTTAAATAAGCGATTTATATGCATTTTTATTATGTTTAAGTAATACTGCAATTAACCAAATTATCAAGGGGTTGTTTGCAAAGGTCACTTGTACATTTATTTAAAGAGCCCCAGGGCTATAGAATAAAAAAGGAGGAAGAAATTATCCCTTGGTTCTCTAGTTAGGTTATCTTGCACCCCTAAAGACTTTATAGTATCCTTGACATCATCATCTCCTCCACCTCTAGCGATGCCTCCAACAAGTTATGGATAAAGGATTGTATCCAAGTAGTACTTCATTAGGGTGATAGAAGAATTTTGATTGTTGCTGCAGAAATTGTGCCCACGACTTAATGCTCTGTAAATAGAGAAGCGAAGGTAGCACTGCGAGCGGTCGGTTACTTCGAGATCGTTATGGAACGGCTGAGAAGGGATGAGAGGATGCCGCAAGCGGCGAGACCAGACTTCCCACAACGGCAACTCGTTGTTGTGGGTGATTTTATTGATCACTTAGAAATGGTTACAAAAGAGAGGTCGCCACTAGAAGGAGATCGCAGCACCTAGAAGGGCACGAGCTTATGTCCGCACCAAGCTCTAGTTGGTTCCGGGATCCCTTCAAGGCGTTGTTCACCCCTATTTATACTAGTGGGGGACTGCCTGAACGGACAGGCAGAAGAAAAACGGGTTACCTGGGGTGTAGAAGAAATGAACAGAGATGAGATATTGCATGGTGTGCAGATAACCTAAAAACCCAGACTGCGCGGACACTACATCAGTGTTCGCACGAGCTTAGGAAAATAAGAATTGCACTAGTAGATAAAACAAAATTAACTATAAGTTCGGGCGGGCTCAGAAGGTTGACCGCCCGAGCTGTTGAGGAAGAAGTCGTATGTGGTGTAATGACCTGAGTTATTAGGTTGGGCAGGCGTTAAAGACTTGTCCATCCAGACTGCTGAGGAGGTCATTAGTTGTCTTGCAAATAATCTGGAGCACTATGCAGAGTGGACTCCAAAGGAGTGACCGTTTGGGCTTCCGAAGAGGGAAACAAGTGATTTGTTGATATCCAATATGAGGGTCCAAGCGAACATCACAATCGTGACCGCCCAGAATGCTAAGGGAACCAGAGCTGTTGGACTGCAAACTCTGAATGAGTGACCACTTGGGCTTCAGAAGAGGAGAGGATCGTCTGGTTTGCCAATAACAGAAATGAGGATATGGGCGAACTCCAAAACATTGTCCGCACGGACTGCTGTGATGATGATTCTGAACTCTGTTGCAGTCACAAGATTTTGGGAAACATGATCCCCGCACATTTTCAAGTTTGCACGAACTTCGAAAATGTAAAACTTTAACTGTAAAGACTGCGACTTGCATTTAATATTCCGGAAATTCTAGAAATACTCCCAAGGGCTGGGATATTTGAAGTGTCATTTCTTCGATGGGTCACTTTTCATCTGTTGCACTTGTGGTCACACTCTTCAAGCAGGAAATGGTGACCACTATGAATAAGGCATTGTTGGATATGATGAAGAAAGATGTTACGTGCCTCTTTGGTAGTTTGTCGGATGGTTGCAGAAGGTGTAGATGGAGGTGGTAATACAAGAGTTGTTAAACCTAAAATTAGTGGAGGAGATGAGAGAAGTTGAAATCCTAGAAGGGGGGTGAGAAGAGAAGAAGTTTGAAGGAGAGAAAGAGAACTTTATATTTCTTGAATAATCCTTAAATAACCCCAAGGGTCCTATATATAGGCGCCGATGTCATAACTGTAATTACCAAACATACATCAAATATTAAAAATACTTAAACGCTACGAGAACTATAACTCAATACAACATGACTCGATACAGTGACTCAACGCAACATATAAATAATAATAATACAAGATAACTGGCAGAGGATCCGTAACACTCCATCTGTCCTAGACATCGAGCTTGCCCACAAGCTCGAACTCCACGTGGATAGTCGAATCATCTGGCATCTTGATATCCCTCCAGAACAATGCCTGAGAGCGCGTCACAGCGGCGGTGGTGTCGGCGAGTAGCGGTAGCACAGTCGGAAAGACAAGCGATAGAATTAATGGCATCGGCGGGGTCCGTGGAGCAGTGGTGAGTAGCAACGGCAAGAAGGTAGGAGGAACAACGATCGGCAGCAGGAACAGAACTGTCGGGGTAAGCGGAGCACGGGCCGGCAGTAGAGGCAGTGAGGTGGCCGGTGGAAGCAGCAAGGCAGAGGCCGGCACAACAAGAACTGAGAGAGGAAGCAGTGAGATAGTCGGAGGAGGTGGCAAGGAAGGGGCCGGCGAAGTAAGAGCCAATAGAGGAAGTTGTGAGATGACCGGAGGTGGCGAAACGGGTGACCGGAGAGGAGGTAGAAGAGCCAGAAGGACGACCACTGTGGAGAGAGGTGGTACATCAGTGGCCGGTGGCGGCAGCGACTACAAGAGGCGAGTCCGTGGCGGGGTAAATGAGAGAGGCGGAGTGATGGAATAGCCGCTGGCGGGGCAGGGCAAGCCCTGACGTTCGGCAAGTGGAGTTTGGAACACACGGTCGATCTGCGCTTCAAAACTGTTAAGTCGAGCGAGTAATTTTGCGATGAGGTCGTGGTCGGCAATTGGGAGTGGAATGGACATCTGAATAATTAATCCTTTAAATAATTCAATATAAGAATCAATTAAAAGAATTAATCATTCAATTTAGAAATGTCTGGGAGGTGAATACTTCTACTGCGGGATAGGCTCGAAGAGGTAGGTGTGGCGCGTCGGATGGGATTCTGGCTCGTTGAGCTCGATTAAATGTGACAAGCAGCGACCGATTGGGAGTGAGAAAAAGGGGAAGACGATGGGCCTCGAGAAGTCACGGGAAAAGGAGGAGAGGAAGGCGTGTGTGGATTTCGCACAGGCTCGGAGGTTGGAGTGGTTGTCGGCAGGATCGCCATTGGTTCATGATAGGAAGAAGATGTGCAGCGCTGGAAATGGGTGAGTACTTCGATGAAGTAGAGCGATTGGATGTCGAGGTCGTTGGAGGTGGTTTGATGAGCTTGAGGGAAGCATTGGGGGTGTTGTGTGGCTTCGATGATGGCTTCTTCTAGGTGTCGATCTAGAAGAGAAGCAGGGAGGCGGTGCGGTGCCGATTGAAGAGGTAGGGAACTGAAATGGAGTTGCAGATTGCGAAAGTGGTGTCGGGCGATGTTTTGTGCGTCGGAATTGAGGGAGACGGGGAAAACAGCAGCGGCTTGCTGCAGTCAGGTGGCACGGCAGCGGGTTGCGAGAGGCCGAAGGGGAGGAAGGAGCCTATGATACCAAGTTTGTTATGTGCCTCTTTGGTGGTTTGTCGGATGATAGCAAGAGGTGCAATGGAGGTGGGGATATAAGGGTTGTTAACCCAAGAAATGGTGAAGGAAATGAGAGAAGTTGAAACCCTAGAAAGGAGGGGTGAGAAGAGAAGCTTGAGGGAGAGAAAAGAGAACTTGATTATATTTCTTGCATAATCCTTACATAACCCCAATGGCCCTATAAATATATAGGCGTCGATGGCATAACCGTAATTACCAAACATACATCAAATATTAAAAGCACTTAAACGCTACAACAACTATGACTCAATACAACAATACTCAATGCAGTGACTCGATTCAACGTATAAATAATAATAAGACAAGATAAATTACGAAAGATCTGTAACAAAAGACTTCCAAAGATGCTCTTCCCCGTGGAAGAAGCAATTTAAAGAAGGTTCGAGCAGACAAAAACAAACGTTCGCGGCGACCTCCAAAAAAATAAGTTCGGGTAAAAGGTTGATGATGTCGTTATAAAGCCCGATGGGGTTACCACTCGAGAAATCTCTTCAACTCTGAATATTGTGAACACTCCGGATTCTCCTCAGAGGGACATAAAGTTGAACACGTCCGAGTTTGATATCAATATGGAGAAGATTAAAGAAGAGGTCTTCGGGCATTCTAGAGACACCTGCTTCAAGCTCCATGGTTTTCCCCTGGAGGCGTCCCTGCACCTCGTGGTGGCCGCGGAGGTGGTCGCTCCCAGCATCGGCCCTCTCTGCCCAGATCAGCTCACTTATCAGATGTTGTGGAGGAAACCTCGGTTCATTATTATCTGGAATCCAATCCCCCCCCCCCCCCGCTCTTTCGGCTGAAGAAAGTCTGTCTTTCCGTCGGATGATGCTCGGACCTCTTGATGAGATGTCCGATTCTGCCTCATCTTCATATGCTCATCAGTGCCCGGCAGGTGCTCACTCTGCTTCCTCCCACTTATCCTCTCAGTAGATCATTGATTCTGGGGCTACAGATTGTTGGATTTTCTATACTAGAAAGGAACAGCACATCATATGTGCGCAGCGGAATAAACATACAAAAATAAACCAAAAGAGTAAAGGATCTTGCGATCTCAATAAATCAAGAAATAAACCACAGCAACATATTGCAATATACCTGAGAGGGATTGAGTCTTTACTCAACCAAGATATTCAAATGATCCAGTCCAGAAACAGGAAGCTGAGTCCACACAGAAATAGATCTGTGACTCTACAGGTATCTACACGAGCGGTGGAGAACCCTAATATCTTGTCCCACAAGAACTGGGTTGGTGAAGGACTGCTCTCTACGTCTCCACGAATTGCTAGATTCGTTTTCAGGAGAGGCGGCGACAAGAAGTCATGACGGGATCTAGGGCAAGTGACGGTTTCAGAACCACGCACTTCAGTTACACACACACACAGGAAAACCCTTTTCCAAGTCTATTTATATCCAAGGATAACAAAAACAGACATAAGTCATCTTAGAAGTCCGCCAAAACTAAGCATGTGCGTCGACTTGAACTCGACGTGCGTCGATAAGAACTCGACGCAACGTCGAGATGCACTCGACGGCATTCGACGCAACTGTGTCAAAACGCAGTCGACGCACCTGCGTCGAGTAGAACTCGACGTTGCTTCGATTTCTACTCGACGTAGCACCGATAAAGAACTTGCTTCGACACTGAGCTTGGTTGCGTCGGCATCTAGTCAACGTACGTCGATACGTACTAAGCGTGCGTCAAAACGCACTCGACGCTACCCGTCAATATACTTTATGTCATAGATTTGGTCCCTTAATCATATCTCATATGAATGGGGTCAACACAATCTTACCTCCAACTTCTTCAAACACTCTTATGTGAGACCCTATAGGCTCAAATCGCGTTGGCAGTGAGACTAACTGCTTGACTACTTCCAGATCACCATAAGAACACCAACAGTCTCCCACTTGATCTTGAACGTATCAACAAAAATCTCACAAGCAATGAGCGGCATCTAGCAATACATCATTGTTACTCAAGCAATAAGAGTTCATAACTCAACAAGCCTTTTGCGACCAATGTATCAGTGTTGTCTAGTCCCTTTATCCCTTACATCCTGATTGGACTAAAGGCATAGACTGTCACCCTCATAATTATCCAAATCCAATTTTTTTATCTAGAATGGATTTCTAGAAATTGGTGAGTTCAATATCATATATTGACTTAACTAAGCATGGTCATGCATTTCTCAGTCTCATTCCATCAAGGGGTCTATGGATGTAACTCATGTCATATAAGAGGACAAATCGCATTTATGTCCTCACACAAACACTCAAATGACTCGTAACATACCCAATAACCACCGCTATCAACAACATTTTTCAAGGAAGACTTTTGAATCATCAAAATATGCTCTTCCTCACTTGATGAATGATGTGACTTCAGGTCAAAGAATCACAAACATCATTATCACTTGATACATAATTGTGACACGTTCATATAACAATCCACAAAATAGCCTCATGGTGGGTATGTCCAGTACAATTTGATCACTAACAAGTACCTATGTGATGACTTGATATCAAAATATCATGACATGTGAGAACCGGTCATTAGTCAACACACACACTAATCTTAATGTATAATCATCCTCTTGAGCTTCTAAGATGATACAACGACCAGGGATTATTTAAGAATAAAGCTTCAAATAAACATAGGACCCCACATTCAACTCACGCACTATTTCTATGAAAACAAACATTCTAAGAGCATTTATCACGTTAATTAATCTATCATATATAATCAAATTGATATAATAAAAGAACTTGTCATAAACATAAAATGAAACACATATTATTTTATTCATCATATAATTACAACCGACAAATATAAAATCCACAAGACTCTCACTAGAGTTGATCATTCAGATATCTAATACTCATTGATCTAGTATGACAATCATGTTTTCTCTGTCCAAGAAGCTTGTCAATGGATCCACAATATTTTTTTCAGTCGACACTCTGCATATGTTCACATCTCTTCGATCGACAATCTCTCGAATAAGATGGAACCACCGAAGTATGTGATTTGAGCGCTGATGAGATTTAAGTTCATTAACTTGTGCAATAGCACCGTTATTGTAATAGTTGAGAACTACGGGATCAACAATGTTAGGAACTACATCAAGTTCGCCGATGAATTTCCTAATCCGCACAGCTTCCTTCGCCGCTTTTGCAGCGGCGATATACTCGGCCTCGGTTGTACAATCAGTAACTGTATCCTGCTTGGAACTCTTTTAGCTCACAGCTCCTCCATTCAGGCAAAACACAAACCCTGACTGAGACTTTGAGTCGTCTCAATCAGTTTAAAAACTAGCATCCGTGTAACCCTTTACAACGAGCTCTAACTCTCCACCAAACACCAAGAATAAATTTTTAGTCCTTCTCAAGTACTTTAGGATATTCTTGATTGTTGTCTAGTGACTATCACCAGGATCAGACCAATACATGCTAGTCATGCTCAAAGCATATGAAACATCGGGTCGAGTACACAACATCGCATACATGATTGATCCAATTGTTGAAGCATATGAAATCAACTTCATGCGGTCCTTAGAGAGACTCACATGCATCTGGTCGAGTACACAACATCGTATATAAAGATTTAAGACATTGGTCCTTAGAGAGACTCACACCATGAGACATGGGCAAGAAACCCTTCTTGGACTCAAGCATGTTGAACTGTTTCAACACCTTCTCAATATATGTACTTTGAGTCAAACTTAATAACTTTTTTGATCTATCTCTATAGATCTTAATACCAAGTATATAAGTCGATTTGTCCAAGTCTTTCGTAGAAAAACAATCTCATGGGTTGTTCTTAACAGCTTGCAGAGTCAAAATATCATTCTCAATCAGTAGTATGTCATCTACATACAATATCAGGAAAACAATAATGCTCCCAATAATTCTCTTGTAATTTACAAGGCTTATTTTTGTTCTTGATGAAACCAAACTCTTTGATTTTCTCATCAAAACGTAGATTCTAACTTCGAGAAACTTGTTTCAATTCATTAATGGATCTCTGCAGCTTGCATATTTTAGTAGCTTCATTTGGAGATACAAAACTCTCGAGTTGTGTCATATACACTTCCTTAAAGAGTCTTCCATTAAGAAAAGTCATCTTGACATCCATTTATCATATCTCGTAGTCATAATACACAGCAATAGCAAGCAGAATTATGATAGACTTTATTATAGCAACAGGGGAAAAAGTCTCATCATAGTCAGCACAATGAATTTGCTTGAAACCATTAGCCAATAATCGCCCTTTGAATGTTTGTACATTGTCATCCATGTCGGTCTTCTTCTTGAAGACCCACTTGCACATATGGGTCGTGACTCTTCAGTGGTTCCACCAAGGTCCAAACTTGATTTACATACATGGAGTCCATTTCAAATTTTATAGCAACAAGTCACTTCTCGGATTCTGATCCATTCATAGCCTCTTGGTAGGTGCAAGCTCATCATCATGATCCATAAGCAACACATTACATATTTGAGACACAAGAAATTCATATCTCTCTAGCTCAAATCTTGGTCTACCAGATCTACGTAGAACTTGTGTTTCCTGAGCAGACTCTCTAGCTACAACAACTTATAGTCTTTGCTCAGGCTACAATTCAGGTTCATTCACAGCTTGTGGTTCTTGAACTTCTTCAAGCTCTACCTTTTTTGTCTTTCTTGATAAAAACTCTTTCTCGCGACAAACATTTTGCCTTCAGACGGTGGGTAAAAGTAGTACACTTTGGTTTCCTTAGGATAGCCCACATGATAATATTTATCTGACTTGGGTTTCAACTTGTCAAGCATTTGACGTCGCACGTATGCCTCACAGCCCTAAATTTTCATAAAAGACATTAGGACGCTTCTCAGTTCATATCTCATATGGTGTCTTTAAAACTGATTTCGTTGCAACATGATTTAAAGTGAAAGCAGCAGTCTCTAAAGCAAAACCCCAAAAAGAAACAGGCAAATCTGCATGACTCATCATCGACCGTACCATGTCTAACAAGTAACAAAGTATGATTCTTCCTCTCAGACACAACATTATGTTGTGGTGTTTTAGGTGGAGTGAATTGTGATACAATACCACACTATTTTAGATGATCACGAAACTCATGACTCAGATATTCGCCACATTGATTAGATCGGAGTGCTTTTTATCCTCTTTCCCAGTTGATTCTCTACTTCATTCTTAAAATCTTTGAACTTTTCAAAGGTTTCGAATTTACATTTCATAAGATATACATATTCATATCTACTGAAATCATCAGTATATGTGACGAAGTGGAAGAACCACCTCTAGCCATAGAACTCATGACTCTGCATACATCACTATGTATAATACCTAAAAATCATCAGCCCTCTCAGTATGATCAGTGAAGGGGGTTTTAATCATCTTACCTAATAAACATGATTCGCATCTCTCAAATGATTTCAAATGAGTACAATAGTCCATCTTTATGGAGTTTGGATATGCGTCTCTCGTTTATATAGCTCAAACGATAATGTCAAAGGTATGTAGGATTCAAGTCATTGGTTTTAGTCTCTTAATATTCTCTATGTTATACATCGGATGGTCTAAGTTCAAAACATATAAACCATTAAACAGTTGGGCTACATCATAACAAACATCATTCATAAAATTGTTTTTAATAATGAAAGAAAATTCTTTCATATCAAAACATGAAACAGATATAATGTTTCTAGTTATGGCTGAAACAAAATAACAATTATTCAATTATATTACAAGCCCAGTAGGCAAAAAAAGACAGTAAACTCTTACGGCAACAGCAGCAACTCTTGCTCTATTTCCAAAGCACAGGTCCACCTCTCCTTTACCCAGCAGTCTTCTCTTTCTCAGTTCCTGCACATTTATACAAATATGAGAACTGCATCCGGTATTCAATACCCAAGATGAAGAAGAAGAAAGATTTATTTCTATAACGAAAATACCTGAAGCGGAAGTCACACTTCCCTTCTACTTCTGCAGATCTTCAATGTAAAGAGGACAATTCCTCCTCCAGTGTCCAGCCTTGCCACAGTGGTGGCATTTTTTTTTCTTAGCCACGCTTTTCTTCTTCAGTGCTGAAGAATTGGGATCAAGATACAACTTAGGTCCCACCATAGTCTTCTTCGATCCATTAGTCTTCCTCTTGTCTTTATGCAGCATCAGTATAAGACTAGCAGGCTTGGCCTTCTTCATACTGATTTTGGCAGTTCTCAACATGCATAGGAGCTCGGGCAGTTACTTCTGAAGCTCAGAGTTCATGATGGCAAGTATGAGGCATTCGACATCCAGGGAGTCATCGTCATACTTCTTATAAGCATCTTTATCTGCACGAGGTGTGGTGGCGGATGGCTCCATAGGGGGGTCTTCTTCCAAGACATAGAGCCTACGCTCTTGCCTGAGAATAATTCTCAGGTTCTTGTACCAGTCTAGGAAATTTATCCTGCTAAGCTTGTCTTTCTCAAGGATAGCTCTCAGGGACATGGTGAAGTGCGATCCACTTGCTATAGAAATTCTACACGGAATTCATGCAAAATAAAATTTAGTACTATATTTCAAAATATATTTTATATTTTAATATGGACTTTAATTAAAAGAACTCTCACTATTTTAATCATATTGATAACCATCAATATCAATTCGGAGAGTTTATGTGAGCTACTCCCTAGTGAACAAGATCAGTATTTCACCAACATCATAAGTCAGTTTTGGCAGATCACTCATAAAGTGATTATTTAGGTAGATAATCTTTGTCAATTGCATCATCATGCAACTCTTGTATGGTTGTTGGATAACTCTTTATCCGCATCCATCATATAGTGCATATCAACTATATGTTTATAGGCACTCGACCTTTGAGGTCACCAAGTTAAGTTAGACCCGATGACGACAGTGGGATATCACAATTATCGGTTTGCACCTTTACCAAGATAGATTAATGCACTTTGCTTTAACAAGCCCACACTTCATCGATTGAGGCAGGAAGAGTGTCATCCATCGGAAGACATCTGAATACATAATATTGGGTTAAGGAATTTTATGATAACCGATTAACACTTAATCATCATTAACATTTAATCAATATGCACATAAAAAAACAAAATTACATCATTCACATTTCAGATGCATCTCATATGTGCACAAAAGAAAATAATCAACACTTGATGTAAAAAGGATTAAACCAGAACATTTAGAACATTTTTAAATCCTCGGATTTACAGGTATTGGACACAGGCACAAGCAATCTTCCTTATAACAGTAGACAACCTCGTCCCTCATCATTGAATTCAAAATTCAAGATAGAATTTGGTTTTACAAACCACATGGAGAAACGGTTACTGCTAAGGAAAAAGCAATTTTGAAACATGGAAATCACAGTAAATCACAGGCGTTCCTGGCACGCATAATGCATAAAGTACAATGGAGAAAAACATTAACATTTGATAATCCAGGAATAAATCTGGACATTTAGAACAATTCTAAATCTCTTGATTTACACACGTTGAATCTGTAACCTCGCTTTGATACCACAGTTGGATTTTTCATACTAGAGAGGAACAGCATATCATATATGTGCAGCAGAATAAACATACAAAAACAAACCAAAAGAGTAAAGGATCTTGCGATCTCAATAAATCAAGAAATAAACCACAGCAACATATTGCAATATACCTGAGAGGGATAAGTCTTTACTCAACCAAGATGCTCCAATAATCCAGCCCAAAAACAGACGACTGAGTCCACACAGAAATAGAACTGTGACTCTACAGGTATCCACACGAGCGGTGGAGAACCTCAATATCTTGTCCCACAAGAACAGGGTTGGTGAAGGATTGCTCTCTACGTCTCCACAAATTGCTAGATTCGTTTCCAGAAGAGGCGGCGATAAGAAGAAGTCACGACAGGATCTAGGGCAAGTGACGGCTTCAGAAGCACGCACTTCAGTTACACACACGTACAGGAAAACTCTTTTCCAAGTCTATTTTATCCAAGGATAACAAACAGACAGAAGCCCTCATAGAAGTCCGCCAAAATTCACCATGCATCGACATGCGTCGACTTGCAGTCGACGTGCGTCGATAAGAACTCGACACAACGTCGAGATGCACTCGACGGCATTCGACGCAACTGTGTCGACATGCAGTCGACGCACATGCGTCAAGTAGAACTCGACGTTGCGCCGATTTCTACTCAACGTAGCGTCGATAAAGAACTTGCTTCAACACTGAGCTTGGATGCGTCGACATCTAGTCGACATATGTCGATACGTACTCGGTGTGCATTAAAACGCACTCGGCGTGCGTCAAAATGCACTCGACGCTACCCGTCAAAATACTTTATGTCATAGATTTGGTCCCTTTAATCATATCTCATATAAATGAGGCCAACACAATCCTTCCTCCAACTTCTCCAAGCCCTCTTATGTGCTACCCTATAGGCTAAAATAGCGTTGGCAGTGAGACTAACTGTTTGACTACTTCCAGATCGTCATAAGAATGTCAACACAGATCACATGACAGGATCTGCCACAGGTTTTGTGTTTTACACCCCTCTGTCTGGCAGGGCCAAAGTGAGCATTGTTGATGGATCGTTATCTCTCATCGCTGGGAAAAGATCCATTTCTTGCTCCTCCCTTACTCTCTCCTCTGTTCTCCATGTTCCTGCTTTCACTCGCAATCTTCAGTCTATTAGTCATCTCACTAACTCTATGAATTGATATGTGACGTTCTTTCATAACTCTTGTGTTTTTCAGGACCTGAAGACGGGGACGGTGATTGGCTCTGGTAGACTGTGCAACGGGCTCTATGTGTTCGACCCCTCTGCCTCCACTTCATCCAGCATCGCTCGGCCTCACAAAGCTCTCCTTGTTGCTCGTTTCTCTGAGTTGGATTCCTGACATTGTCGGCTAGGACATCCCCTTGTGGTTATTATGAAGTTTTTGCTTCCTATTATATCTTCTACTTTGTTATGTTTTTGATTGTGATGTGTGTGAACTGGCTAAACATCATCGCAGTACCCTTCCGCTTATGTCTCCTCGTAACTTTGTTCTGTTTGTTGTCATTCATACTGATGTTTGGGGCCCTAGCCCTACTGCTTCTATTTCTAGTTCATTGTGGTTTGTTTTATTTAGTGAATGTTACTCTCGTTGTACCTAGATTTACTTAATGAAACATAAAAGTGAGGTGTTCTCTATTTTTCAACGCTTTCATAAGATGGTCACTACTCAATATGGTGTTATCGTTAAAATATTACGTAGTGACAATGGTCGTGAGTACATTGATGCCCGCCTTGAGAACTATCTGAGTGACCTAGGTATCATTCATCAAACCTCCTATGTTTACACCCCTGCTCAGAATGGGGTGGCTAAGCGCAAGAATTGGCACCTCCTTGAGGTAGCTAGATGTCTCCTTCGGATGCATCTCCCGAAGTATTACTGGGGTGATGTTGTTCTTACAGCCGCCTACCTCATCAATCGTATTCCTACGCAGGCTCTTGGATTTCATACCCCTCTTATCACTCTAGGGGTCCATCTCACTTCTCGTTCTCCTCGTGTCTTTGGATGTGTATGTTTTGTCCACACTCATCCTAAGACCAAACTTGATCCCTGCGCCTTGAAGTATGTGTTTATTGGCTACTCTTCTACTCAGAAAGACTACAAGGGCTACCATCCAGCTAGGCAGCTACCAAGCGGATATTCATTACTATGGATGTCATCTTCCGGGAGTCGGAATCTTATTATGAGACCTCTCTTCAGGGGGAGACTATTGATACGGAAGTGAGTTCCCCTTATTCTGTTCCTTTGTCTATTGCTCCTTCATCTATGTTGCCTCCTCCGTCCACTACTCCATTCATGGTGTCACCTCTCGTCCTTACTCCTCTGGTGCCCCCACTTACTTATGGGAACCCGATGATTCCTCCTCTACTGCAGGTTTACATGCGTCGTAGGAGGGGCACGAACACTCAGGCTCTTGTTATTCAACATGTGTCATCACCTGATCCATCGTCAGGTACTAACAAGGGTAATTCTGCTTCTACCCAGCATCTCCTTTCTCACTTTGTGACTTATGACTCTCTGTCTTTTACACAAAGCATTTGTCACCTTCTTAGCATCCATTTCTATTCCACAATCTTGGCAGGGAGCTCTTGAGCATAACGAGTGGAAGACAGACATGTTGGAGGAAATGAGAGCCCTTGACAAGAATCATACTTGGCAGTTTGGTCATCTTCCTAAGGGAAAGACGGTTGTGGGATGCAAGCGGATTTTCTCAGTAAAGCAAAACTCTCAAGGCTTTATGGAAGCCAGATTGGTGGCTAGAGGCTATACGCAGACAGCTGGTATTGACTATCAGTAGACATTTGTGTCGGTTGTGAAAATGAACTCTAACAGGATCTTGCTTTCATGTGTTGTATGTAAAGAATGGAGTCTCCTTCAGTTGGATGTGAGGAACGCATTCCTCCACGGTGATCTTAGAAGTCTATATGCCTCTGCCTCCTGGTATTATTCAAGAAGGGTTGGCAGGGAAAGTTTGCAGGTTGAAGAAAGCTTTGTATGGCATGAAGCAATCTCCACGTGCATGGTTCGGGAGATTTCACCGGGTTATGATTTCTTTCAGATACAAACAGAACAATGTTGATTACACCTTGTTTGTGAAACACAGAAAGGGTAAAGTGGCTGCCTTTATTGTCTATGTGGATGATATAGTAATAACAGGCGGTGATATGGAAGATGTTGAACTTCTAAACTTTAAATTGGCTAAGGAATTTGAAGTGAAGGACCTTGGTCCCCTCAAGTATTTTCTTGGCATTGAGGTAACCAGATCCAAACATGGGATCTTTATATCTCAAAGAAGTATGTTCTCGACTTGCTTGAGACAACTGGAATGATTGGGTGCAGGCCGGCAGATACACCAATTGATGTCAATCAAAAACTAGGAAGGGATGGAGGAGATGTTGTTGATAACATACCAGGCGTCCAAGGATTGGTGGGAAATCGTATTTATCTATCTCACACTCGTCCGAATATATCTTATATTGTGGGGGTCCGTAGTCAGTACATGCACTCGCCTAGATCTCATCATCTGGATACTGCATACAGGGTCCTGAGATATCTCATGTCTTCTCACGGCAAGGGAATTATGTTCTCACCCAACGAGGCATTGACCATAGAGGTCTACACTGATGCGGACTGGGCAGGTTCAGTTGATGATCGGAGGTCAACATCAGAGTACTGCTCTCTTGTTGGGAGAAATTTGGCGACCTGGAGAAGCAAGAAACCACATGTGGCCAGATCCAGCCCAGAGGCAGAGTTTCGTGTCATGGCACAGGGGATATGTGAAGGTTGTGGATTCAGTCAGTCATGAAGGACCTTGGCGTGAATTGTGATGGTCCAATCAGAATCTATTATGATAATAAAGCTACTATCAGCATTACCCACAATCCGGTCCAACACGATCGCACCAAACACGTGGAGATCGACAAGCAGTTCATCAAGGAAACAAAAGTTAGGGGGATTGTGAGTACCCCGTTTGTTCCATCAAACCAGCAGCTTGCAAATGTGCTTACCAAAGGGTTGAGTCAGAACTCGTTTGACAGAATATTGGGCAAGTTGGGCATGACAGACATTACACGCCCAACTTGAGGGGGAGTGTTGGAATACTCTTGGTTTTATCTTTTATATTTTTTAAGTTTTATGTTGTCAGGTACTAGGGCGTGTGTTGTAATCTCGTGTATATACACATACGAGAGTCTCCTTTTGTTTAATTCTGGTTTACTTTTCTCCTCAACATAAACCTTGAATAATAATCTTTCAAATGTCAAGCAGTTTCATGCTGAAGTTTCATATCAAAGATGAGGTCAGTCTTCGTTTCAATATTGAAAAAATACATTAGTTGGCAATCTTTAAAGTTGAAACCTATAAGGATCTCGAGCATCAGAGGCTAAGACAAACCAGTTGGCCGGGTGTCCAAAGACAGAGCATTCCACAGAAAGGTCATCTCAGTGATAGTGATATCTCCACTAATGCTAGACAATGTTGCTCATTCACCTAGACATCCCTTAAAACAGAGGTGTGACAGATGTCGGTGGGAGATCCAGAGTCCTAAAGACCAGCGCACGAGATTGAATCGATCTACTACTACACGGTGCAAAATGTCCCCGTAACCAGTGGTCTCGGTGGCATTACAACTTATTTGATCTTCAATTCGTGGAGGTTTAAGTAGGATCCAACGATTACCCTTGGTGGATTTGTATAAATAACCATCCCTTCCTAAAATTTCAAACACGATCGAACAACCTTTATTTAGGTTGAACCTAAAATCTCCATTCAAAGGGGGGATTAAAATTTTGTTCTAGTAACCATCCCTCCATAAGATTTCAAACACGGGTAAACTTTTATCTAGGTTGAACCTGAAATTTCCATCTTGTTGGGGGGGGGGGGCTAAAATTTAGTTCAAGTTGTCATCCCTCCCTAAGATTTCAAACACAAGTGAACAATCTTTATTTAGGTTGAACCTGAAATATCCATCTGAGGGGGAATTAAAATTTGTATAGGTAACCATCCCTCCCTAAAATTTCAAACAAAAACGAACAACCTTTAACTAGGTTGAACATGAAATCTCCATCCTAGGGGGATTAATATTTAGTTCAAGTAATCATCCCTCCCTAAGATTGCAAACGAGCAAACAACCATTATCTAGATTGAACTTAAAGTCTCCATCCTATAGGAATTAATATTAAGTTTAAGTAACCATCCCTCCCTAAGATTTCAAACACGAGCAAACAACCTTTATCTAGGCTGAACCTGTAATTTTTATCCTAGGGGATTAATATTTAGATCGAGTAATCATCCCTCCCTAAGATTTCAAACACAAGCGAATAATCTTTATCTAGGTTGAACTTGAAACCTCCATCCTAGAGGGGATTACAATTTAGTTCATGTAATCAACCCCCCCCCCCCCCCCCCACAGATTTTAAACACAAGCAAATAATCTTTACAAAGGATATGTAATCAACTTGCGAGAAGAGCTCTTTTAAGTCGCCTCTGCTTCATCTTCTTGGGGTATTCTCTCCACCTTTATGCAATTAAATGCTCCCAAGGGATCCAACATCTTCAACTTCGACACAATCCCACAGGCCCGGGAGGTGTACCTCAGCAACTTCCTTGCCCTTGTCAAAAGCGAGCATGTCGTCCGGTTTCCGGACGACTAAATCCAGAAGTTTGTCGTCTTTCAGCATCTTTTAATAAAATTACGGAGAGACGGGCAACTCTTTGTGTGATGTCACCTCTCCTTGTGGAACTCATAGAAGAGCTCCGGTTACGGTTCCTCAAGCCAGACTTGAGAGGGGGTGGTCTTCTAAAGTAATGTTGCTTTTTTAGAATCTACAATACCTCCTCCATGGGGAGGATGAGATCAATATATGACTCTTACGAACCATCATAATCCCCTTGGGCAGTGTATGTTGGTGGAGGTTGGGTCTGAGAAGAGAATGGCTGGTATGAATGTGGAGCTAGCTAGGGAGGAGCAGGTATGTTCCTTTGAGGGGAACGAAGCCGTTGAGGCCTCATCTGCTAGAATTGCAGATGAGGGATAATACGTTCTACAAAAGTTAAGAGGAGATGCCAGCAAGGGGGAGGGCGGCCGGAGGTAGAGAAGGAGAAGAGAGCTAGGGTTGAGAGAGGATAAGGGAGCAACCCTCAAGTTCTTAGATCATTCCAGATAAAAAAATCAAAGCAAAAGTCCAAACCCATATATAGGGTTTCATATTACAATGAACCAAATTAAACCAAAAGCTGAAATAAAAACCCCAACCGAACCAGCCGGACTTGGCCTATTCTCCGGTCGGGTTGGTGTCGTCTTCCGCGCGTCCGCCCGAACCCGTTTCGGCCGGTTCTTCGATCTCGACTGCGTCTCCGGTATCTCGCTCCCGAGCTCTTCGTGTATAAACCTTCCACGGTGGCTCCTCGAGTAATTCCGTAACAATACCGCCATCTGGAAAATTGGCCTTGTCCTCAAGGCAGTAGTCTGGAAATTGGCGGCGGAAGTCGTCCCTGATGAGCCAAGTGGCGTCGCTCTCCGGCCGGTGTTGTCAAGCCACACGGATCTCTTCGGGTGCCGCATCCCCGGGTAAATGGTGTCGGTGGCCGATGATGCCGGCCGGGTATAGGGGCTCCATGCCCGATTCCTCCTCCTCGGTGGGTAGGGGTTCCACGGTCGGGTGGTCGCCAATGACTCGGCGAAGTTGCGAAACGTGGAATACCGGGTGAATGCGGCTATGTTGCGGTAAGCGTAGCCGGTAGGCCACCGCGCCAATACGACTGAGTACTTCGTAGGGCCCGAAGAACCGAGGTGCAAGCTTCGGAGAAGAACGGCGAGCTACGGAAAGTTGGCGGTAGGGATGGAGTTTGATGAATACCTTGTCGCCCGCCCGGAATGAGAGGTCGCGGCGCTTCCGATTCGCGAATGATCGCATTTTCTCTTGTGCCCGTTGGAGGTGATGTTTGAGGCTATCCAAAATGACATCCCTATCATGAAAGTGATCGGCTAATGTGGCTAATGGACACTCCCCGGGAAGATGTCGAATGATAGATGGTGGAGGCCGTCCGTAGACGGTTTCAAAGGGAGTGGTAGCCGCGGCATGGTGGTAAGCCGTATTGTAAGAATACTCGGCCCAACATAACCATTTGGCCCATGTGTTTGGGCGCTCACCAATAAAGCAGCGGAGGTATGTCTCCAAGCAACGGTTAAGGACCTCCGACTGTCCGTCGGTTTGCGGGTGGTAGGCCGTGCTCATGCGAAGTCGAGTTCCTTGTAACCGAAATAGTGATGTCCAAAATCCACTAAGGAAGAGCGGATCCCGGTCGCTGACGATAGAGCGAGGAAATCCGTGGAGTCGTACTATCTCCGCAATAAAACAGTCGGCCACCGTGGCCTCCGTATAGGGGTGTCGGAGCGGAATGAAATGTCCGTATTTTGTGAGGCGATCCACGACCACCAAGATGCAATCGAATCCGTTCGAGCGTGGGAGGCGCGTGATGAAGTCCATGGCAATATCCTCCCAAATCCGCTCCGGAATGGGTAATGGTTGAAGGAGCCCGCCCGGAAACATGGCCTCATACTTGGCCTTCTGACAAGGTAGGCACGCCGCCACGTAGGCCTTCACTTGGCGGAGCATGTTCGGCCAATAAAGAGATGCCGCCAAACGTCGATATGTCCGGAACGCTCCAGCGTGTCCTCCGGACAGTGTGGAGTGGAACTCGGCGAGAAGGCGCGGTATACTCGCGGCGGCCGTGGAAAGCACAAGACGGCCCCGATGAAACAGTCGGCCTCCGATAAGAGTGTACGGCGGATGAGCCGTCGGGTTAGTGAGAAGAGTCCGCCGGATCTCGGAGAGGCGCGGGTCCCGATCAACTTCTTGTTGGATGGCGGCGGCGTCGTCCCAAATGGGGCGAGAAATGGCGGTGAGCTCGGAAGAGTGCGGTATGCGGGAGAGCGCGTCCGCCGCCTTGTTTGTTTTACCGGATCGGAACTCGATCGTAAAGCCGTAGCCCAAGAGCTTGGCTACCCATAATTGTTGTGCAGGCGTCGCTATTTTTTGTTGGAGAAGATACCGGAGACTATGGTGGTCCGTCCGAACCACAAAGGCGCGGCTAAGGAGATAGGGCCGCCAATGTTGCACGGCGAGCACGAGTGCCATCAACTCGTTCTCGTAGGCCGAACGACTGCGGACTATGGAGGAGAAAGCCCGGCTAAAATACGTGATAGGACGGCCGGTTTGCATAAGAACGGCCCCTACTCCGGTGCCGGAGGCGTCACATTCCACGACGAAAGGTTGTTGGAAGTCCGGCATAGCCAATACCGGGGCTTGCACAAGCGCCGATTGAAGAGCGGAGAAGGCGGACATGGCCGTGGCCGGCCAGTCGAAACGGGCATCCTCGGCCCCTTTTAGTAGTTGAGTAAGGGGACGGGCTATCGCGCCGTAATCCTTGATAAACCGGCGATAGTAGCCGGTGAGTCCCAAAAATCCACGGACTTCGCGAAGGGAAGCCGGCGTAGGCCAATGGAGCACCGCTTGAACCTTGTCCATATCCATGGCAACACCGTTGGAAGAGATGGTATGGCCTAAGTAACTGACGCTCGTCATGCCGAAGGAGCATTTTTTTTGATTAATTACCATGTGGTGACTCCGCAAGGTGGTGAAGGTGCGGCGAACATGGACGAGGTGTTCCTGCCAAGTAGGACTAAAAACCAAAATGTCATCGAAAAAAACAAGAACATGTTTTCGAAGTACCGGCCGGAAGAGATCATTCATGGTCGCTTGGAAGGTTGCCGGCACATTGGTGAGGTCAAAAGGCATCACCAAGAACTCAAAGTGGCCATCGTGAGTCCGAAATGCCGTTTTGTGGATGTCCTCGTCGCGCACCCGGATTTGATGATAGCCGGCGCGTAGATCCAACTTAGTGAAGTAGGCCGCCCCGTGTAACTCATCCAAAAGCTCCTGGATGACGGGAATGGGGTATTTGTCCGGCACCGTCGCTTTGTTCAACTCGCGGTAATCCACGCGAAAGCGCCAACTTCCATCCTTCTTGCGCACCAACAAGACCGGACTGGAGAAAGGACTGGAACTTGGGCGAATGAGCCCGCCTAACAACATCTCCCGCACGAGGAGTTCGATCTCGTCCTTTTGAGCGTGCCCGTAGCGGTAAGGCCGGACGGACACCGTCGCCGATGCTGGATGGAGAACAATCGGTTGATCCGTTGGCCGGACCGGGGGAAGACCCGGGGTTGTAGAGAACAAGTCCGGAAAGTCGTCGAGGAGGGGGCGGAAATCCATGTGGAATGGTGGAGGTTGTTGATCCGCCGGTTGTAGTGGTAAGAGATAGGCCGAGAAAAGGGCGTCCGTGACGCGGTGGATACCTCGGGCCGATAGCGGAGAACGTAGGAGCGTCGCGTCGCCCGTTAAACGACACGGTTGGTCTTGATGTTGGAAATGCATGGTCATGGTAGCCCAATTCACATGAACCTCGCCCAAAGTTTGGAGCCATGCCACGCCGAGAATGGCGTCGAGGCCCCCTAATTCGAAAACATGAAAATCAGCGGTAAAGATATATGAGCCCACCGAGAGGGTCACTCCCGCGCAACGTCCCAAGGTCGGCCGGCGTCGACCGTCTCCCAATGCCACCGAAAATCCGGGGGACGGGTGGCTCGGCAAGGCTAACTCCTGAGCCAAGGAAGCCGAGATGAAATTATGACTCGCGCCACTGTCGATCATCACGATCACGGCTCGGCCGTGAATGGAGCCCTTCAACTTCATGGTGCGAGGTCCGGTTATCCCCCCCACCGAATAGAGGGGAAGGTCCAAGATATTCAAGGTTGCGGTGTCATCCGGTGGAGGAGGAGCCTCGTCGGGTTCTGCAAGCGCATCAAAATCCGCCATGGTAACTTCGGCGTCGAAATCGCCGAAAAGGGCGTGAAATTCCTTGACGGCGCAAACATGTTGGGGCGAGTATGGTTGTCGGCAACGGAAGCACAAGCCCTTACGGCGAAGCTCATTATAATCTTGATTTGAGATACGATGGGGGGGATCGGGCCGGCCTGCTCTAGGCCCTCCCCCTCCCGCCACTGGCCGGTGCGACCCATCACGAATGTCGGCCGGCCGAGCTGAGTGAGCCGGAGGAGTCGGTAAGGGTCGATGGCCGAGATCGGCTTCCACCGCTCGCGCGAGGTCCAATGCCTCGGAAACCGTATGAGGGTTGTGTGTCCGAATGCGCGAGCGAATCGCCGGGCGGAGTCCTTGGAGAAAGAAGCCCAAGTAGTGGTCGGGTGGAAGACCCGGCACTTGGGTTACGAGCGCGACGAACTCGTCAATATACCCGTCTAGATCGGTCGTTTGGCGGGCGCTGCAAAGGCGCTCAATCGCGGAGCCGGTGTAGCGAGGATCGTAACGCGTGATCATCTCCTGCTTGAAGTCCGCCCATGAAATGGTCGGCTGGTTTTGCCGGAGCCAACGAGCCCAATGAAGGGCGGAACCTTCCAAGCCAACCATGGTTGTGCTAACACGGTCCGCGGGGGGCGTGAGTTGTAGGTCAAAGAGTTGTTCCGCCCGTGCGATCCAACCCAACGGATCCACGCCGGAGAAAGAGGGAACGTCGAGTTGTTGAAAATGGCGGGGCATCACGCCGACTGCTGGCGGAGTTGCGGCCACGGGCGTTTGGAGTGGCGGTGCGCCCAGCACGGACGCCGTGTCCGCGGAGGAGGCCGAGCCGGGGTTCGGTGGGCCGGCGAGCGCGTCGAAACGGCACATGAGGGCCTTTTGGCCCGCGGCGATGGCGTCGATGGAGGCTTGCAAGGTGGAGAAGCGGGATTCGTGCTCCGCTACGCGGGCGGCGAGGGCGTCGTGGGCGTCGGCATCGTTGTCGGTGTGCGCACGGGTGTTCGGAGCCATGATGTCCGGCGGCAAAGAGGTGCAGGCGGACCGGCAGGTCGGACCAAATAATACGTTCTACAAAAGTTAAGAGGAGATGCCGGCAAGGGGGAGGGCGGCCGGAGGTAGAGAAGGAGAAGAGAGCTAGGGTTGAGAGAGGATAAGGGAGCAGCCCTCAAGTTCTTAGATCATTCCAGATAAAAAAACCAAAGCAAAAGTCCAAACCCATATATAGGGTTTCATATTACAATGAACCAAATTAAACCAAAAGCTGAAATAAAAACCCCAACCGAACCAGCCGGACTTGGCCTATTCTCCGGTCGGGTTGGTGCCGTCTTCCGCGCGTCCGCCCGAACCCGTTTCGGCCGGTTCTTCGATCTCGACTGCGTCTCCGGTATCTCGCTCCCGAGCTCTTCGTGTATAAACCTTCCACGGTGGCTCCTCGAGTAATTCCGTAACAAGGGACATATGGATGGTGATGGCGGAAGTTCCCCCCACGATGTGCAAGGAAGAAATCTTGGTGATGCTTTTGCAATCACTGAGGGCCAGTAGGAGGCTTAGCAGAAGAACTTCCTTCCTGCTTCTCTTTAACCAGCGGTCTGATGGAGAAGATCAGGTCCGGGTTGGTTGTCTCCCCTTCTATGAAGTGATTTGTCATGTCAATCAGTCCCTGTTAGGAGTTAGGTGACTTTTGGCTCAACTCGAACTTGAAAAGGCCTTCCTGGAGGCCGCAAACAAAATCCACTAGAAACATGGTGGGATCCACATCGTGAATTCCTAAAATCTCTTCTTAAAACTTGTCTATGAAGTGGCCCAGGGTTTCATTAGCTCCTTTCTTTCTCTGGAAGACGGCATGAGGGCCACTCTTTCTCTTCCTTGAGGTAGCGAATCTCAAGAGAACTTCTCTTCGGATATCTCCAAAAGAAGTCATTGACTGGGGCGGCAACTTGTAAAACCACTCTTTTGACTTGTCATCGAAGGTGGTGGCAAGCAACTTGCACTGAATCCTATCAGTGAGATTTCTCATGGAAATTACAGACTTCAAAGCCTGCAAAAGGTCGAAGGGGTCCTGATACGAACTAGATATTAGATTAAGTACGAGGTATTACAATCAAGAAGAATGGCTATGGGAGGAGGGAGTCGGAGAAGAGGAAGGGGATGAGAAGAGGAGGAAGATACTTAGGGAGCAACCCTAATCCCAAAACATCCAAGCATACTCAAAAGATAGTCTTCCCTCTCTTATATACATGAGGGGGTGCGAATAACAAAACAAACAACTAATGCTGAATTTAAAGATAATGGGTCGGCGTGCGCAATCGTAACAATGTCGGCGTCTGGAAAAACTGTCTTGTCCTCAAGGCAGTGGTCAGTGATCTGGCGGCGGACGGTCTGTGGCGGCAACAGTGCCTGAGGGGCCGGCCCCCAAGGGGTTCCCGAGGGACCTGAAGTCCTCCCAGGTGACTTCCGGGTCACCGTCGCCGATGATGGCGTGGAACTCTTTGACGGCGCAAACATGCGCAGGGGAGTATGGTTGGCGGCAACGGAAGTACAGGCCCCTGCTGCGAAGGTCATTGTACTCGTTGTTGGAGAGGCGTTGGGGCGGAAGGCGTCCAGGGCGATGATCCCCGTGTCCTGGTCGTGGTGGGACTGTCGGCGGTTGACCATGCAGAAGGCCCACCAGCGGGACGGGTGGCCGCGGGTAGATGTCAGCCTCGACCAAGCAGGCCAAGTCGAGAGCATAAGAGAGCGTCCGCGGATTGTGCGTGCGGAGGCGGGAGCGGATAGTGGGGAGGAGGCCTTGCATGAAGAAGGCAAGGTAGTGATCCGGCGGAAGGCCCGGAACGTGGGTCACCAACATAACAAACTCATCAAAGTATTCCTCCAAGGAGGGCGATTGCCGCACGCCGCACAGACGCTCGATAGCAGAGCCAGTGTAGCGGAAGTCGTAACGGCCAATCATTTCTTGCTTCAAATCTGCCCAAGTAAGGGCGGGGTTGGACTGGAGGAGCCAACGAGCCCAACGAAGAGTCGAGCCATCCAAGCTGACGAAGACGTGGGCGACTTTGTCCTGCTCAAGAGTGGAGTGTAGGTCGAAAAATTGTTCCGCCTTGGCGATCCACCCCATCGGGTCTACACCGGTGAAGGACGGAATGTCGAGGGAGAGGGTGGGGCGACTTGCCAGGGGCAGCGGTAGCGGAGCAGCCGGTGGAGTGTCAACTGTCGGGGGTTGCCCTAAGATAGACGCCGCTGCGGAGGATTCCGCCGCAAAGGCAGTGGTCGGCGCCACCAGGGAGTTCAGTCGAGTGAGGATGGCGGACAGGGAGGCTTGGAGAGAGGCGATGGTTTGGTCCTGTGTGTCGAGGCGACGGGCGATGGTGTCGTTGTCCATGGGGTCGGAGGGGATGTCCGGATGCAGCCGGGTTGAGCGGGGCATGGACGGGCGGCGATAGCTCGGGCGATGCAGGAGCAGTGCGATGGCGCGAGCGAAGTTGCGATGCGATGGGGCGGGCGAAGTCGCGGGGCGAGGGCGTGGCGAAGTCGCGGTGCGATGGCATGGGCGAACTCGCGGTGCGATGTCCTATGCGATGTCGCAGTGCGAAGGCGCGAGCGACGCGGATGGCAATGCTGAACTGGCGACACGGCGAGCGGGGCTGAGCGACGCGGGACTAGGCGACGCGGCGAGCGGGCTGAGCGACGTAGCGAAGGGCGACACAGGCGATGTCGTGGAACTTGTCGATGCCGAACAGGGCGAGGCCGAGCAAAGGCGTCTCCAGCGGCTTTATGGCGGGCGGAGCGACAGGTCGGACCAAATGATACGAACTAGATATTAGATTAAGTACGAGGTATTACAATCAAGAAGAATGGCTATGGGGGGAGGGAGCCGGAGGAGAGGAGAGGAAGGGGATGAGAAGAGGAGGAAGATACTTAGGGAGCAACCCTAATCCCAAAACATTCAAGCATACTCAAAAGATAGTCTTCCCTCTCTTATATACATGAGGGGGTGCAAATAACAAAACAAACAACTAATGTTGAATTTAAAGATAACGGGCCGGCGTGCGCAATCGTAACAGGTCCTCTCTCCTGGTGAAATGGGGGACGTGAGGCTCTCTGAACCCGTGTGGGATAGACTCCCAATGGGCATCATTAGAAAAAGGAGAGGGCTCATCTTCCTCCACGACGGGAGGGTATCCATATTCTTCTTAGAAATCCAGCACTCTGGCTAGACTAGTTTTCGCGGCTACACTGAAGAAGTTGCGGTGATTGGCGGCGAACTCGCCATCTCAAGTCTGCATGGGCAATGCGGTCACAGGTGATGGCGGACAATTGAGAGGGGTCGCAACTCCCTTAAAAAAAATCTCCACCTGCTGAAATACCATCAGGGTGACGGTATTCATCATCGTATTTAATTTTGCTCAAGCATTCGCTCAAGATCATCTCTTGAGACCGGCCCCCTTAAGTCGGGGAAGGAACCTCTGGGTGAACACCCTTGGTGATCGCGATTATCCAGGCAAGCCTATTGTTTTTCGACCAACTCAAATCAGAAGGCCGCATGTTCGATCTGTTGGTGCAAAAATTGCTCCCACGACTTAATTCTACGTAAACAGAGAAGTAGAGGTTGCACTGCGAGTGAGCGGTTACTTTGAGGTCATTAAGGACAAACTGAGAAGGGATGAGAGAATTTCACAAGGGGAGAGATCAAATTTTTCGCACCGGCAACTCGTTGCAGGTGATTTTATTGATTACTTAGAAATTGCTACAAAAGAGATGTCACCACTATAAGGAGATCGCAACACCTAGAAAAGCCAAGCTTCTGTCCGCATCAAGCTCTAGCTGGTTCTGGGATCCCTTTCAAGGTACTGTTCATCCCTATTTATACTAGTAGGGGTTTGCTCGAACGGACAGGAAGAATAAAAACAGGCAGCCCGAATTACAGGAGAAATGGACAAGGATGAGAGAGTACATGGTGTGCAAATGACCTAAAAAGCCAAACCATGTCGACACTAGATCAGTGTTCACACGAGCTTAGGCAAAGAAGAATTGAACTGGTAGATAGAACTAAATTAACTATAAGGTCAAGCAGGCTCTGAATGCTGGCCGCTCGAGCTCGAGCTGTCGAGGAAGAAGTCATTTGTGGTGTAATGACTCGAGCTGCTGAGTTGGGTAAATGCTGACGACATGTCCGTCCAGACTGCTGAGGAAGTCATTAGCAGGCTTACAGTAGGCAAAACAGGCTCTGAAAGAGTAACCTCCCGGGCTATAGAAGAGGTAAATGAATGATTTGTTGATAATATCCCATGTGAGGGTCCGAGCAAACATCACAATCGTAATCGCCCAACTTATGACGGAACCAGAGCTGCTGGATAGGGCAAACTTCGAAGGAGTGATTTCCTAGGTTTCAAAAGAGGAGAAGATCGTCTGGTTTGCCAGTAACAGAAATGAGGATCCGGGCGAACTCCCAAACATTGTCCGCACGGATTGCTGTAATGAAGATTCTGAACTCTCTTGCGGTCGCGGGATTTCGGGTAAGCATTGAGTACTAGCTAAAGCTTTTAAACAAAATGAGAATAACAAAGTACATCATTTGCACCTTAGAAATCTTATATAAAATTGGGTAATATATCT
The DNA here is from genome assembly GCA_039513925.1 of Platanthera zijinensis. Lineage (NCBI taxonomy): Eukaryota > Viridiplantae > Streptophyta > Magnoliopsida > Asparagales > Orchidaceae > Platanthera > Platanthera zijinensis. The sequence continues at coordinate 67,547,630 of CM077088.1, forward strand.
TGAATCATAAATTTAAAGGCATGAAACTAATTTTTAAGACAGTCTTTATAAGCAAAGCTGTATTTTGTCTATCTTAAATCAAATAAAACATTATTACACCCACAGAAGATAGTCTTTATAACTAAAGCTGTATTTTTGTCTACCTTAAATCAAATAAAACATTATTACACCCACAGAGATGCACAAGCAACTTCTCAGATGTGTCCATGGTCATGAAACCAAGGAGCAGCACATGCAGTATATCACATGCTTCTCACATATATCAAGAACTGTGTTTGGGTTTTTGAAAAGCAATACACTGATTTAAAAAAGCTTCTAAGTCATGAATGATGATACCAACCACTTGAAGACCTTCTCTCTCAAGCATCAACGATGACTGAGCATGCAATTGAACAGCAGCATATAGTTGCTTTTCTGCAATAAGCTTCTCAATTCGAGCAGGAACCTGTCAAGAAGTAAATCTGTGATGTCTATAAACAGCAAATGAAATACTCTAACATGAAATAAACTGTCAATCATTCTAATTTGAATAGCACGCCAATAAATTTGATTGCCTAGCAGTTATTCATAGCAATTATTGAATGCTGCATGAGCTATAAATAGACTCCAATAAGGTTTCATAAACATAAAACTCTAAACAGTTTGCAGTAACAGCATATATGCTATAAAAGATAAATGAATTTTAAGAAATGGATATAAGAAATGACCGGAAGATCTTGAAAATACCATGGGACGTGCAGACATTATCTGCATTATAATCATGCTAGATTTTGCTAATGAAGTTCTTTCCTTTACTCTTGCGAGTCCATGTTTATGCATTTTGTAGGATCAAGCACATACCTAATTAGCCCATAAGTTCGAATTTATGAGAAGAGTGCTACTATTTTCTTTAAACAAGTAACACATTACGCTCACGAGCTAATAAAAGATGTTGGCGCCCAACACCCCTCCCCCCCAAGTGTCTCGCAAGATCATGTTGGAGACTTTTAAAACCAGTCGGAGTCTTTTACAATGAGGACTCTTAGAACCAACGACCCGCAAGACAACTGGAACCCACAAAGGTTAAGGCGACACAAATTTTGAAGCATTTTTTGAACCAGTATGGTCCCCGGGTCTCGAAACCATGACTGCACTAATATCAATTGCAGAATCAAGCTCATAAGCTCGAACTTATGAGAAGGGTGCTACTATTTTCTTTAAACAAGTAGTGCATTGCACTCATGGGCTGAGAGAGGACGTTGGTGCCCAACACATTATATTTTGAGTCGTTGTCTTTTAGAGAATTTTAATGTTTTGTAGTTTTAGGTTTGAAAACCAGCCAATGTCGGCCTCAAGACCGGATGAAAAATGGTGAGGGTTGTGTTAGGTAGACGGTCAGCGTAAAATTTTGTCACTCTTATGAATATCGATCATTTTAGATGACTAAAGATAGGGCACAATGGCGACAAAGAATCCATATAGTCGACCCCACTTTAGTGGGATAAAGGCTTGAGTGTTGATATTGTCGTTGTTGTCATTTTAGGTTTGAAATTATTTTTGATCCATGTCATTGTGTCCAACGTAACTCTATAAGTAGATCCCTTGGGTCATTAATGGGGGAATAAAAGAAAAGAGTTCGTTTAGTTTTAGCTTCTCTTTTCCAGTTCCTACTCATATTTTAGGTCAAAGAGTTTTGGAGCTCCCCTCGAGCACCCCATCTCTGATAGTCACCACAAGGCTTCGGCGGCTTCACCTCCGTCTTAGGCTTCACTGATAGAGTCAAGGCACACTTCCCCTTAGGGACCCTCAACTCCATAGGCTCCTCAACCCCAATTTCAAATCTCTGCAAGAAGATTCGTAACATTGACCCAAAATAAAGACACGTAATAACGGACTTAACAAAAAGATACATAACAAAGAGCTAGTGTAGCTAGAGTGAATATTCTTCCGTTGCTTCTCAATTTTAAGATAAAGCCAACCTTGGTATTTCAATAGTAAACCAACGAAGAGAAGCACATTAAGGGTGCACTTGGCAGGGTGTTTTTTGCTCTAGTGTTGTCAGTAAAAAATGCCAACACGGATAAATTGGTGTTTGTGTGGCAAGGTAGCGAACGCATTTCCATTGAAGTAGCGCAAACATGTTGGATTTGGGGGGTATGGCTTTCATGTTTACAAATTTTTATATCATTTCTAGAAGAGACTCAAATTATTGTCAACGTGGAATTTCCTTGTGCTTTTCAGTTTTCATCCAAGTAATGAATAAATAATAAATATCCAAGTCAGAATTTGTGAACTGCAAACGGGAATGCATTTCCATGAATTTTATGATTTTATGAGATTCTTAACTCTTTCATAATAGGCATTCATGTATGAGAGGACAAACTGAAATATACCACAAGTACGCACCTTTGCCACGCCATCAATTTGATCCAACAAAGAGAATATGTGACTCTGCGTCAGGGACCGAAACCACATTTGACGCAGTTGCTTATTGCGAGAACTTAGACGATCTTTTGTTTCTTCCAAATTAATTTTTAATACAGAAATTCTTTCAGCTGATTCACTAAACAGCCCCAAGATCTGTACAGAAAACACATTAGGTAATAAACTCAATTGCTTGGAAAAGTTCAATATTTACCATGTTAGGCATACTGTTAACTGAAAAGAACTTCCATCAAGGAAAGATGTTAAAAGGAAAGGAAGGTATGCACAAGGCAAATGAAATACTAACTCGGGAGTAGTTCTGAATTGCTTTATTGAAACCATGATGATAAGCATGTACAACTTCATCCACAACATCCTCAACAAGGTCACTTTGTTCCTTCAAGAACTGGACTTCACCCTCACGATCCCTCGACGTCAAGATATGCACCACATGAGGCAATGAGTCAAAGCGAGCAGCAGCCCAACCTTCATCTATTCTAGAGAGTCCTTCTCTCAAGTACTGCAAAGACAACAAAACCTCCTAAAATAATTTTAAATAGTTCTGATAAAAAAGTGGTTCTATACTTAAAAACAACAACAACAAAAATGTATAAATACTCATACTAGACCTCAAGTGGATAAGATACAAGTAAAGCTTGAAGATATTAAGAAAGTGATAAGGCAAAGAAATCGAAGCTTTCATAAAATTTGAAGAGGAAATGAATTTATCCTAAAACTCAAGGAAACCATCAGAAAAGGAAATTAATGATCAAAGACTATCAAGAGACAAAGACATAAGTCAGTGCAGACATCACTCTTTTATAAAGTTCGAGGAAAATAATTTATCCTGAAACTAAAGGAGAACATCGGGAGGAAATTAATATCAAGGACTATCATAGTTCAATCACACTACAAGAACAAGAATTACAGATCCTAACACGAACAAGGACTTGCCTATAAATCAACAAGTGTAAAATTACTAGAAGCAGTAGTGGAAGGAGAGTCAACTATAAAAAAATTATGGACCCATAACTAAACTGAAAGAAACTCCAATGTAATTGCAAGGATGATTGCAGGTCAGATTCATCACAAAATATTGCAATTAAAAATTCAGGACTCGGACTACTTGTTATGTATAACATGCTATAGTTGGCATAACACATAACTAACCCATATAACTTCATGTGGATGTGCATCATACATCCAGCGATGACGTTTCAACAACCAAACCTAAGTAATTTAAACTTGAATGAAAAACAAATCTCACAGGTGGGGGTTGGGTGGGGGTGGGGGTGGGGGTTGGAGGGTGGGGGATCATCAAAATTTACATATCTGATATATATACATATATATATATAGGGGCATTTACCGGAACCTCCCCTCTAACTTTGAAAAATTACAGACTGCACCCCTCTTATTATGGAAATTACAAAAACCTCCCCTCAATGTTACAAAACATAACATTTATCTCCCCTGAAATACACATTTCATAACATCCATGCACAAAAATACCCCCCTCGGAGTACATTTCCAAGGGGGGTATTTTGTGCACAGATGTTATGAAATGTAAACTTGAGTGGAGGTAATTGTTATGTTTTGTAACATTGAGGAGAGGTTTTTGTAATTTTCATAATAAGAGGGGAGCAAGATGTAATTATGCTATCTTCCCGGAGAAGTTTTGGTAATTATTCCTATATATATATATATATATATATATATATATATATATATAATTATTTACTGGCATTCCATCAACCTCAAAAACGTTATGTGAAAATCACTGGATGGATTAACAAATACTCTAGAGGGGGGTGGAGGGAACAGACTAATGACTGCGCAACACCGTATTTGTCGAGTAGGTTCATCAAGCCATCAAGCAGTCAAGGAGACCGGGCCCATGCGAGTCGAAGAGGCGAGTGGGGCTAATGAGCCTGCACCCACCCCTGTCGCGGGGTGAGTGGTAAGATCCAACCTTACCGGGCACTCACTGCCCCCAGGCGAGCGGGCCTTAAGCAGCCTGGACTCGCTTATTTAGGTGGAACCCATTTTTCCAAGAAATTCAATTTTATTCTGCCATTAGCCACTCCAAACAGCGGGATGTCGTTGTTGGCAGACCAAATTGGGTTGCGTTTAGTAAAACCAAAAGGCGGAATTTCGCTATCCGCGGACCAATTCAGAAAACTATAAATAGACCTCCAAGGGCACCTTTGGTAGGGACTACTTCGAATTATCTCTCTCTTTTGGCTAGTTTTGGTTGGAGAGAGCTCCAGCCCACTGTTCGTCGTGATTTTTGGGAGTGCAATCGGGAGCTCTCAAGTGTCCTACAAGGTGCCCGCCTCAGCATTGGCTTGGGAGGGAGAGCTTTCTTTGATCTTCCGAATATTTGGCGGGACCTACTCGTTGCAGCTCCGGGGTCTGTTTTTAGTTTTCCACCTTTGTGAGTAAGGTTGTAGTCCTGAGTGGCCAGCCTAGTGGTCTAACTTGAGAGAAGCAAGTGCAAACTACCCCTTTGGTATGAACTCATCGTTGAACCGTGGTTTCCGGGTTCAACATTCTGGTGCGGTGATTGGGTAAGGCTCAAGAAGACCCTTATAGAGACCTTGTGCCTCGCCCTGCTGCCCCAGGCGGGTGCTTGACCCCCGCGGTCCCGGTACTCGCCTCACAATACTTAGGCGAGGAGGCGCCAGTCAGGCGAGCGGGGAAGGAGTTTGCGGTGGAAGAGGGCGAGCGAGCCTACCAGGGGCAAGTGTTGTTCCCCAGTCCGTTGGATGCTCGTTGCACCAGCGAGGAGACCGTGCGATCCACTTCGACTCATCAGGTGGAGTCAGAAAGCACTTTCTGCAAGTTGGTCTTTTTGGCCCTGGTGTCGAAGGGGTTCAGAGATCAGATCATGTCCTACTACACCGGAAAGGACGATCCGGTCCAGCATCTCCAGTGGTTTGAGGATACAGTCTCCATCAGGCAGGCGACAGATGCCTTCTAGTGCAGACTGTTCGTCATCACCTTCAAGGGAAAAGCAAGGGAATGGTTTCACCAGCTTCCCTCGGGAACCATCTATGGCTTCGACGTCCTACGTCGGAGCTTCCTGCTGCGCTTCTCCACGTCCAAGAAAAGGAAGAAGGGTGTTGGGGCCCTCTTCCTGATAAAGCAAGGGGTTGAGGAATCGTTGGCGAGTTTCATGGATCGCTTCCAAGAGGAGATACTCTTGGTCCAGGAGCTGCCCGGGCACACCCTGCAGCTGGCCTTCACTCTCGGGTTGCAGGAAGGGTTGTTAAGGATGGAGCTTGCCTGGGACCCCCTCTATCTTTTGAGGAATTGATCGACCGAGCAGGGAGGGGGATCGAATGCGAGGCCACGAACCCTGAGCATTTCAAAGCTGACCAGGAAAAGAAGAGACGAGGCAAAGTCGTTGGGAGGTTTCCAGCAGCAGGAAGGGAAGAGAAGGGAAGATCCAAGGAGGAAGGAGTTTCAAGGACCCCCTGGGAACCAGGAACCAAGGTGGAGGTACCATTCGCCAATCAATCGGTCAGCCTAGGGGCCGGCGGGAGGACCCCCTCAAGGTCAAGGAAGAAGGTATGCTCAGGGTGGAGGACCCTTCCATGGAGGCGGGAACTTTCAAGCAGGGCAAGGACGGTTCAACCCTCTGAGGTGGAGACCGGGCCTGAGGCCATTCCAGCCCCATCCCCAGCAGGCCAGGGCAACTGGCCAAGGGAGAAGAGGAAGGAGGAACCGACCCGGAGGGGCAGAAAGAGGAAGGACGATGTTGCCCTACTGTGAATTCCACTAGGAGGAAGGTCATGTGACGGCCACATGAGAGCCCAGAGAGGGCAGCAACCGCAGTTGCAGATTGAAGGAGTCAAAGAAAGAGGAGCAGAAGTGGAGGACCGGTGCGAAAACCGTGCTGATGTGGGTACCCGAGGCGGGATCGAGGTGATCCATGGGGGGTTTGGGATCGAGGTCATCCGAAAGGGGAGCCTCCATGTCATCAATCACTGGAGTGTCGTTTCGACCTCCAAGACCCCACCCCAGAAGAGAAGATCACCTTCTCCTTGAAGGACATGCCAGAGCACGAAGACCCATTTTGCGATGCGCTGGTGATTCAGACGGTGATCGAGAACTTCAAGATTTCTAGGACCCCGGGGGGCAACGGGAGTTCTGTTAACGTGATCTTCAAGAAGATCTTCAACAAGATGAAGGTGGAGGCAAAGAGGGTGCTTGCCTCTGGCGGCCCGCTCTTTGGGTTCTCCGGAGAAAGGAAGGAGGTAGAAGGAGGAGCAGAGCTCCTCGTGACCCTGGGAGGGACGTCCAAGAACAGTCGCTTCGTCATCGTGAACTCCTCAAGCAGCTACAACGCCATCTTTGGCCAGCCCCACATCAGCGTCTTCTGATGTGAGCCTTCCTCCTACCATCAATGCTTGAAATACAGCATCGGAGGAGTCCAAATCCGGATCAAGGGACACCCCAGAGTGGCCAGGCACGTGACGGTTGTCACCATCTCTTGGAAGGAGGAGGCCGAAGAGATGGTATTGAAAATCTCTTGCCAAGCCACAAGCGGTTGCCCCCTATCATCTTCTTGCCAAGCCACAAGCGGTTGCCAATGTTGTCGAAGCCCCCTCGTGTCCCTAGTGAAAATCTGCAAGAGCCACCCGAGCTTTCGTCAGGCCCCCAGAAGCCGCGCGGCTGCTGGCCCTGGCCTCGCTGGCCGGAAACGACAGTACCATTGGCCCCGCACTACGCTTCCATCCTGTCATCGGCGGTAGTCGGCGGAATGGAAGTTGACGGAATCGAAGCCGCCATTCTCCAGTCGGACGATGCTCCCCCCACCCCGCTAAGATCGGCGGTGTCGTCGGTTGCCACCTCCTTGCCGCGAGCAGTCGACCGCTCGATGCGCGCAAGCTGCTCCTCGAGCGTCGGCGTCGCCTCCAAGAAAGCCGTGCGTGATCACTCCTCCCCGTCGCGTATCTACTGCGACAATTCAAGCCCCAGCGTCTCGACGACTTCCCGGGGGTTTTGCTGCCCCTCCTACAGCGTCGTGATGCGCATACCATGAGTGGTCATGCCCGTCGATGGAGGTCGATAGCCAGTGTCGATGGAGGTCGACGCCTCTGATACCAATTGTTACACTATTTCTACTCCTAACCGCAAAAACAGGAAAAATATTTGAGATAGCTCTTCTTCGATGCCCTAGGGGATGCGTCATATCCCCCCCCATATACCCAGCCGAAGACCTAGACCGGCTGGGCCCGACCGGTTTGATAAGGAGGAAGGTGGGACTGAACCGGATGGTTTAGTCTGGCTGTCCCCTGGTCCCTTCTGCGTCATAACACACTCCAACAACCCCAGGCCTTCGCCCCGTCCCCAGCTCTCAGCCCGTTCCCAAACGGAATTCTCCAGTCGTCAGCCCCGTCCCAACACCACTGCAACTCCATCATCGCGCGTTGGTTGTCCAAGCCTTGGCCAAGACTCCCGTGGGATAGTCATCTCTGAAGCCAATGCACACTGAAGCAGTAGCCTTGGCTTCGACGCACACATAATCGACATCTTCCTGCTCAAAATCGTCGTCGGCGTCACCTGTCACAAGCCCTCTAAAAAAAGCCCCATCAATCCGTTATTTTTAACATGCCACCCTCTACTTTATTAATCATTGGGCGCTACCGCGGCTCCCGTGGCCACACTCAATCGTCTGGCTCGGTGCAATCTAACCGCTCTGTCACCCGCTCCTCATCTCGCACCATGGGTGACTCATCTGACCACTTAAGTCAGATTATGTCCATGTTGCAGGTCGTCATGGCGCAGCAAGCTGCGCAAACTACTTTTGCGGACCGTCATCAGGAGGCCATTACTGCGCTCTCCAAGCGCATCGATGATCTTTTTACCGCCCCCGCACATGATCATACAAGCAGCAGTCAGGCACCGACACTTCTCTGTCATGCACTGCCTCCCCTGACCGTCCACGAGCCAACGCCGCCAGTCCTCGCGCACCCCAACGTTGTTATTGTTTCACTCTACACCAGATTGAAATTTCTAACTTATGATGGGAAAAGTGATCGCTTGTGCTGGCTCACCAAATGTGAGCAATTCTTCGGCCACCAACAAACTCTGGCAGCAAACCGGATACATCTAGCATCTTTCCATATGCTCGACTCTACTATTTTGTGAGCTTCTCGACTTCTCACTGACCGACCGAATCTGATATAGGACGACTTCAAGCGGCTATGCAACTTGCGTTTCGGACCTCCTATTTGCAGTAACCCCCTTAGCAAACTCACATCTCTACGACAAATGGGGTCCATGCACGAGTACCTGGAACAATTTCAACTTCTCTTGGCGCATGTCACTCTTGCCCCGGATATGCAGGTCGGCATTTTCACCGCTGGACTTCGCGACCGCCTGCGACTGGATGTCGAGTTTGAGGCCCCTCCAGACTTAGTGACTGCTATGAATCTAGCCCGGCTCTGTGATCGTCACCTTCAGCTAGCATAGGAGGCCTACCCGCCTGCCATCAACATCGTTCAACAAGGCCGTATTGAGGGTCCTCTGGCCCCACCAATCCACAGATTATCTCGGGTTGAGATGCTGCAACGACGCGCCCAAGGATTATGTTTTAATTGCGACGAGCAGTACACTCGTGGCCACAGGTGCAATCGGCTTTTCTACCTGCACGTCGAGGACTCTGACGACGAGGGCATCGGATAAAGCTTGAGGGCAAGCACTTTTTGGAGGAAGGGTGAGATGTTACGGGATGCGTGCCCGCGTATCTAGTTATGATTATCTCTAGTAAGTTTATGTTATAATTATGTAGGGAGACCTCAAGCACCGGGTTTAGTTATTAGGTGTTATTATCTTGTCTTTTTATATGTTGTAAGCCTATATAAAGGCATTGGGGTGTTGTATCAGTTAAGCAATGAAAAAGTTCTAGTTCCCATCTTGTATGTGAGATCTTGGTAGCTCTCTCCTCCAACGATCAAGCGCCGCTTAGGCAATCGCGGTAACGGCTCTGTAGTATCTCTGTCATCGCCATCTCCGCCTCCGGCCACCTCCGAGCTAGGCCCATAACAGTGTTCAGGCGATGTTGATGAAGGGAAGCATTGTGGATGAAGATGAGATTAACTTGGATTAAAAAAACGCAAGTTGAACATAAGGAGAAGATTGGCTACTTGCCGAGAATTTGTGCGTGAGTGTCAAGGTTCCCTTGAGCACTCGTGGCCTCCTGTTCGCCGCCCGGCCGGCCTCCCACGTCGTCCTTAGTGGTGAGATTGGGCTGCAAAAGCAACTGGTCGCAGGATTAGCGGGATTTGATAAGATGGGTATGGAAAGTACGGAAAAAGTAAGTGGGACTTGTACCTGGCTGGATAGCCTGAGACCCAGACTGAATCTGGGCCGCGGTGGCACGAGCGGTATCACCGCATCTCGAGTAGACTCGTGTCTAACCTTTTTGGCAGTCTTGTTATCCACACGCCTTGGGGGAATGCACGATCGGTGCTCGGTAGCGAGGGTCATAAGGCCGGATGTAGCCGCCTTGTTCTTCTCTTGAAGAGCGGCGAGACAAGCGAGAACGTCCTTAGATGGTTCCATGTTAGTAAACTAGCGAGAAAAAGGAAAAGCAAAGGAGGAAGTGAAAGTGAGGAGAGAGGGTCCTTGAAGAAGACTCCTCCTCCCCACTTGATATATATAGCCTTCAGTGGGACCCACCCAAAAGATTCCCTGTTAAATTAAGGCACTCGCCAAATGCCTGAGGTTGAATTATCTTTCCGAGCTTGAGGCAAACTTGCAAAGAGCGGAGTTATGTGCAACCATGTATTTGTCGATTGGGTATATCAAGCCATCAATCAGTCGGGGAGACTGGACCCATGCGAGTCGAAGAGGCGGGTGGGGCTAATGATCCGACACCCACCCCTGGTGCGGGGAGAGTGGTGAGACCAAGCCTTACCGGGCCACCGGCACTCGCCACCCCCAGGCGAGCGAGCCTTAAGCAACCTGGATACACTATTTAGGTGGGACCCATTTTTCCAAGAAATCTCATTTGGTTTGTCATTAGCAACTCCAAACAGCGGGATGTCATTGTTGGCAGAACAATTTGGGTTGCGTTTAGTAAAACCAAAAGGCAAAATTTCATTATCCGCAGACCATTTTCAGAAAACTATAAATAGACCCCGAAGGATATAATCTATCTTTTTATCCTCTCAGTGTAGAGATTATATCTTCATTAATATTTGTCAAGATAAAACATTTTCTCATTAATAAAAGTAAAAAAAGTATCTCTCAAATACAAGAGATATACATACGAGGGTAGAAAAATTAAAAAAAAAACAAAATATGCATAACATTCTAACACTCTCCCTCAAGTTAAGCTAGTAATGTTGTTCATGCATAACTTGTCAAAAACACTTCCACTCAGAACCTTGGAGAGAACATAAGCAAGTTGTCCTTCGGAGAGAACAAACGAAGGACAAATAATTTATTTCTTAATGTTTTCCTTAATAAAGTGTCGGTCAATTTCAATATATTTTCTTCGATCATATTGAACAAGATTATGAGCGATGAGCCTTATTATCACAAAATAGTTGGAGAGGCCCCTCCTCATTTTGGTTGTGTCACTCATCAATGAGTAAAGTCATAATAGCCTTTAACAAATCATGTGGGCCATAACTTGAAACTCAGCTTCAACGCTAGATTAGGAAACAACTTGTTGTTTCTTGCTCCTCTACATGACCAGGCTTCCATCAATCATAGTATAATACCACTAAGTAGAATGTCTGTCACCAATGGATTCAACCCAATCTGCATCGGCATGCACTTTGATCGTTACCTCTGTGTGTTGGGTGTACAATATTCCCCTACTCGGTGAGCCTTTCAAATATCTCAGAATCCTATGAGCAACATCAAGATGTCTGGCCCGCAGTGAAAATATAAACTGGCTAATAACTCCAAACACATGTACTGTCAGGTCAGGTGTGTGATAGATAGATTAGACGTCCCACCAATCTTTGACATCATGTAATATCTTGGATAGCTTTCTCACCGCCCCTTCCTAATTTACGGTTTGCTTCAATAGGTGTATCAGGGGGTCTACATTCATTCATTCCACTTTGTTTGAGAAGGTCAAGCACAAACTTTCTTTGGAAAATGAATATCCCATTTTGATCTTGCCACTTCAATACCTAAGAAATATCCAAGATTTTTGAGGTACGTAACGTCAAACTCCTAGGCAATTTGTTGTTTCAAAGTTTGTTTTTCTTCAGTATCGTCACCTACAATCATTATGTCATCCACGGCGCATAATAAAGGAACAACACAACCAAAACAACAAGACTTATAAGTACTCTGGCTGCTTTGAGGAGCTCGGAGGATACGGAGAGGTATCCGGTAGTTGTGGGGGTGGATAAGGAGAGGGGGTTGGGCTGGAAGTAGCTTGTGGAGATGTAGAATATGGAGGATATGGAGTAGGGAAGTGGAGTTGGTAGTGGGAAGGGGCTGGACAACGGAATTTAACAGCGGGGAGGTGCTGAATGGTAGGATTTTCGAGTTGGGAGGAGCTAGAATGATGGAATCTGCAGCGAGTAAAATCGGACTAGCAGTGGGGAGGTGTTGGGGGATGTATTGTGAAGTGGGGAGGGGCTGGAATGCTAGAATCTGCAGCGAGGAAGGTCAAACTTGCAGCGGGGTGGTGCTGGGGGAATATTTTCAAGTGGAGAGGGTCGGGAAGGCTGGGATATGCGGAGAGGAGGGAAGGACTCATTGATTTCATCTTGACAACTGCCACAAAGGTTTACTGGTAATCAATTCCAGGGGTTTGTGTGCACCCTCTGACAACTAGTTCTGCTTAGCAACTTTTCACAATTCCATGCAAATTCTTCTCAACATTGTACACTCATTTACTCCCCACTTTCTTCTTCCCTAAAAGAAGAGGAACAAGGTACCGAGTAGAATTTTTCATGATCTGTCATCTCCTCAATCATCGCAGATTCCTAATCATGATGACCAAGTGCATCATGTCGGGATGAGGGAATAGAAAATGAAACTAAAGAGGACTGAAAAGCTTTATGTGAAATGATGGAGTCATAAGAAACATAATGAGATATAATAGATTGTTGGGTACAAGAACTAATACCTCTTCTGAGAGAAATGTGAAGATCGGTAAACTTTAAAGGCAGTTCCGGTGATGGCACGGTAGTCGCGGGTTGTACCTGTGAGTTTTTCCTCCTAGTGTAGACTTGCGAATGTTTCTGTCTTTGATGAATAGTCTCCCCTGAACCATAGGTATCAGTGGGAGGGGTAGGAGGGTTATAGGCTGGAGGAATAGATAAGGAAGGTGTAAAGGAACTCACTTCATTCTCCGGTAGAGACTCCCCTATATTGAGATATCATAAAAAGGGTGTGATTCACGAAATGTGGCGTCCATAGTAATAAAGATCTTCTGCGCACTTGTGCCCATTTTAGATAGGACAATACCCAATAAATATATATTTGAGTGCACGAGGATCAAGCTTGGAGAGGTGAAGATAATAGATACGGGTAAAGCAAGGCACCAATAAATATGGGTGGTGAGGATGTTAAGGCTAGCAAGAGGAGATTTATTTCGTATAATGGGAGTGGGCATGCGTTAATCAGATGGGCGGTAGTGAGGACTGCATCTCCCTAGTACTGCTTAGGCATATGAATATTGAGGAGGAAACACCAAGCAACTTCTAATATATGACGGTTCTTTCGCTCAGCTATATCACTTTATGTAGGAGAGTATACGCATTATGTCTGTTAAATGATGCCTCAATTCTCAAGATAATCCTCGAAGGAGGAATAAGCATACTCACGCTCATTGCCAATACATAAAATTTTTATGGAGGCGCCAAATTGGTTCGGCCCCATTACGAGATTTTTTAAAATATGAAAAACTTTATTCTTATGTTTCATCAAATAAATTCGCATAGTGTGAGCAGTCAATAAAAATATCAAATCAAGAGCAGACAGTAAGAGAAGATTTTGCACGGGCCTTAGACATCATTATGAATAAAATGAAAAAATATAAAACTAGATAAAGAGACATGAGTAAAAGATTTACGGAGGTAATTACCCACTTCACACACATCACACACATCACACACAAAAGTTCTTATTAACAAAGAAGGAAAAGAAGGAATTAATTGTTTCAAAATAGAGTAGTTCATAGAGTTTGTTATGTGGCTAATATAAGGTATTGTGAGTAAAACTAGGGACATAAAGTGTACAACCCCATATTCGCTGGAGGGAACCCAGAGACACAAACAGTCAAGATTGGACTCGCTTCGGGCTAGCTTCAGGCTCGAGACCAGAATCGTTTGCGCCTTAATAAGCTCCCGCCTACGGGAAGGCGGGACCGTTTGCGCCCAGTCTCAGCCAAGACCCACTGACGACCAAAGGCGGGCGAGAGGGCGTCAAGTCCACTCGACGCCAAAGTCCAAGCAGCAAGGGCGTTGAGTCCATCCCACTCGCTCAACGCCGTGTTGAGTGGAGGCGGGAAGGTTCTCGGCTCAGGGTTCTCGCCACGGCTCAAGGTTCTCGCCAAGTGGGGCCCAGGGCTCAGGGTAAAATTACTTAATTGCCCTCGGATAAAATTACCCATATACCCCCAGGGGCTGCATTTAGTACTTTAAAAACAGCGGGATTTGGCTATTGGCAGACCAGCCATGGGTATTTCAGTAACTTCAGGTCAGCAAAATACTATAAATAGACTCACAAGGTCTCCTTAGAAATCGGACTCTCATTATTCTCCAAATCTCTAGTTCTTTTTGAGGAGCTCCTAGCCCAGCTTTTGGCTTTGGAGGGGAAGCTCTCAGAGATCTTCCGGGTGTGAGGTGGGACCTCCCTGCTGAGGCTTTGGGTCAGTCCTAGGTACTTAGCAATCAGTTGAGGGTCGGGGCTCGAGAGAAGTAGGTGTTGGCTGCACCCCTATTTTGAACTCCCGTTGAGGTCAATTTTGGCTTCAACAGTTCTGGTGCGGTGAGCGTGGAAGGCAGTCAATACAAGAAAGCCTTGAGTTTGGTCCCATGACTGGAGGTGACGGTGAAGGGTCTAGCTCAGGAGGATCCCCCACCCGGGAGGAGGAAGCGACGAGGAAGATGCTAGAAGACTTCAGGCGAGAGGTCCGGCAGACCATCAGCTTGGCCTTCTCGGCGAGGAGTGAGTGGGCGACACCTCAGGTTTCGGTGGAGGTGGTCCCGCTCTTGGCCGAGAACGCTCCTGGGCAGCGTCCCGGGAAGGAGATCCCGGTGGAGGTCGGCGAGAGGGACGTGGCCGCGCGGGAACTTTTCTCAGGCCAGCGCCCCGGAAAGGAGATTCCGGCAGATTTAGGCGAGAGGGAGGCGGCTGTGCGAGAACTCTTCCCTGGGAGCGGTCTCGTAGATCGGGCCAGTCAGCCGAGGTCGCGAGATGTGCCCTTTCGCCAGCCAGGAGGCGAGAGCCCTTTCAGCGAGCTCATCATCTCAGCTCCGGTGCCAGAGGGGTTCCGGGAGTCGGACATGTCCTATTACTCGGGGAAGGATGATCCTGTGCAGCATGTACAGTGGTTCGAAGATGTAGTTTCAATCAGGCAGATGACAGATGCCTTCAAGTGTCGGCTGTTCGCCATCACGTTGAAGGAGAAGGCCCGGGACTGGTTCCACCAGTTGCCGGCGAGCTCAATATACAACTTTGAAGATCTGCGCAGGGGGTTTCTGTTGAGGTTCTCGACGTTTAAGAAGCGGAAGAAGGAGGCGGAGTGCCTGTTTGCAGAAAGGCAGAAGCCGGAGGAGACGTTGGGTCATTATGTCGACCGGTTTCAGGAAGAGGTTTTCCTGAGAGGTTTTCCTGGTCCAGGAGGTCCAAGGGCACGCGCTGATGCTCGCCTTCACCCTGGGACTGAGGCCGGGTTTCTTCAGCATGGAGTTGAAGAGAGTGCCCCCCTCTCCTTCGAGGAGCTCATGGAGAGGGCGGCGAAAGAGATAGACTTCGAAAGGGCGAATCCGGCGTTTGCCAGGAAGTTGGCCAGGTTGGCGGAGGATGATGTGAAGGAACCTGCAGAGGGAAGGCAGAGGGAGCAAAGAGAAGAGAGAAGGAAGGAAGAACCCCGGGAACAGGGGCAGCAGCATGGATGGGGGGCCCGAGAGCCAAACAACCGGTTGGGTTGGAGGTCTCATGAGGGTTGCCCCCAAGGTCAAGGAAAAGGTTTTCAGGGAAGGGATAACCTTCGGGAGCCGAGGAGGTTCGATCAGAAGGCGTGGAGGCAGGGACCGAGGGATCACTTCCCGCCGCCGCAAGAAGCAATGGAGGTTGGTAGAGGAAGAGGAGGAAGAAGAGGAGTTCGAGGGGCTGGAAGAAGGGGAGGTGGAGAAGGAAGAGGGGGCAGGGTGGCGTTGCCCTTCTGTGACTTCCACCAGGAGGAAGGTCACGCGACGACCACCTGCCCAGAGTTCTTAGAGATGAGGGAAGCTAGAGGAATGGGAAGGCAGGATCCGCCGGTGAGGATCGTGGAAGTGCAGCAGGGGGAAGGGGAAGATAGGTGCGAGGATAGAGCAGATGTGGGAACCCGAGGAGGGATCGGGGTGATCCACGGGGGAGTCGGGATTGAGGCAACTCGCAAGGGTAGCCTTCAGACCATGTTCCGAAGAGGGGTCGCCTCGACCTCCCTGGCTCCCCCCCCCCCCAGATGAAAAAATCACCTTTTCATCAGCTGACATGCCAGACTTTGAGGATCCGTTCTGCGATGCCCTCGTGATTCAGACAGCAGTGGAGAACTTCATGGTCTCCAGGATACTGGTGGATAACGGGAATTCTGTGAATGTTATCTTCAAGAAGGCTTTTGATGAGATGAAGGTTGAGGGGAAGAGGGTCCTAGCCTCAGATGGACCGTTGTTTGGGTTCTCGGGTGAGAGGAAAGAAGTTGAAGGGGGAGTAGGGCTGTACGTGAAGTTGGGAGGCGTGTCACGGAACTGCAGGTTCGTGATCGTGGACGCCCCAAGCAGCTACAACGCCATCTTTGGGCATCCCCTCATCAGCGCCTTTCGCTGCGTCCCCTGCTCGTTTCATCAATGTCTCAAGTTTAACAATGGAGGGGTGCAGGTCAGGATTAGGGGAGACCCGAAGGTGGCGAGGCAGTGCTACGTAACGGCGGTCAACACTGTGTCTTGGATGGCGGAGGCAGAAGAGCTGGAAAGGGAGCTAGCAGAGCAAGGAGAGGATGTCGCAGAAGAGGAGGTGATCCTAGGGGAGGCGATAAGGGAGAGCGCGGAGGAGCAGGGAGAAGTTTAGCAAGAGGCCCGGAGGGGCGTGGAAGTCGAGCTGCAGCAGGAGAGCCTGGAGGAGGCGATGGAGGTAGAGGAGCAAGCAACAGGAGTTGAGCAGGAGAGGCCGGAGGAGGCAGCGGAGGTTGAAGCAGGAAGGGACGAGTTGGAGCCAGAAGAAGAAGCAAGGGTCGGCTGGGAGCAGGCACGGCTGGAGCCGGCCGAAGAAGTGGTGGAAATGGAGGTCTTCACCAGCGCGGGACAGGTGCGGAAGGTGCGGATCAGCGGGGGCCTAAGTCCTGAGGACCAGGAGCAGATGAGAGCTTGCATCCAGAGCAATGTCGACATCTTCGCCTGGAGCGCGGCGGACATGCTGGGCATTGACGCGGATGTGGCTTGCCATCGCCTGAACCTGGACCTCCGGACTCGCCCCATACGCCAGAAGATGAGGACCATCGCCACCAGGCTGGAGGAGCCGATCCGAGAGGAGGTCAGGAAACTCCTGGAAGTCGGCTTCATCTCAGAGATCCAGTATCCGGTCTGGATCTCCAACGTGGTAATGGTTAAAAAGGGAGCGGGAACTGGCGAATGTGTATCGATTTCTCTTTATTAAATAAATCATGCCCTAAGGATTGCTACCCCCTGCCTCGAATCGATGTGTTGGTTGATTCAGCCGTCGGTTTTTCTGTTATGAGTTTTTTGGATGTTTTTTCAGGTTACCACCAGATCCGGATGCACCCTCCCGATGTCAAGGACGTCTCCTTCATCACTAGGGAGGGGTGCTTCAGCTATAAAATGATGCCCATTGGGTTGAAAAACGCAGGGGCTACCTACCAACGCATGATGGATCGAGTCTTCCAGGGGCAAAGGGGGAGAAACTTGGAGGTCTATGTCGACGACCTGATGGTGAAAAACAAGTGTGTGAACTCGCACCTACGGGACCTAGAAGAGACCTTCGCCACCCTGCAGAGATTCAAGATGAGGATGAACCCCTTGAAGTGTGTCTTCGGGGCCAGCCGCGGGAAGTTCCTTGGGCATCTCTTAACCCCGACAGGGGTAGAGCCTAACCCGGATAAGGTAAAGGCCATCCTAGACTTGGAATCACCTCGCGACGCCAAGGAGGTCCAGCGCTTGACAGGCAAGTTGGCCGGTCTAAGCAGGTTCCTCTCCAGATCAGGGGACAAGTGTTCATCATTCTTCAAGGTGTTGAGGGGTAACCAAAGGTTTGAGTGGACCGCCGAATGTGAAGAGGCCTTCCAAGGGCTGAAGAGACAGCTCTCTCAGGCTCCTCTACTTCAAAGCCCAAAAGAAGGAGAGGATCTGGCCCTGTATCTAGGAGTAGGAGCGGAGGTCGTGAGGTCTGTTATGGTCAGGGAACAGGGGAAGAAGCAGCTGTCCATCTATTACGTGAGCCGGATTTTGAAGAAGGCGGAGCTCCGTTACCCCATCCTGGAAAAGCTAGCATACGCTCTGGTTGTTTCGGCAGGGAAATTTTGGTCGTACTTTCAAGCACACTCGATTAAGGTGGTGACCGACCATCCTCTTCGTAAGATCTTTGAAGGGGTGGAGCACTCGGGAAGACTTGCCAAGTGGTCCATCGAACTAAGCGAGTTCGACATCTCCTTCGTGCCGAGGCTCTCCATCAAGGCGCAGGCGGTAGCGAACTTCCTAGCGGACTATATTGTTAAGGTCAAGGAGGGGGAGTCGCAGCCGCAGGGGGCATGGAGGATGATGGTTGATGGGGCCTAGGGAAGGCACTCCCTTGGGGGAGTAGTGGTGTTGATAAGCCCCTAGGGGGTCGCCATAGAGCAGGCGGTGTCCTACCACTTTCCGGTAACCAACAACCAAGCAGAATATGAGGCTGTGATAGCCGGCCTTCGTTTGGCAAAGGAGCTTGAGATCCGAGACGTGGAGGCCTTCACAGACTCGATGGTGGTAGCATCGCAGATTCGGGGAGAGTTTGAAGCTCGGGAGCCTACCCTCATAAAGTATCTATCCAAGGTAAGGGCGATCATCGGAGGCTTCCAATCATTCTCAATCCAGCATGTCCCCCGGGAAGAGAGTGCAGCCGCCAATCGATTGGCGAAGTTTGGGCCACGGGGAGGAGGGACCCTGACTGAACTGTTCCGACCAGCGATCGAGGAAGGGGAGTTGATGGAGGTAGGTCAGCGATCCTCGTGGGTGGATCCGTTGGTAACCTTCCTAACCACGGGCGAGCTGACGGGGGAGGTTAAGGATGCAAAAAGCTTCAGGCGTAAAGCGGCTCACTACCTGATGTTGGTAGGGGGATTGCATCGTAAGATGTTGTCAGGGCTCTTGGCGAGATGTGTAACCGAAGAAGAGATCCCGAGGATCCTAGGGGAGGTGCACTCGGGTGAGTGCGGCAACCACTCGGGAGGAAGTACGATGGAAGCAAGGGTGGTAAGACAGGGATACTTCTGGCCGACCCTGAGGAGGGACGCAGCTGAGTTTGCAAAGAGATGCCAAAAATGTCAGTTGTACGCCCCCCTCCATTTCTTGCCCGCTCAAAGGCTCAGGAGCATTTCGTCGTCATGCCTTTCACCATCTGGGGGATGGACTTGGTCAGGCCTTTCCCTCCAGCTAGTGGGCAGAGGAGGTTCCTCCTAGTCATGATCGATTACTTCTCAAAGTGGCTGGAGGTTAAGGCCTTGGCCAAAGTCACCTCACAAGTTATAAAGAACTTCGTTTGGGGAGAGATCATATGCAGGCACAGTCTACCCCAAGCAATAGTGACAGATAATGGACCCCAGTTTGCCAGCGAAGAGTTCATCAGCTTCTGCGCCCAGCTGGGGATAGATCTCAGGTTTGCCTCTGTCCACCACCCCCGGAGCAATGGCCAGGTGGAAGCAGCAAACAAAATCATTGTGAACTTACTCAAGAAAAAAGTAGAAAACTTGAGGGGAAATTGGGTGGAGCAGCTCCTCTCAGTTCTATGGGCCTTGAGGACGACCCCGAACACGGTCACGGGCGAGACCCCCTTCAAGCTTTTTCGAGGTTCGGTCCCCGCGGGTCGCAGCCGCAGGGGAAGGAGATGAGGCTTGGAGGTTGGAAAATGAGGAAGGGTTGTGCCTCTGGCTAGACATGACGGAAGAAGCGCGGGATGTCACAACCATCAGGCAAGAAGAGATTAAGCGGCGTATGGCAAAATACTTCGACAAGCATATCAGGATCAGGCAGTTCGTCGAAGGAGATCTGGTATTAAAAAAGGTTGACGCGGCGGGAAGGTCAGCCCCCGTGGGCAAACTCAACCCAAACTGGGAAGGGCCTTACATAGTAAAAGAGGTCCTTAGAACGGGAAGTTATTACCTCCAGGATGTAGAAGGGAGGACCTTGAGCCACACTTGGAGCGGTGATGATCTAAAGCGCTTCTACCCGTGACGGGGAGGAGGTGATTGTATTTTTGTTTTCAAATGCTATCATAATATATCTCATACTTTGATCCGTTGTAAACTCTTTTCATTTTAAAGATTAGGATAAGAATAAGGTGTGTTATGAAATCTTCATCGACACCCCGAGCTCGGCTCGGCCCCAGGTAGACCCGCTGCGCAGGCTCTCATCAAGCTGGCAGGCCCGAAGGCTCGCCTGTGAGGGAGAGGTTTTGGTTATGAGATCTTCATCGACACCCCGAGCTCGGCTCGGCCCAAGGTAGACCCGCTGCGCAGGCTCTCATCAAGCTGGCGGGTCCGAAGGCTCGCCTGTGGGGGAGAGGTTTTGGTTATGAGATATTCATCGACACCCCGAGCTCGGCTCGGCCCCAGGTAGACCCGCTGCGCAGGCTCTCATCAAGCTGGCAGGTCTGAAGGCTCGCCTATGGGGGAGAGGTTTTGATTATGAGATCTTCATCGACACCCCGAGCTCGGCTCGGCCCCAGGTAGACCCGTTGCGCAGGCTCTCATCAAGCTGGCAGGTCCGAAGGCTCACCTGTGGGGGATAGGTTTTGGTTATGAGATCTTCAACGATACCCCGAGCTCGGCTCGGCCCCAGGTAGACCCGCTGCGCAGGCTCTCATCAAGCTGGCAGGTCTGAAGGCTCGCCTGTGGGGGAGAGGTTTTGGTTATGAAATCTTCATCGACACCCCGAGCTCGGCTCGGCCCCGGGTAGACCCGTTGTGCAGGCTCTCATCAAGCTGGCAGATCCGAAGGCTCGTCTGTGGGGGAGAGGTTTTGGTTATGAGATCTTCATCGATAACGGCTCTAGGTAGACCCGCTGCGCAGGCTCTCATCAAGCTGGCAGATCTGAAGGCTCGTCTATGTGGGAGAGGTTTTGGTTATGAGATCTTCATCGACACCCCAAGCTCGGCTCGGCCCCAGGTAGACCCGCTGCGCAGGCTCTCATCAAGCTGGCAGGTCCGAAGGCTCGCCTGTGGGGGAGAGGTTTTGGTTATGAAATCTTCATCGACATCCCAAGCTCGGCTCGGCCCCAGGTAGACCCGCTGCGCAGGCTCTCATCTAGCTGGCAGGTCCGAAGGCTCGCCTGTGGGGGAGAGGCTTGGTTCTTGGTCCTTAGTTACTTTTGCACTACTCCGAGCTCGGCTCGGCCCCAGGTAGACCCGCTGGCGGCCGCTGCGCAGGCTCTCATCTAGCTGGCAGGTCCGAAGGCTCGCCTGTGGGGGAGAGGCTTGGTTCTTGGTCCTTAGTTACTTTTGCACTACTCCGAGCTCGGCTCGACCCCAGGTAGACCCGCTGCGCAGGCTCTCATCTAGCTGGCAGGTCCGAGGGCTCGCCTGTGGGGGATAGGTTTAGTGTTTAGAAATGTTTCGACACGGATGATTTAGGCTAGACAAAAGGCACACCCTGAAGGCAGACCCAAAAGGGTCTCGGCCAGGAGAGGTCTCGGCCAGGAAAGATCTCGGCCAGGAGGTCTCAGCTGGGGGATCTCGTCAAGTGAAGTTCCCGGCGGGTCTAAGCAAGGAGACCTGATCGATCGCGCAAGGTAAGGAGGGGTGGTCTTCCCTTAAAAGGCCTATGAACGACACCCACGACAAATGGATCTCGGCAGAACGCGAGAACGACGTGTGTTAGCCTTGAGCTCTCGGCAGGTTCCCACCTATTGACCGCTAAGGGAGACTATCCTAGAGGAGGGGCCAGGGGCCTCGGCGGAAGCTTGCTTGAGCAGCATTCGTTATCAACAAAAAAGAAAAAGAGGAGTACCAACACTAACAATTTATATATTCAAATGTGATTACAAAAATCAGAGCGTCTCGCTCATTACAGAAACAAAAAAAAACCCATCAGGGAGAAGCGTTGTATCCGCTCGAGCTCCCGCTTGAGCTTTTGCGGGAGCTCTCGCCTGAGCTCTCCCAGGATGTCTCGCCGCAGCCGTGGGGGACTCGGGACATCCAGGGGCGGAGAGTCGGGTGCGCCTGAGGGCTTCGGGATAGGCTCGAAGAGCCAGGGAACAAGCTGGGGAGCGGTGACAATCTTGCCACTCTCGTTCAGACATCCCACATCTCGCAACATCTCAAGGGTCAGCTTGACCGTTGCTTGAGCGTTGGTCTGCAGGAGCTTGTCGATGTCGTACTCCGAGAAGTGACGGCTCCTCAGCCTCTCGTCCAGCGATGGGGGAGGCGGAACCACAGTCGTTTCCGTGCGCCGGAGCTGGTCCTTTAGCAGGATGTTCTCGTATCTTAGCTCGGTCAGCTCCGCGCGAAGGGCCGTATTTTGAGCAGAATCCTGCAGAAGGGAGAAACAAATCAACACCGAGACGTCCCGTGGATTACAGAGGCGAGAGCGAGTGCTTGAAAGATCTCGCTTACCTCCTCCACTGGGCGCAAGGAAAGGTGTCCCATAGCATCCGCCAGCTGTGCCTTCAGAACCGCCGTCTGGGCCACCGCCTGGTCCCGCGCCTTAAGCATCTCGCCGAAGTTGCGGTCGATGGTGATACTCCGACGCGCGCACATGTGCGCAAGCTCGAACTCACGCATCAGAGCCCGGACGGAGTCAAAGGCCAGGAGCCATGTGGGCAGCTGATCATAAAGGCCGGCATACTCCCGGCTGTAAAGGTCGTAGCCCAGCGTGAAGGCCTCGCCGGTGACATGGTCGCTCTCCGCCCAGCTGGGGAGGAGGGTCGAGACGGAAACTTGGTTGGTCTCAGGGTCCAACCGCAGCAAGGGTTTCCCCTCCGCGTCGAGGCACTTCACGCCGAGGCCAAAATTCCTGTGTCCCTTTGGCACCTCCTTGGACGGAGAGCGAGTGGAGGTCTCGGTAGCCGCCCCCTCGCCACCAGCCCCGCTTGCGGCTGGAAGGTTCTCGGCAGGGGCCCCTGCGCTATTCCTGGCAGCAACGGTCATCTCGTTGGCCACCTGCAGGACCTCTTCGAAGGACCGGCTTGGTGCGAGAGGTCGGGCGGGCGTAGTCGTCACGGATTTCCCTTTGTCGGCAGCGGTTGGCTTTGGTCTTTTCAGCGGCCGGGACGAAAAGGCGTCGGGCTTTCGCTTCCCGGCACTGGTCGAAGGAGGCGACAGGTCCGGAGGCACCAGCGGTGACCCGGTGTCGTCATCTCGAGTCGTTTCCTGCGAGAAGTATTGCACCAGTTATCAACCCTTTTCGCCTAATCAGATCGTAATCGACTCGCAATCTCGGGGATCAGCAAATCAGAGAGACATACCTGCTGCGGAGGGGAAGCATCATTCGCACGATCGGGAGTCGGGGTGGTGAGTCCCTGTTCTCGCGGGAAAGGTCCCACTGGACCACCTTCGCCTTCTTCTTCTTCTTCTATTTCTTCTTCTTTAGCGGGGAAGGATTAGCGGCTGGCGACTTCCTCGCCAGCTCAGGGGCAACCACAGCACTGTTCGCCAGGGCTCGTGCCTGAGCCGCGTTGAGGCGGTCTTGGAAGTCTTGCGGGAGCGGCTTGTCAACACGTTTGGAACGCATGACGAAATCTTGCGAGAGCTCGGGCAGGGAGCGGCGACTCAGGTACAGATTTACGGTCGTCTATCCGCACATATATATATAGTCATGCTATGGCCAACCCGAAAGATTCTCTTTTTTGAGGTGACACATGTCCAGCAAATATTTATGGGTTGGACGTGTCTTTTCGAGCGCAGGGCTAGCTCAAAAAGAGCGGGGATTGTGTACAACTCCATATTCGCTGGAGGGAACCATGAGACACCAACAGTCAAGATTGGACTCGCTTCGGGCTAGCTTCGGGCTCGAGACCAGAATCGCTTGCGCCTTAATAAGTTCCCGCCTACGGGAAGGCGGGACCGTTTGCGCCCAGTCTCAGCCAAGACCCACTGACGACCAAAGGCGGGCGAGAGGGCGTCGAGTCTACTCGACGCCGCGTTGAGTGAGCTCCCCTCACTCGACGCCAAAGTCCAAGCAGCAAGGGCGTTGAGTCCATCCCACTCGCTCAACGCCGTGTTGAGTGGAGGCGGGAAGGTTCTCGGCTCAGGGTTCTCGCCGCGGCTCTAGGTTCTCGGCTCAGGGTTCTCGCCACGGCTCAAGGTTCTCGGCTCAGGGTTCTCTCCGAGTGAGGCCCAGGGCCCAGGGTAAAATTACTTAATTGCCCTCGGATAAAATTACCCATACACCCTCAGGGGCTGCATTTAGTACTTTAAAAACAGCGGGATTTGGCTATTGGTAGCCCAGCCAGGGGTATTTCAATAACTTCAGGTCAGCAAAAGACTATAAATAGACTCACAAGGTCTTCTTAGAAAGCGGACTCTCATTATTCTCCAAATCTCTAGTGCTTTCTGAGGAGCTCCTAGCCCAGCTTTTGGCTTTGGAGGGGAAGCTCTCAGAGATCTTCCGGGTGTGAGGTGGGACCTCCCTGCTGAGGCTTTGGGTCAGTCCTAGGTACTTAGCAACCAGTCGAGGGTCGGGGCTCAAGAGAAGTAGGTGTTGGCTGCACCCCTGTTTTGAACTCCCGTTGAGGTCAATTTTGGCTTCAACATAAAGACTAGAGGAAAGAGTAAGAGCAGAGCAAGAGATGGGTCCATTCCCGTCAATGGAGAGGGAGCAATTAGAAATGATTAGTTTGTCTCTTCCTGATAAGGGGAGCAAGTTGCAAAACCTGATGAAAAGCCAGTCATGTGAACAATGACTTCATAATCAATGATCCATTGAGTAGAAGGACGAGTGGTGGCAGAGTGAGCACCTGGTATACCTGAATGAGCATAGGATAATAAGGAGGTAGGCACAGACTCAGCAGAAAGAATCTGCATCAGACGGTATAGAGTTTATATCTCTTTCGTAGAAGAGTCGAAAATAGTAAAAAGATTTGAAACTGGAAAGGAGCTCTACTTAGTAGTGTCGAAGAAACATACAACTCGAGGAAGGAGGAAAGGAGCAACCCTACCTTGTGATCTGTTACCATCGCGGCCACCCCGTGAAGCCAAACTACCCCTCTACTATGAAAACCCATGAAGTTTGAAGCAACTTATCACGAGTGTATCAGTGCTTTCCACGGTAATCACAGACTAGGTGATACATGTCGATTGGCTTGGATTGGGAGTCTTATGGAGTGCGAGGACAAGATCCATGGTGAGTAGCAGCAAGACCAAAGCAGTATCGGAGTGTCATGTATGACGTTGGTCAAACTCCTATTGGACGATGTTAAAGCTTCAGATATGGTGGGAAGCTGGGGATGACCAAGAATGTGAATAATAATATGCTCAAAAGTCTCTATGAAGTCCATGTAAAACTCAAACATCGTATAGCGATCCTCCCAAGTCCAGGAAAGTAGGGCATCTAGGTAGCATTCCATGATCAGGGATCAAAATGATCACTCCTAGTATAGTTATGTAAATTAAAGGTAGCAAGTGGATGGAGGTCGGTAACCCTGTTGAAGCAGAACAATTTTGCGACGAAGCTGAAAAATTTGTGGCGTATTACCCCTCCGTGAGTAAGTGGACTTTGCACGCTTCCAAATGTCAATTGTTGCATCGAGGAAGAGAAGGTTGCAGGGGAAAAACAGATACAGGTTTTTCAAATCTAGAAGGCAAACTGTAGATTCGTAGCATCAAGATAAATAAGCATTAGATTTAAGGTGACATTAACAAGAAACGTAGAGCAGCCAGAGATAAGCAATTCCTGAAAAAATAAAAGCGAACAGTCGTCAGAATAGGGCAGGGTAACGATCAATGCATATTTAGAACCATTCAACGAGTTCACATAGCGCCTCATGCAGTTGGAAGCCCATTATCTTCGAACCAATACTTTCAATGTTTTGATTTTTTCACTTAACACGATACATACATCACTGACTATAAATATGTCTTCAATGAAAAGCATACAATAAAGCACCTCATTTCAGATATATTAACAAAAAACATACATTAAGTCCATTTTAGTGTAATGGTACATTTAGTGCTATCAAAACGACCCCTATAATAGTGAATATATTACACCTTTTAGAGTAATTTTCGGCCTTCTTTTTTAATTCTTAAATCTTTTTATCATTTTACATAATTTAAATATGGAGAGTGAGAAAAAAAAAGAGTACATAGGAAGCATGTGTAAAATAAAAATATGAGACGATAATATAAAAAATATTTAAAATAAAGCAATATATATAGGTGGGTTGGCAAAGGGGTTGCATGTGTCATTTCGCTAGTAGTTTTAAATAGTCCATGAGTAAACCGTATAGTTTATGCGTTAAATATGTAAATATAGGCTATTTTCAGTAGCATGTATGTACATCCCTAAATAAAGGTAAAAAAAACTAAAGAATTGATATTACAAAAGTAGAGGAAACAACTCAAAATAATATATAAATGTTAACATTGCATGCATAAGAAGCTAAGCCGCAATCTATTTTGGATTTGCTCACTTAGGAAATCAATCATTCAAGAATTCATACCAATGATATATCATAGAAATATAAAAAAAATCATGCAAGAAGGAAATTATCAAAATTACTTATCTAGTAGCAAACACATATTCTGGCTATAAGCTTACAGGGAACCATAAATACATATCCTTAAGGAATCCCAATTAGGATCCACTCAATCAATCACATCTAATTGAGATATTGGCCAAATAAGCAAAAAAAAATTACACCAAAACTCGGTACATAAAATCAGGTAAAGGAAAAAAAAAATTTAAAACTGGGAGTTCCTTACTTCCTTGTCAGCAGGTATAGGTAGGCCATCAGAAATCCCTCCATTAGCGTCGTGGAAGCTCATCGTGCTGTTCTACCTAAAGCATGCATACAATGCAATTCATCAGACACATATAGAATCTCCATAAAAAGTATTGGCCTCACAAAAAATCAGAGTAACACACTCAACTAAATAGATCAAAGAATAAAGGAATTTAGATTTTGGAACAGCGATGACGTCCCTTATTACATGCACTCTCCGTTTTCCAAAGTAGGAAATATGTTACGCCTTTTATGGTTGCTCCTTTCCTCCTTCCTCGAGTTGTATGTTTCTCCGACACTACTGAGTAGAGCTCCTTTCCAGTTTCAGATCTTTTTACTATGTCTGACTCCTCTACAGAAGAGATATAAACTCTACACCGTCTGATGCAGAGTCTTTCTGCTGAGTCTGTGCCTGCCTCCTTATTATCCTATGCTCATTCAGGCATACCAGGTGCTCACTCTGCCACCACTCGTCCTTCTACCCAATGGATCATTGATTATGGAGTCACTGTTCACATGACTGGCTTTTCATCAGGTTTTGCAACTTGCTCCCCTTATCAGGAAGAGACAAACTAAGCATTTCTAATTGCTCCCTCTCCATTGTCGGGAATAGACCCATCTCTTGCTCTGCTCTTACTCTTTCCTCTAGTCTTTATGTCCCTAGTTTTACTCACAATACCTTATATTAGCCACATAACAAACTCTATGAACTACTCTATTCTGAAACAATTAATTCCTTCTATTCCTTCTTTGTTAATAAGAACTTTTGTGTGTGATGTGTGTGATGTGTGTGATGTGTGTGAAGTGGGTAATTACCTCCGTAAATATTTTACTCATGTCTCTTTATCTAGTTACTCATGCTTAGGTTCGGAAAACCCTAAATCGGAGAGGGCTTTGAGCTATCCCGCTGCTAGAAACGTCGAATGGTGCCGAAAATCACAATTAAATGATGGTTAGTCAAAAGTAGGGGTAAAAATCTTAGATCACAAGTTATACGCAGATTATGACACTAACATCTCCAGAAATACTCAAAGAAATCTGTATAAAAAGGTAAAGGAGAATATCTTACCCAAGGAAAAGAGCCTGCTATTGCCGGCTTTGGGAGGAAGCGAACTTGCTGCTTGGGGACGGGAAGGTAACAACCAGCCCTAGGAGGAAGGAGGAAGGAGGGATGTTGCCTTAGATGATCAAAAAAGGAGAGGGGAAGATTTTGTTGTCGTCGGTCTGAAGAAGAGGAACAGGATGCGCGATAGTGCTGAAGGCAGAGAAGGAAGAGAAGGCACCGACCACAGGGGGAAGAGACGGAGGAGGCGACGCCGGCGGAACTGGGAGCAGGAGAGGCGACGGGTGCGGGATCACGGGAAGCAGAAGCCGGCACAGAAGCGAGATCGAGAGAAATACCCTCGCTGAAATGAAAATAAAGAGACATGAATAAAAGATTAACAATAATGTTAGGGTGCTATTATTTACGCCTCAAAAATGGATATTTGTAACCCAACGATATTTGAACCCAAATAAGCTATTTGTATCCATTTAGGATATTTGTACCCACAGTACATAACCTAAATCATCTATTAAACGCCTCACATATCTTTACTTTGGCGCATGTACTAACAAACAAAATAATTTAGGACAAAATGATAATATAGTTAGTGTTAGTGTTCTTTTACATCAAACATTTGATCAAAATGTCAAAATGTTATATCCTTCTTTGCCTCCCATATCACTCACCTGCAAGAAATAACGGTTCAAATTAAATGTGCAAATGCTAGTCAACAAATTAATAAGTCATTTTTTTACTTTGTTTGGAACAAAATGTAGCGGGCTACTTCAAGTAGTGACAAGACAATTTGCACTCTGCAAAATACCAAACAATATGTTGGATTAGTTCTCTAAACATTAGGGTTTAGGGTAAATCGAATATTTTAAATTGACATACCTGACTAACTAAATCAAACGTGTAATATATGGAATGTCCCACTCTTCGGCTACTTGTTGATGATACCTTTTCCACACCGGAAATACAGAAGGTGGTGGGCATTCTTCCTTCATCTTCAATAGAACAAAGTGATTATCGTTTATAAATCTCATATGAATTGTGATTCGAACCGCCGGTGGAGCCGAATGAAGAGGTAGAAACGTGAATGATTGGTCCGTAGAAAAATGCACAAGCTGTATGTTGTACCTTGACGCGACAATTAGCCCCATGTCGGGCAATGTCATCCACCTATCAAGCGGGGCTGGCACCACCCAACAATCAAGAGAATGCAGTAATTCTAATCTCCTCGATTCTCCAAAAATTTCTATGTATAACAATTTGTTTTCATGCAGTTCTCCCGCCAAATCATGTCTCACTTGCATCCAATTTTCTCTCATATGTAGAGCGATGCTAATGACTCTATATCTGCAGTGCCCATCGCCTTGTACATCAACAACATCAAGGAGATGTGGTTGCGCCATCAGTGGTAGTTGGTTGCGTACATTTTCTACCAAACCGCCCCTTGTTCTAATTATTTTCTTTGGCAATTTCACTTTCTTAATCTTGAAGACCGCATTTTCTTCCTTAAGAACATGCTCGAAATGTGACGGTTCTCTTCGTGTAGATTTATAATCGTCAATGAACTTTTTCAAACTTCCCTTGGACGGCCTCTCAATTTATTTGGCAATTTAGGATCCTTTGTTTGGCTAGCGTCCGGGGCGACGATTTCACGCAATTTTCTTTTGATTTCCCTTCTTTGGAGATCACTTATACTACTGTATTTTTTCAATATTTCCTCGACATCGTTCTCTATCTCCACAGACTCATGTTGTTCCTCTTTTATTTCCAAATCCGGTTTCTCATGCAATGTTAGAAGTTTTCATTGAGTGTGCACCAACCATAACGGTATAGAATTACAATCTTTCATGTAAGGAACAAGCTCGTGTGCACAAGGCAATCCAAGTGTATACCTGATCTTATGTGTGCACTGCCCTGCTTGAACGACCCCGGACTTGACGGATTCTTCCGTCTTTTTGATTATATCCAAGGCGGCATTAGAGACACTACCTACAAGATTTGCGTACAACACACCTTTGAAACCTGCAAAAACCTGTATTTTACTTTGCCCAAATTGTCGCTTGATTTCTGTATGCTGCAAATTTATCATGTTATCAAATGTTTGCCAAACGGTTGTAAGATTTCCGATAGAAACTTCAAGAAATTTCTTAAGTTGGCTATGCCCGCCCTCTACGCGATTTGTAGAGGTGTTTCCTAAATGTAAAAACTTATCAACCCAAGCTGAAACAAACATTTCCTTATATGGTTCAACCCAAGTATTTTTAACATATTCTACCACTGCGGGATACTTGCTAGAGTACGTGCTCAACAACTGATTAAACTGCTTTTGAAATTCATTTTTTGTACTCGAGTTGACTACAAGTTGCCAAATACCGAGGAAAACATCACATTCTTTGCCATGTGTAAAAAAAATTCTGCAGTTCGCCAAGATATTACGGTGTATATGAACTTGACATAGAAGGTTTTTGGCTTCTGGAAAAACATATTGTATTGCATTCATCAATGCAAGCTCGCGGTCCGTCACAAATAAATTTGGATGCACATTTTTATCAAAAATAAGCTTAAAACATTCAAGTGCTCATTTGTAACATGCTTCATTTTCAGCTGACATAAACGCAAATGAGCAAAAAAAAGACTGGTTGGTTGAAGTTACACCAACTATTGAGAGCAGAGGCAATCGATAACGGTTCGTCTTATATGTGCAGTCCACCATATAAACACTTGAGAACATATTAGCCAAACGAACCGCAGTTGGGTGAGCAAAAAAAAAACTTTCTAGTTGTAGCGTGCTCTCATTCACTTGTGTAAAACTGACATAACCGGCTTCATTAATACATTTGAACAGGTACTGAATAGGAGTTCCACCTTCCAATTGTGCTCTTAAAAATTTAGCCTTCGCATTGTAGATCGTTCTTAGGGTTGTACAATTACCAGGATATCTCTTTTTAAGCATTGCCAATATTTTACGGGGCTTACATCCGGCGTTGTACATCTCAAGTGTTTAGATTAAATCCGCCGGGAGCAGCGCCGGCAAGGGCACGGGCCAATGCGACTAGGGCGCGAGGGCTGCGGGCGGCTGCAGGCGAGGGTTTAGGTCGGGTACAAATATCGGGTGTGATGAGGAGGGTTTTTGCTATATTATTGAATTTTTAATGGGTTCAAATATCCCCTTTTGGGGTGTAATTAACAGCACCCTAATGTTATTGCTATATTAATTGTTTTTCTTACATCTCTTCATTATAAAATTGATTGTTACACCAAATGTTATGTACTTACCAATCAACATATTTACCTTTAGGAGAACTATTAACAGCCCAAATAAAAATCATATAAATGTCACCAGCCATATATCAAATGTTCTTTACTATTACCACCCCAAATCAAAATAAAAACAAAAATCGAACGAAAAATCAAAAGTAAATTAACATAAAGAGGACAAAATGTATCAAAAACGATCACACTATCTTTCCTTCTCATCATCAAGGATTACGAAATATATTACGCGTTTTATGATTTGGGTTATTACAAATTTTTCCCTCCTTAAATGACTTTATTGTCCTCGAAAATCTAGAGGTTGACATATCAAACGAGATAAAAGACAAAGATAATCCATAGTTTTTTTATTTATGTACATAAAAGATGCATGTGATAAGAAAATACATGTAATAAGAAACTACAAGTTATTTTCTTTCTTCTTGAAATGATCACAGGTTAAATGTTCGAGGTTGGATTAGTCATTCTTCTGGGACTTCTCTTTGAGAAACTGGGGCAGGGGTACGTTCCGAAGCTAAGGACTCAATATACATTTGATACAATTGTGGTTGTGGGGGAAGTGATGATCCTCTAGAGTTTATTTCTTTATTCAGAAGTTTTTGTACATGCATTTTTCATGTACCCAGGTTGACGACAGTAATAATAGAGACCAATAAGACAATTCCCTTGATGCATTCGTTCATACTTTGCACATTTGTTGTGGTTGATTGGGACACATTACTGATAACTGGGCCAGATTGGAATGATTTATTCTCTTTTCCTTGCACTTCATCTAGATTGATATTTTCGTCACTTTTCGTTTACACCATATCACCGTTTCTGTGATTTCTCCTGATCAATTTCTACCCGTCAGGCTCTCTCTACCAATTTACTGTATTCTAGAATATCCATATGGTCTAACATATTACAGATATCGTTGTGTAATTCCTGTTGAAATTGAGGACATCGACCTTCTTTTGTGGTTACAAAGGAATTAACATAATATGCTAATTTTGATAATTCTGTTTCATATTACAAGAATGTATTCGTTTCTTAGATGAGTTGGAGGAATTGATCATGTAATACTCTCTTTTCCGACCATTGAACAAAACAGTTTGTAAATTCTTGTTGAAAATTTGTCTAGATAACGATGCAGCGTTCGACGTATTTACTGGCGACGATATTGTTCCACCAGTGTTTTGTTGCGCCTTCTAATAGAAAAGAGCTAATCCTACCTTCCGGTCTTCTGGATACTGTATAACTTGAAAGATCGTTTTTACCCGTAGAATCCAGTTTTCAGTGTTTAAGGGAGATAAACCTCCTCAAAAGGTTGGTGGTTTTAATTCTAAAAATTGTTTTAAATAAACATATAGTTGACGTTGATGTGGTGGTACTGCATAACTTGAAACGTTCACCATTAACTAACTATATTCAAAGAGATGCTTGGTTTTATCTGCTCGGATCCAACTTGTGATCTACAAAATGCATGCAGATTGAACGTTTTGTCCCCTGTATTTCCCTACTTTCTCTCGATAATTATTTTCAGAAATTATTTTCTTCCGTATGTGCTAGCACGTTGTTCCAAAATCTAAAGGTGTATTCTGATATTATTCTTCCGTATTCTGATATTATTCTTCCAAAATCTAAAGGTGATTATTCTGAAATTATTTTCTTTCGTATTTTCAGAAATTATTATTCTTTTTTGTATGTGTATTTTGATATTTATACTTGTATTTTAAGGTTATTTTACGACCTTAAATCTACTCCATTTCATATAGTTAGTTAATGGTGAATCAAAAATTCACATTTCCACAAACACATTGGGATACTTTAAACTTGATTCTAAACTAAAAATATGAATTGCAGTGCAATGGAGATTTTACACTTTATTTGATTAGAAAATATTACAATTACTTCTATGAGCAATTTACAGTCTAGAATTTGTTTTTTGTTTTACATTTAGTTTTATGAGCAGTTTTATGGTGCAAAAATGGTTTCAGGTTTATCAGTAAGTTTTATGAGCAGTTTTACAGTCTAAAATCTGCTACTTGTTACACCATTAGTTTTATGAGCACTTTTACAGCCAAAACTCTATTATTTGCTATACAGTTCGATTACTGTTTATTTTTATAGTTCCTATTTTTTGAAAATTGCAGGTATATTATCTGAAGACATGTAGCAAGTAAGAAAATATCTCTTGGGTGTTATTTATGTCCAGCTATATTTTGTTCCCCTAATATAGTGTTAGGTAGTAGTATCCACATTCATTTCTAATTCACAGCCGTTACTGAATGTTCTATCTGAGGATTCGAAAAATGCCCTAAATCAAGCAAGGGTACTTTCTCTGTTTAGGATACTAAAACTGTCACAAAATATGCATCTCCTTTATGTTCTTATGCGATAATACAGTCGGAAGAAAGAGACAACTTTAAACTTGATTCTAAACTAAAAATATGAATTGCAGTGCAATGGAGATTTTACACTTTATTTGATTAAAAAATATTACAATTACTTTTATGAGCAATTTTATAGTCCAGAATTTGTTTTTTGTTTTACAGTTAGTTTTATGAGCAGTTTTATAGTGCAAAAATGGTTTCAGGTTTATCAGTAAGTTTTATGAGCAGTTTTACAGTCTAAAATCTGCTACTTGTAAAACCGTTAGTTTTATGAGAAGTTTTACAGCCAAAACTCTGCTATTTGCTATACAGTTTGATTGCTGTTTATTTTTATAGTTCCTATTTTTTGAAAATTGCAGGTATATTATCTTAAGTCATGTAGCAAGTAAGAAAATATCTCTTGGGTGTTATTTATGTCCAGCTATATTTTGTTCCCCTAATATAGTGTTAGGTAGTAGTATCCACATTCATTTCTAATTCACAACCGTTACTGGATGTTCTATCTGAGGATTCGAAAAATGCCCTAATTCAAGCAAGGGTACTTCCTCTGTTTAGGATACCAAAACTGTCACAAAATATACCTCTCCTTTATGTTCTTGTGCGACAATACAGTCGGAAGAAAGAGGCAACTTTAAACTTGATTCTAAACTAAAAATATGAATTGCAGTGCAATATAGATTTTACACTTTAGTTGATTAGAAAATATTACAATTACTTCTATGAGCAATTTTACAGCCCAGTTTTTTTTTTGTTTTACAGTTAGTTTTATGAGCAGTTTTATAGTACAAAAATGGTTTCAGGTTTATCAGTAAATTTTATGAGCACTTTTACAGTCTAAAATCTGCTACTTGTTACATCATTAGTTTTATGAGCAGTTTTACAGCCAAAACTTTGCTATTTGTTATACAGTTCGATTACTGTTTATTTTTATAGTTCCTATTTTTAAAAAAATTGCAGGTATATTATCTGAAGTCATGTAGCAAGTAAGAAAATATCTCTTGGGTGTTATTTATGTCCAGCTATATTTTGTTCCCCTAATATAGTGTTAGGTAGTAGTATCCACATTCATTTCTAATTCACAACCGTTACTGGATGTGTTATATCCGAGGATTCGAAAAATTCCCTAAATCAAGCATGTTTACTTCCACTGTTTAGGATACCAAAACTGTCACAAAATATATCTCTCCTTTATGTTCTTGTGCGACAATATAGTCGGAAGAAAGAGGCATTTCTGCTAGGCCAAAATTATTTATCTCTTACCATTAACGAGATTGCCCTTATTTTGGGTCTACCGAATAGCGGCCATGAATTTAATTTTGTTAGAAGGCTAGAGGGGAATGGTTACAGAAGAGTGATCTCCTACCGAAAAAACGGAGAGTGCATGTAACAACCCAAATCATAAAACGCGTAACATATTTTGTAATTCTCGTTGATGAGAAGGAAACATAGTGCGATCATTATTGATACATTTTGTCCTCTTTATGTTAAATTACTTTTGATTTTTCATTAGATTTTCATTTTTATTTTGATTTGGGGTGCTAATAGTAAAAAATAGTTGATATATGACTGGTGACATTTATTTGGTTATTATTTTGACTGTTAATAGTTCACCCAAAGGTAAATATGTTGGCTAGTGAGTACATGACATTTGGTAAGCCTATGTTGTACAACCTCGTATTCGCAGAGTAGGGTCCCCAGACAGTTTGTAAGCTTTTGGAGGATTTTGCACTCTTAGAGGCAGATTTATAGTGGATCAGGATAATATACTAGTAGGGGGGACGAAAAATTTGTCTCCCCCAGGCCGCCGAGTTCAACCCAGGTCACCGAGTTCACCCGGGCCGCCGAGTTCACCCGGGCCGCCGAGTTCACCCAGGCCGCCGAGTTCACCCAGGCCGCCGAGTTCAACACAGGCCGCCGAGTTCGCCCAGGCCGCCGAGTTCAACCCATGCCATCGAGTTCGCCCAGGCCACCGAGTTCAACCCAGGCCGCCGAGTTCGCCCAGGCCGTCGAGTTCAACCCAGGTCGCCGAGTTCGCCCAGGCCGCTGAGTTCACCCCGGCCGCCGAGTTCAACCAAGGTCGTCGTGTTCACCAAGGCCTCCGAGCTCGCCCCTAGCCGCCTACTCGCCCCTAGCCGCCGAGCTCGCCCCTAGCCGCCTACTCGCCCGGCCTCAGCTCGCCTTGTCGCCTGCTCGCCCGGCTCAAGGGGCTGCCCCTGGTGGACTGCATTTAGCTGTTTAGAACAGCGAGATTTGGCTATTGACAGACCAATTTGGGGGCATTTCAGTAATTTCAGAGTAGCGGAGGTTGGTTATTGGCAGGCCATTCCCAGAAAACTATAAATAGACCCTTGATGGTGCCTTGGAGGGCATTACTTCTTAGCCACTTGAACCCCCTTGCTTTCTTCCTCCAAGGCACCTAGCTCAAGCATTGGCTAGGGAGGGGGAGACCTCAAAGGTCTTCCGAGTGTGAGGTGGGACCTCCACGCTGGAGTCGAGGGTCTGTTCCTAGTTTCCTGAGTCTTTGGCGTGTGACGTTCTCCTGAGGGTAGTAGGTGTGAGGTCACCCCTTTCTTAGGGACCCCGAACTCCACATAGACCAAGTTTTTGGTTTCAACATATGTGACTGTTGAATTTAATTTGGTTGATTTAGCAACACTTGGTTACATTTATGCGGTGCAATTACTTCCTTTCGGGTCGGTTTCACCGTTTGTCGCTTCCACACGCTAATGAAAAGACCTGTCGTCACTTCTTCTGCATTCCCTTCTGTTCCTGCTCGATGTTGCTCCGCTCATGTGCTTTGAGTGTGTATTGTCGCTCCTCCTGAACTTCCCTACTCTCCTCTCTTACAAGATCTCTCCCCTCTCTTCCTCTCTGAAATTTTTGTTGATGTTTGATGGCCGCTGCTACCTTTGCCGCTGATTAGGGTTGATGATGTCGCCTTCTTACCACTGTTTTTGTTGGGCTGTCGATCTCTCCTCTGCTACCAGCCACTTTAGTGCCTCTTTTGGAGAGTTTGGAAGAATTTACTTGTGCTTTTGTTGTCCAAGAAAGACCGGGTATACAGTACTTTCTTGCTCTCTCTCCCACTGTATGTGTGCTTCTCTGTTATTTTTTTATGCTACTAGCCTGTTGTTGGGAATTATTATGAAGGTAGGAGGAGCAATTGCTCTGTCCGACTATGATGTGTTCGGTTAATGGCTGCCTTTTTTCTTGATTTGATGTTGAATGTGAGCTTTGTTTTTTTTCTAGCCAATTTTAATTTGTTGTTTACTTTAAATTGTTGTCCAATTTCACTTTTTTGTTCAAATATAGTAGTGGAATTGAAATTTTGGGCTTTTCTTCTTGTTATTTCATTTTTTTGGTAATGTTTTTTTGTCAAGGCATGAAATCTAAGCTAGCACAGAGGAGGGGATCAGTGGAGACAACAAATATAAATATTTATTTGTCTGTTATAGTGGTCTTGGCTGACTGAAATTGGTTATTATTTATTAGGATGTTTGGAGCTTTATTTTGTAACTTTATATTGTTTATTTGTTTTTTTACTTTTTGGGCTTTCCAAGCTGATTTAGTTTAAGATTTTTAACTTTAATTAATTTATATTGTTGGCAATAATTTAAGTTTGCTTTCGCATTTGGAGAAGGGGATTATTGGCCGATTATTTGTATTGCTTTAGAATGTTACCTGTTTTTTATATAGTATTTTTGACGAATATTAATGCTTGAAATAAATATTTTAAGCGTTTCCTAAACCTTTGACACGTCGTTAATAAAAGTCTTATATTTTTGTAAACGTCAACACTACAAATATCGAAGAGACGCAACCCAATTAAAAGTGTGTATTATTTTAATATTTTCTGTGGGTAAGAAATCAGAGGATGACTTACGTGGTGATGAAGCTGAAAAAGATAAGAGGAAAGGAAAAGCTACGGTGAGTTTATATTTCTTTAATTATACTCTTTTAAAATATTTTGAATATTTCATGTTTTTTAGATAACCCTGTCTGTGCATATGATTTTAAGTCACTGATATGAAATATCGCTATGAAATAAATATGAATGACAAATAAAAGCGATATAGTTTTCGAGTGGAAATTACTATTTCAAAAACACATGTTCTCATGAGAAATAGCTGAAATAAGATAAGATAAAAACATGTTAAAACTTTGTATAGGAAAATGTTAAGGATTAGATTAAATCTTATGATATATTGAATTACTTACTAATGGATTTTCCACGTAGGGGATTTGACTATATTTTGTCATAAAGGGATGAGGCCCACTTTTATTGCATGCCCTGACATTTACTAAGTTATGTAACTAAATAATAAGAGAACAATTGAATATATTTTTGAGATCTAAAGGGAATCTAACCGAACATTTTATGCAAATTGAGAAAATAATAATATAAATATGGTTTGTTGTTTTGTATGTATATTGTTATCTACTATGTTATTTATATTTATAATAGTTCACAAGATATTTTACTCACATAGTCATATTTTATGACTAACACATTGCGGACCTATTTTTTAGGATGCAGGAGCATCACCCAATGCGCCAGAGAGAGCTCCCCAAACAGCAGAAGAGAAACAAAAGTGTGTTGAAGAACTCGTGAAGGTATGACTTAAGATATTTATTGGAATCGAAGAAGCGCGGGAAAGACAGAGGGCAACCTGTGAAAATTGGTTGTGTGCATTTTGTAGTCAAGTCGATTAAATATCTGTATTTTGCAACATCTATAACAAACTTGTATAAATGAAATAAAATTTGATGTTGTGTTTTACTTTGTACATGTGAATCATTTTTGATGCAATGTTGCGATGAATAAATTGGAAATTACGCTCGATTCTTGAATCCATCGTGCAGACTGGAAAAAGAGTCTTCACAAAATTGTATCGGAGGGAGTGACTTTTTCAATCAATCCGGTCGTAGTGAGTACAAATTAAGGAGGGGAATAACTAAAGTAGTTTAATTTATCATATATAAACCCCTTCAAGTTTATTCAAGTCGAAGACATCGAGTGAGAACCCACAGTACATCCAAATATAGTATCGGCAGAAAATGATAATGGGAATCAACAATCCTATCTGAATTTGTTTTTAGCTATCGCTGAAGTACTAAAATAGGTATTTTCTACGTTAGCACATTTAACACCAACTATCATCAAGATAATCCTCTTCATATGCCCAACCCGATGAATCCACTTCCTGAAATTCCACCCATAGGCCCTGTACCGCCACATAAACGTCAACTATATGTTTATTTAAAACAATTTTTAGAACTAAAACCACCAACTTTTCGAGGAAGTTTATCTCCCTTAAACACTGAAAATTGGATTCTACGGGTAGAAATGATCTTTTAAGTTATGTAGTATACAGAAGACCGGAAGGTAGGATTAGCCTCTTTTCTATTAGAAGCGCAACAAAACACTGGTGGAACAATATCGTCGCCAAGAAATACGTCGGACGTTGCATCGTTACCTAGACAAATTTTCAACAAGAATTTACAACTGTTTTGTTCCATGGTCGGAAAATAGAGTATTACATGATCAATTCCTCCAACTCGTCTGAGGAACGAATACATTCATGCAATATGAAACAGAATTCTCAAAATTAGCATATTATGTTAATTCCTTTGTAACCACAAAAGAAGATCGATGCTGTCAATTTCAACAGGAATTCTACAACGATATCTGTAATATGTTAGACCATATGGATATTCTAGAATACAGTAAATTGGTAGAGAGAGCCCGACTGGTAGAACTTGATCAGGAGAAATCACAGAAACGACGATATGGTGTAAACGAAAAGTGACGAAAATATCAATCTAGATGAAGCGTAAGGAAAGGAGAATAAATCATTCCAATCTGACCCAGTTATCAGTAATGTGTCCCAATCAACCACAATAAATGTGCAAAGTATGAACGAATGCATCGAGAGGATTGTCTGATTGGACTCTATTATTATTGTCGTCAACCTGGGTACATGAAAAATGCATGTCCAAAGCTTCTGAATAAAGAAATAAACTCTCGAGGATCATCACTTCCCCCACAACCACAATTGTATCAAATGTATATTGAGTCCTTAGCTTCGGAACGTACCCCCTACCCCAGTTTCTCAAAGAGAAGTCCCAGAATAAAGATTAATCCAATCTCGACCATTTAACTTGTGACCATTTCGAGAAGAAAGAAAATAACTTGTAGTTTCTGATTACATGTATTTTCTTATCATGTACGCCTTTTATGTACATAAACAAAAAAAACTATTAGTTATCTTTGTCTTTTTTCTCATTTGATATGTCAACCTCTAGATTTTTCGGGGACAAAAAAGTCATTTAAGGAGGGAAAAATTTGTAACAACCCAAATCATAAAACGCGTAATATATTTCGTAATCCTTGATGATGAGAAGGAAAGATAGTGTGATCGTTCTTGATACATTTTGTCCTCTTTTATGTTAATTTACTTTTGATTTTTTGTTCGATTTTTGTTTTTATTTTGATTTGGG
Organism: Platanthera zijinensis; assembly: GCA_039513925.1. Taxonomy (NCBI): domain Eukaryota; kingdom Viridiplantae; phylum Streptophyta; class Magnoliopsida; order Asparagales; family Orchidaceae; genus Platanthera; species Platanthera zijinensis. Next base: position 67,587,577 of record CM077088.1, read on the forward strand.
GTGCTAATAGTAAAGAGCATTTGATATATGGCTGGTGACATTTATATGATTATTATTTGGCCTGCTAATAGTTCTCCTAAAGGTAAATATGTTGGTTGGTAAGTACATGACATTTGTTGTAACAATCCATTTTAAAATGAAGAGAAATTAAAAAAACAATTATTATAGCAATGATATTATTGTAAATAAGTTGTGGGGTTTATTTCCTTTATATCAAACCGAGCCCCCCCCCCCCTCCGATTCTCATTATTTTCATTTCAGCGCTAGGGTCTTCTCGATCTCGCTCCTTTGCCGGCTCCTGCTTCCTGCGATCCCGCACCCGTCGCCCTCTCATGCTCCCAGTTCTGTCGGTGTCGCCTCCTCTGACTCTTCCCCTTGTGGTCGGTGCCTTCTCTTCCTTCTCTGCCTTCAGCACTATCGCGCATCCTGTTCCTGTTCTTCAGAACGACGACAACAAGATCTTCCCCTCTCCTTTTTTGATCATCTAAGGCAACATCCCTCCTTCCTCCTAGGGCTGGTTGTTACCTTCCCGTCCCCAAGCAGCAAGTTCGCTTCATCCCAAAGCCGGCAATAGCAGGCTCTTTTCCTTGGGTAAGATCTTCTCCTTCTTTACCTTTTATACAGATTTCTTTGAGTATTTCTGGAGATGTTAGTGCCATAATCTGCGTATAACCTATGATCTAAGATTTTTGCCCCTACTTTTGACTAACCATCATTTAATTGTGATTTTCGGCACCATTCGTCGTTTTTAGTAGCAGGATCGCTCAAAGCCCTCTCCGATTTAGGATTTCCCTAACCTAAGTTCCGCCAAAACCTCGATTTCCTCGTGGTCCTTTGAGGGAGGTAAATTTCAAACCCTTTTTTGTTTGATTTTTTGCGATAAACAAATGCCCGTATAAGTGTAGGAATTTTTGTTAAGTCGAATATTTTAAGTATGGGTCTTGAACAGGTTCAAATAACACATTTGGTCTTGTTTGTGCCGCTTAGCTGTCGCCGACAGTTTCAGTTTCACCTTAAGGAAAGTATAGAATTTCCCCTCTCGCTTGCAAATTTTAGATTTAGTTCTTGTATCTGTTTCTTATGATTATAAATTTTATCGAACAACATCTGAACTGTTACTTTATTAGCATAACATAATATGATCAAATATCTCTAAAGCTATGAATCATTTAATCCAGTATTGTCATAAGCAATCTTTAAAAGGTAACAGTTAAATGGTGCAAATCCTTGCTTGCATGGTCACGACAAGCAAGAATCCTTCTAATAAAACTTACGTTTGAACCTGAGTGTGAACCATGTGCACCAATTGTAAACACCTACCCAATTCATTGATTACGACTTATGTCATTTCAAGGATAATTTTAGGCTATACTCCAGAGTAGGCTAATATTTTCATATATTTTTGCTTGACTCAGTTACTTGCATGTTTACTAGCTTTGGTACAAGATAAATTAGTACTCAGAAATTTTTGTTTAACTCTGCTCGCACTTTAATTTATTAACTTGCTCTCTATTTAATCATATGTTCTGAGGCATTTTCCTTCTTGGTTTGGATTTTGCCTTAGCATATGTGACTGTACCACCTGCTTCTTGAACTGCTCTGCACCGAGTTCCTGTGTTCCTGGAGGTTTATTTTGTTCTAGTTTCATCAGGTTCTATATATTTTGTTCTTGTACTGTCAGATTTAATGATTATGTACTATTTATGTCAGTCAGTTTCCTCTATGACATGAACAACTGTTAGGTTATATTATTATACTTGAATATGATATTAATGACATGTGCATCTCTTTGCTCTATTACATTAATATTTTGTATTAGCATTGTGTGACATGAGATTTTATTAAAGTACATGTGCATCAACTTCTTTCACCACTTTATATTCTAAAGTTTCCGCATAAAAACAAACTGATATTTTTCCCAAATTAACTATTTTAAATCCAATAACATTAAATCTACTTCCGCCTAACAGACATGAAACTTCTTCCGCTCATGCCTATGACATCATGACCCGACAGAAGCGCACTTTGATCGTTGTTTTTAGACGGGTCGTGACATTTGTCATGTCATTTGGTAAGCCTATATGGCTGTTGGGCAGAATTTGAGTTGATTTAGCAACACTTGGTTATATTTTTGCGGTACAATTACTTCCTTTTGGGTCGATTTCACCGCTTGTCGCTTCCTCACGCTAATAAAAAGAATTGTCACCTCTTCTTTCACATTCCCTTCTGTTTCCGCTCGATGCTACTCGAGCTCCTGTGCTTTGCGTGCACAGTCTGCCACTCCTCCTAGACTTCCCTTACTCTCCTCTCTTGCAAGATCTCTTCCACTCCTCTTTGAAATATTTTGTTGTATTTTGGTGGCCGCTGCTACCTATGTCACTGATTAGGATTGCCACTAGCTGCCCCATTCTTACTGTTTTACTACTTGATCAATATTGAATGCTTCTTTATAGTTTTCTGCAGAGATTAAGTGCATGTGTGGAGCACATGAATTGTAAAAGTTTAGATATATTTCTGCAGGTGGGCCTGAAGCAGGTTTTGTGTGATAAACATGACATGTAGTAGTTTTGCCTCCTAGGAGGAGTTGGTGGAGTCTTGGCCAGAGTTTGGAAGGAGGTGGGAGTGGTTGTCCTTTGGAGGTGGAGGTTCTAGATTCCGGGGGTGTGAAAGCAATCACAACAATTAAGGACTTGCAATGATAAACTCGGAGTTCTCCAATGGTGGTAGAGGAAGCAATCACAACAAGGACTTAGGAATGATAAACCTGGAGTCCACCAATGTTGATTATGACAGCTTCATTTCTTGCTCCCATGACTCCTTCAAACATGTCTTCTACAAGTTCCTGAGGCCAAAGTGATGCTTAATCAGAGATTCCAGCTAATGGTCTCAATTCTTTTGAATTGAACTCCTAGTCATACTCTTCGAGATATGATGAACTATCCTTTTTTTATTTTTTTTGTTTCTCAGCGAGTTCATTTTGTAATCTCTGAAATATTACAATACTTGTAATTTCTTTATAGTTATGAATGAAAAATATACATACCACTTTATTGTCATGCATAATGTCCATAACATGATTGGACAGGTTACATCTAATTTCTCACATTTTTGAATAGTGTTGTCTAATTTTTTGTATAGTATTTTGATAAAAGAATCAAACATTAAATTTTTTTTAATTAAAAGGATTTGACAAAATTTGTTAACTGTAACTATATTTCAAAAATATTGCAATAAGTGCACTGAAAAACTGTTGCTTATTCTAAGGGTTTAAGCAACAGTTTTTATATAGTGTTGTCTAAAAATATGAAAATGCATAAGTTTTCGTAAAATAGACAAAATTACTTAAAATGATTGTACAAATGTCAAAATTAATATTTGTAAAAAAAAGTTTAGTAAAAAACATATCTTTAGATGTTAAACAAATGTGATTTATAGAGTATAACGCACCATGCTCATTGGCGTGTACCCCGTACATTAAAAAATTTCCAGCAGGAAGATGCGGGCTACTGTACAACGAAAAAACGAGCCCTTTTTAGATTAGAGGCAATTCAATCCAAACTTAATAAATGGTAATACGATCGAGCATTATATTGTAATATTGTCAAAACATGATATTTTAACCATTATTATTATGTAAAATTATTGATAGAGTAATATGAACTGAAGATTCATGTTTAATATGCTGTGAATCCACGAAATATGCACTCGCTCATGAGACGGCGAGCGATCATGGCGCCAAAATTTGCCATATTTTATTGGATGAGAGGGGCGCAATAATGCAAACGTAGAATTAGGGTTAAAGCAATTGTCCGACCTTAAATACCTCCCTTGTAAGTTTATATTTCATAATATGCATGCATAACCCCCTCTCTTTCTCCCTCTCCCCCTCTTTTTCTTTCTTCTCCCCCCTTTTCCCCCTCATACCAGAGAGGAACCCGGCGCCCCCCCCCATTCTCTTTATTTTCATTTCAGCGCTAGGGTCATCTCGATCTCGCTCATGTGCCAGTTCCTGCTTCCCGCGATCCCGCACTCGTCGCCCTCTCCTGCTCCCAGTTCCGCCGAGATCGCCTCCTCCAACTCTTCCCCCTGTGATCAGTGCCTTATCTTCCTTCTCTGCCTTCAGCACTATCGCGCATCTTGTTCCTCTTCTTCAGACCGACGACAACAAGATCTTCCCTTCTCCTTTTTTGATCATCTAAGGCAACATCCCTCCTTCCTCCTAGCGCTGGTTGTTACCTTCCCGTCCCCAAGCTGCAAGTTTGCTTCCTCCCAAAGCTGGCAATAGCAGGCTTTTTTTCCTTAGGTAAGATCTTCTCCTTCTTTACCTTTTTATATAGTTTTCATTGAGTATTTCTGGAGATGTTAGTGCCATAATCTGCGTATAACCCGTGATCTAAGATTTGTGCCCCTACTTTTGACTAACCATCATTTAATTGTGATTTTCGGCACCGTTCGACGTTTCTAGCAGCGTGATCGCTCAAAGCCCTCTCCGATTTAGGGTTTTTCGAACCTAAGCACCGCCAAAACCTCGATTTTCTCATGGTCATTTGAGGGAGGTAAATTTCAAACCCTCTCTTGTTCGATTATTTTAAATATGGGACTTGAACAGGTTCAAATAGAGCCTTTGGCCTTGTTTGCATCGCTTAGCTGTCGCCGGTAGTTTCAATTTCACCATAAGGCAAGTATAAAATTCCCTCTCGCTTGCAAACTTTAGATTTAGTTATTGTATCTATTTATTATGATTATAAATGTTATCGGACAACATCTGAACCGTTACTTTATTAGCATAACATAATATGATAAAATGTATCTAAAGATATGGATCATTTAATCCAATATTGTCATGAGCATTCTTTGAAAGGTAACAGTTAAATGTTGCAAATCTTTGCTTGCATGGTCACGACAAACAAGAATCCTTCTAATAAGACTTACGTTTGAACCTGAGTGTGAACCATGTGCACCCACTGTAAATACCTACGCAATTCATCGATTACAATTTTAGGCTATACTCCGGAGTAAGCTAAAATTTTCAGATATTTTTGATTGACTCAATTACTTGCATGTTTACTAGCTTTGCTACAGGATAAATTAGTACTCAAATATTTTTGTTTACCTCTCCTCTCACTTTAATTTATTAACTTGCTCACTATTTAATCATATGTTCTGAGACATTTTCCTTCTTGTTTTAGATTTTTCCTTAGGATATGTGACTGAGCCGCCTGCTTCTTGAACTGTTCTGTGCCAAGTTTCTGTGTTTTTGGAGGTTTATTTTGTTATAGCTTCATCAGGTTCTATGTATTTTGTTTTTGTACTGTCGGATTTGATGATTATGTACTAGTTATGTCAGTCAGTTTCCTCTGTGTCATGAACAACTGTTAGGCTATATTATTATACTTGAATATGATATTAATGGCATGTGCATCTCTTTGTTTTATTGCATTAATATTTTGTACCAGCATTGTGTGACATGAGATTTTATTAAAGTATATGTACATCAACTTCTTTCACCACTTTATATTAAAGTTTCCGCATAAAAACAAACTAATATTTTCCCCAAATTAACTATTTTAAATCTAATAACATTAAATCTACTTCCGTCTAACATACATAAACTTCTTTCGCTCATGCTTATGACATCATGACCCGATAGAAGCACACTCTGATCGTTGTTTTTAGACGGGTCGTGACATTTGTCATGACATTTGGTAAGCCTATATGGCTGTTGGGCAGAATTTTAGTTGATTTAGCAACACTTGGTTATATTTTTGTGGTACAATTACTTCCTTTTGGGTCGGTTTCACCGCTTAGCGCTTCCTCATGCTAATAAAAAGAATTGTCGCCTCTTCTTTCGCATTCCCTTCTATTTCTGATCAATGCTGCTCGGCTCCCGTGCTTTGCGTGCGCTGTCTGCCGCTCCCCCTAGACTTCCCTTATTCTCCTCTCTTGCAAGATCTCTCCCTCTCTTCCTCTTTGAAATTTTTGTTGGATTTTGGTGGCCGTTGCTACCTATGCCACTGATTAGGGTTGCCACTAGCTGCCCCATTCTTACTGTTGTTTATGTTGGGCTGTTGATCTCTCTTCTGCTACCATCCACTTTAGTGCCTCTTTTGGAGAGTTTGGAAGAATTTACCCGGACTTCTGTTGTCTAAGAAAGACCGGGTGTGCAATACTTTCTTCCTCCCTCTCTCACTATAAGTGTGCTCCTTCTATGTCATTTATTTATGCTACTGGCCTGCTTTTAGGATTTATTATGAAGACCGAAGAAGCAATTGCTCTGTCTGGCTATTTTTTGTTCGGTTATTGGCTGTCTTTCTTCTTGATTTGTTGTTGAATGTGAGCTTTGCCTTTGCTCTGGTCAATTTTAATTTGTGTTTTACTTTAAATCGTTGTCCAATTTCATTGTTTATTCAAATATAGTAGTGGATATGCAATTTTGGCCTTTTCTAGTGGCTGGTCAACCTTGTTACTTCATTAGCGGGGCTTGTTTTTGTGTTGAGGCATGAAATCTGAGCTAGTACTGAGGAGGGGGTCAGTGGGGACATCAAATATATATATTTATTTATTTGTTATAGTGATCTTGGTCGGCTGAATTTGACTATTATTTATTGGGTTGTTTGGGGCTTTATTTTGTAACTTTACATTATTTATTTGGGTTTACTTTTTGGGCTTTTCAAGTTGATTTAGATTTAGATTTTTAACTTTAATTAATTTAAATTATTGACAATAATTCAAGTTTGCTTTCTTTTTTGTTGAAAGGGATTATTGGTTGGTTATTCGTATTGCTCTAGACTATAACCTATTTTTTATATAGTATTTTTGACGGATTTTAATGCTTGAAACAAGTATTTTAAGCGTTTCCTAAATCTTTGACGCACTCTTAATAAAAGTCTTATCCTTTTGTAAATATCAACACTAAATATATCAAAGAGATGCAACCCAATTATAAATGCATACTATTTCAGTATTTTTCGAGGCCAAGAAATCAGAGGATGACGTCTCGAGATAGGAGTGATGATGAAGCTGAAAAGGATAAGAGGAAAGTAAAAGCTATGATGAGTTCTTATTTCTTGAATTATGCTTTATTAAAATATTTTAAATATTTTCTATTTTGTTTCTTTTTAAGATAACTCTGTCAGTGCATACGATTTTAAGTCACAGATATGAAATATCACTATGAAATAAATATGCATGGCAAATAAATGCGATATAATTTCTAAGGAAAAATTACTATTTTAAAACACTTGTTCTCATGGGAAATAGCTGTAATAAGACAAGATAAAAACATGTTAAAACTCTACATAAAAATGTTAAAGATTAGATTGAATCTTATGATGTGGGGAACTACCTAGTGATGAATTTCCCACATAGGGGGATTGCCTATATTTTGCCCTAAAGGGGTGAGACCCACTTTTGTTGCATGTCTTAACATTTCCTAAGTTATGCAACTAAATAATAAGACAACAATTGAATATATTTTTGAGATCTAAAGGGGATCTAATGGAATATTTTATGCAAATTGAGAAAATGATAATTTAAATACTGCTTGTTCTTTTGTATGCATATTGCTATCTATCACTTTGTTTGTATGTATAACAGTTCATGAGAAACTTTGCTCATATAGTCATAATTTATGACTAACCCATCATGGACCCATTTTTTTGGACGCAGGAGCATCACTCACTGCCCCAAGGAGAGCTCCCCTAACATCGGAAGAGAAACAAAAGCGTGTTGAAGAACACGTGTAGGTATGAGTTAAGATATTTATTAGAATCGAAGAAGCGGGAGAAAGACATAGGGCAACATGTGAAGATTGGCAGTGTGCCTTTTGTAATCAAATCGATTAAATATCTGTATTTTGTAACATCTGGCACAAACTTGTATAAATGGAATAAAACTTGGTGTTATGTTTTTTTACTTTGTACATGTGGATCATTTTTGATGTAATGCTGCGACAAATAAATTGTAAACTAAATTCGATTCTTGAATCCATTATGGAGATCGAAAAAAGGGTCTTCATAGTGGACATGTTAGTGAAGTACCTAGTCATTGTATTCTTTTTCCCGCAAATGGGGTTAAAAATTCATGCTTGTTTGATGAATATAAAAGGCCTCGAAGACTTTCAGAAGTATAACTAGCCAAAGGTCATTCACACACATGCATAGATAGTAGATTTGAGCAAACAGGTGCTCTACGAGAAGTCGGTGAGAATTTCGGTTACTTTGATGGTTACTCGATAGTACTACATGTAAGTGATGCACAATTAGGTTATTTAGTAATTTACAGTGCTCTTACCATGATATTCTGCAGGTATAACTCTGCGAGCATACAAGAATACTGTTGGCAGTTGACTACATTGCAAGACCAAGGATATGTCAATTGTCTTCAAAGATGAGTTATAATGTCAAGTTTTGTTTTAATCGACAAAACAGACTTAGACTTGATGATTAGGTTTATCAAACTCACCGACTAAATATGAGTGAGTTTTTTTGTGTGACAACTCATATGTATCTCTATTTTGTTGTGTAGGTGAGAACGAAATTTGAGAATATTGGAGATGAAGAGATGAAACTACTAGGGAAAGAGGAGGAGTCAAAATTTGAGAATGTTAAGAAAAGATAAAGGAAGGTTAAGTAATTAGAACATGTCTACTTTCAACTTATCTAATTCATTAAATACTAAGTGCTTCTTAAACTTAACATTAACATACGGTATGCGTTGCTTTGTAAATGAGGAGAAAGAAAGGGGACTTCAGGTTCATCAATGACAGAGAAGATGGTGGAGAAGAGGAAGTAGAAAGGTTTGAGAAGAAGAGAGTTGAGAAAGGGTAAAGAAAGGAAGAGAAGATGCTATTGAGAAGGGTTAAGAAGGAAAGGAAGGAGGAAATGTTGCGGTCGGCCGAGGGTTAGATAGGCATGGAGGATTGGATGTTGTCATCAATTGATGAAGTTAGGAGGGAGGACCAACCTCTTAGAAGTTTCTGTGAATCGTGGTTCTAGACTTTTTAGTCCACGCACGTAAGTGCATCACTATCACCCACACGTTCCACACTTGTTCCCACCGCACAATCCACCCTACAATGACTCTCAAAATCACACGGGTTGACCCCACACCCCAGGTTATGCCAAGTAGCTTGATTCAAAATCTAAAGCAGAGGGTGTATAGGAAGAAAAAATTTTGGTGCCCCAGAAGATGAAGGAAGTGTGAAGTTAGAGCTTAGTTACCCTGGTAGAGAACTAATAACTGCTTGCCAATGTGAGATCATAAATTTTTTCCTCACATGCTTTTCAAATAGGTACATGTCTCCCGCTGCACAAAAATTCCTTAAAATTTTTATGAAGAGTAATAAATTTTTTTTTCACAGTGGTAGAACGATCTATTATAATAGAAACATACTACTGAATAGAGGGGGTAAAAAAAAATACTATGTGATGTTTGGTTGTCGAACACCCATCTAAATGCATAAACACTTATTTTAAGTGCTAAAAAAGAGATCATCAAAAGTCTTGAAGAGCTTTCTATATCTTTCTCCTGATCATGATGTACGTATAATTGCAAAACATTTTAAAATTAATTTTTATTAAAAATAATTTACATTAACTCTTTTTTGCAGTTCTTTAAGAGGAGCAATGTTCGCAACTCCAGAAGCCTGATCAGTCATATCACAGTCACTACAAATTTGTGATCATGTTATTTGGTCTCTTGAACGCGCCAACCACTTTTCAAACAACCATGAACAACCTCTTTTGTCCGGCCTTACGAAGGTACACTTTGGTGTTCTTTGATGACCTTGACTGCAACTCATCTGGCATGATCAACTTCAGTATGTGTAGGAAACCTTGGCCACGAACACACTTTCCTCGTGAACCCCAAGAAGTGCACATTCTGTCGGACCGATATTAGCTACTTAGAGTATATCATTTCGTCCAAGGCATGGCAATGGAGATCGAGAAAGTGGAGGTCGTCCTTCATTGGTCAACCCCCACTCCCTCCGAAACATTTGAGGTTTCCTTGGTCTCATCATGGTACTTTGGTGTTTCATTCAAGACTATGACAAGCTCAACAATCCACTCTCTAGCTTATTAAATAAAACATAATCCAGTTCTTTTGAGTGAACAGCCTATGCAACCACAACCTTCATGTCCCTTTAGCAGGCTCTCGTTCCTTCTCCCTTCTATACACTTCTTAACATTGAGTAGTTGTTCGCAGTTGAGTGGATACCTCAGGGCCAGGCGTTGACACAATTTCGATGAAGTGTGGTCAATCAATGACTTACTACAACTGCTTTTTCACACTTATAGTTCATATGTGCTCTTCATACGAGACCAAACTCATGGCACCAATCCTAATCATACAACAACGATACCCTATCTATTGGGCAAACGGTACTATCCTCACTGACCATCACAGCCTCTAGTATTTACTAATGTAGAACATTGCCATGCCAACACAGCAGGTCTGGATAACAAAGCTGCAAGCTTACAACTTCACCGTCGAGTTTTTGTCGGGCCAATCCAACACTCTGACTCCATATCCCGCAGACTGGACAACATCACCATCGTGATAATCTTATTGCGTATTTAGGAGGATATCACCTCCATCCAGTAAGGAGTCGCCTCTGACCCACTCTTCTTGCGCATCATCAATGCACTGTTATGATGAGATAAGTTTAACTATACCAGAAAAGCACACAACAAGTGAGCTAGTTGCCTTCGAACAACCATGCAAACAATTATTGGCTGACTCATTTTTTTGGGTTAACAAAATACCCAAGTCCAATACATCTTTATTGAATGTGGTGGACCACTCCCTCCTTACCATAGACAGACCTCCCAACCATCCGTTCTCATGCAGATTTTCTCTTGTTATCATTTCATGTCAATACCTATTGAACTCATCATCACCATCACACATGTCCATGCAATGATAGAAAAATGATCGAACACTTCTATCGTGGTTGAAGCTTGGGACTTTTGAAGGGTCTTTCTTGCATATGTGCTACTAGTATAACCGATGGTGAGTAGAGGTGAATACTCGCTCAATAGAAACTGTCATTGTTTGACCTTGATCCATAAAAATCAGTGTTGGTTGTTTACTGCCAACACATTTCAGAAAAGACTCGAACACCCAACAAAATGACTTGATATTCTTCTCAACGATAAAAGCCCCGCCTACAAAAATATTTTGCTAGTGATGGTTCATAAAGAAGCTTGTCTGTAAAAATCTATTTTGCTATGCTCTTTGAAATGCATTTTTCAGAGAGTCGGCATCAAACACTGCAACTGAGGTACTAATTTATTAATGCTTTTCACATGACTTTGCTCCCTTCATGCTAGGATAATGGTTAGCGAGATTGGGATCACGCATGTGGGGCAAGATTAATATCCCCTCCTACACCCACCAAGTTGATTATCGTTGATTAGGAGGATCCAATCGTCGAACCCATGGGGAAGAGGCTTGTGGACCGGGTGGGGAGCTCTTCTAAGGTGCCAAAAAAGCGCCAAATAAAGATCGCACACCAGGAACTTCCTTATGTTGACTACCCCAAGGACTATCTCAATTATGGGATCGACTGTGTAGGAGTGGACATCATTGATGATCCATGAGTCTCATGGGACCCCTTGCAAAACTGAGTGCCCTTAACCACATGCATGTCATCCTAGGTCGAGGACGAATAGCACAACGATGACGTATTCAACCTCTTGTACGATCTATACATGAGAGATGATGCAGAGGCCCTCAATAAGGTCGTTCCCCAATACCTCGCATGTCAGGCCTCACATTCCATTTTAAGGATGACTGAGCTCGTACACTAACCGACGTGGTGTCACTTGTGCAACATCAAAGCGCTGCGTGATACACGAAGGTATGTGTTGTTGTCAAAGAGGGTGTGACTGCTGATAAGGTCAAGTGCATCGAGGCGGAAAATGAACTGGCCCAATTCAGGGCCGAGTCCGTCGAGGTCTACTCGACGCAGTCGACCTCTGATATGGCTGAGGAAGACTGTGGACTATTGCATTTTCTTCACCTCACGTATGAGGTCATGCTTTGAGGTTAACTCAGTTCTTTTTATTTTCAGACTGTCGAGGTCCTAGCCACAGAGTAGATCTCTCTCTGCCTAGGAGCAGAAGAACCTATCTCTAGGGCGAGCTGGATTCCCTAAGAATTAATAGCTCTAGCTCCAAAAACCGCGCCAAAGAAGAAGGATTGCATTAACTACTCTGTCGACGTCCTGAAGTCAATTCTCCGCCTATACGTCCGCGAGAAAGACGATGTAACGCCCCCGATTTTTCTGCGATTATTTAATCCTCGTGTGGCGTTACGTCGACGCGTTTTCTTGGCTTGTGCCATCTGTGGAGTGTGGTCTTAACTCCTTAGAACTGAGTGGCCTATTTTGTAGCCTATTGGCAAGATCTCCCTAGCAAGCTGAGTCGTTTTGGGTGACCCGGTGTGGCCTCTCGGGGGATGCTTGTGTTTTGGCTTTGGGTGGGTATAACTCGAGTTCTGTTCGTCGAAAGTTAATTTCGACTTCGCCGTTGTGTTCGTAGCGTGGGTATTTAGCTACGGTGCGAATTTCGTCGAATTTCGAGGATGTTCGGTTTTCGCGTCGTTTTGTATTTTATGTAAAATAATATCATTTAATACGTATATTATTATTTATTTAGAAAAGGTGGCAGCATGGCTGGCGGCTAGTTATAGGCTGAAATATTTATACTAGCAGTTAAAGTTTTTTTTGGTGGCTGGCGATTTTATTAGGCGATTTTTATTGGTGTCGAATGCGGATGGCAGTTTTGCTAGACTTGAAAGAGTGGCTGCGGTTTAAGAGACTTTATAGGTGGCAGGCGGCGGTTGCTAGGCAGAAAATGGAAGTTATTTAGCCGCTGCATATATATATATATAGCCTTAAATTAGAATAGCGATTGTTCATTGTCTTTGTCTTTTTCGGGAATACAACTGTTGCTGCCTGTACGAGAGAGTGAGAAACTGGCGGAAACCGTGGGCTTTTAGACACCGATTCCGGGAGCTTTGATGGACGGATTCCTCGTCTGAGAGTTGATCCAAGTTGCTCTCGCCTAAACCTGCATTCCTACGATAAGATTTCCAAGTTTCGTGGCCTTGCTTGTGGTTTCGAATTTCGGGTTTTTGACTTGTTTTCCGCCGTCAATGTCCAGATTTTTGGCCTTGTGCTTCGTTGTCGGATTCGAGTGTGAGGGAAGGAGGCAGACCTAGGATTTGTGGGAAATCGAGGCAAGTGGTATTCTTGCCCTTGCCAAGTCATTATTTTCCTTGTTTTTTTTCTTAAAGCTTGCGGCTGTATAAAGCCTTTTGTTCAATAGCCGCTGTCATACAAGCCCTCCTAGCCTTAGGTTAGAAACCAGGTTTATTATTTTCGCTTTAATCTGTGCTTAGCCTTCCAATTATGAAGATCCGGTTAAGCTTCCTGTACATTTTTTTTGTTTACCCTAAGCCCACCCTTTTTATTTCCTTCTTGCTGTAGCTTGATTGTTCTCGGGCTGAGAGATAATGTAAGGGTTAGGTTAGTTTTGTTTTCTTGTGCAGTGGGTGTAGTCGGGTAGGAGAGAAGTTTTTACTCGGTAATTTTTACTAGTCCTTATCCTAGCCCTATTTTTGTGCATAGTCGGTTAGGTTGATTGCTGGTTCAAGCATTTGAGAATTCAGGGCTTGGCGTTGAGTGTGGTGCGCACACTCAACGCCGGGTCTGCTTGGGCTTGGAATTGAGTGTGGTGCGCACACTCAACGTCGGGTCTGCTTGGGCTTGGCGTTGAGTGTGGTGCACACACTCAACGCCGGGTCTGCTTGGGCTTGGCGTTGAGTGTGGTGCACACCCTCAACGCCATAACCTCTTGGCCTGTTCTTTTGCGTCTAAGCATGGTGGCGTTGAGTGAGTCAGCCTCACTCAACGCCATGGCTGTCTAGGCGTTGAGTGAGGCGGACTCACTCAATGCCGCAGCCAATCCGGGCGGATAGGATGGTTGGCGTTGAGTGAGGCGGACTCACTCAACGCCGCCGCCAATCCTCGCGGTTATGTCGGATTGTGTTGAGTGAGTGAGCCTCACTCAACGCCATGGCGGTTTAGGCGTTGAGTGAGGCGGGCTCACTCAACGCCGCAGCTCATTCTTGCGGTTAAGTATTTTGGCGTTGTGTGAGTCGACCTCACTCAACGCCAAAGCTGTTTTGGCGTTGAGAGAGGTGGGCTCACTCAACGCCACAGTTAGCTTTTGCGGCTATGTGCTAAGGCATTGAGTGAGTGAACCTCACTCAACGCCGTAGCTGTTTTGGCGTTGAGTGAGGTTAGCTCACTCAACGCCACAGCCAGTGTGCTAAGGCGTTGAGTGAGTGAACCTCACTCAACGCCGTAGCTGTTTTGGCGTTGAGTGAGGTTAGCTCACTCAACGCCACAACCAGTGTTGCTGAAGGCGTTGAGTGAGTGAACCTCACTCAACGCCGTAGCTGTTTTGGCGTTGAGTGAGGTTAGCTCACTCAACGCTACAGCCAGTGTTGCTAAAGGCGTTGAGTGAGTGAACCTCACTCAACGCCGTAGCTGTTTTGGAATTGAGTGAGGTTAGCTCACTCAATGCCACAGCCAGTGTTGCAGAAGGCGTTGAGTGAGTGAACCTCACTCAACGCCATAGCTGTTTTGGCGTTGAGTGAGGTTAACTCACTCAACGCCACCGTCTGTTTAGGCGTTGAGTGTGTGGGGCTCACTCAACGTCATGCCGTGTTGAGCCATCTCAACGCTTTTCCCTTACCTTGATTTTCTCTCCCGAGTGAATTTCCTTTTGTTTTGAAGGTCCCTTGTCGGCTATGTTTTTTTTTCAAAGGCCGAATCGTGGGTTGTGGTTAGTAGTGGTGGTTTGAAGCTCTTAATAGGGGTGAAGTTGAGTGACTTAGCCGTGGCCACACTTTTGTCTTGTTCTAGGTACGGGCTGGGCAAGTTGGTGTGGAGGTCCCTAGTGCTTTCACATGTAGACCCTTGAGCTTTGTTTCTTGGAAATGGTGGTTGGGGGACTGAGTTTGCCTCTAACCCGGATCCGCGTTATTTTTGCTACTGCCATCTCTCACAATTTAGGATGTTAGACGTCTCTTCCTTTGTAGGGTGCAACGATTTGGGCTCATGGTAGCCTTGTAAACTCTGCAGGATTTTTGGCAGGGTTGTTGCTGTTTCCTCGCACATAGTGCTTTTCCCTTTTTGTCTTGCCTTGGACAGTGGTGCTTGTTACGGTTTACTTACTCTTCTTGCTTATCTTTTAGCTTAACATTTCGGTACAGCTTATTTGTTTTTGCTTGCTGAGGTATTCTTTTCTTCTTTGAATGCCTCATGTTCTGGTTAGTAGCCGATTAGGCGGCTAGTTGTGCTGTGCTGTTGGTGGTGGTCTCTCGTACTGTGGAGATCAGTTCCTTGGTCTTGTGAGGTAGTTTTGTGCTTCTTTCTTACAGACAGACATACCTGCCATTGGGTTCGTGTCAGTTTGTTGGCGCCCACTGGTAGTTTTACCTTGATACTAGATATATGTTACCTTTTTGCTGCTACCTTTTCCTGGAGTTAGTCTACTTGCTCTTGAGATGATTTATGTTAGGTTGCTAGTTACTTTTAAACCTAAAAACACTATTATAAGTATATCTCATAGTCAACATGTTTTATAAAACTCAAACACTATTTTCCAAATAACGTAAAAAGATCATTTTCCTATATATAATATAAATTAAATATAGGGTTCTACATAGTATAAGTTGTCCTCTAAGGGCACTTATGCACTCTTTTAGGATGTCAAACCTGAATAAAGTATTTTCCGCAGCGTATAAGTATAGTTTTTAAATTGTGGACTAGATGATCCACTGAGCCGAGGGATACGGCCTTTAAAATATAACTGATTTTCTAATCATTAAACTTATGAATTTTCATAGTCTAGTTAGATGGTATTCGCCTGAGCATCGACAGTTATCCCCTGCTCGACGTGGCATCACGATGCGTGTTTTCTCATACTCTGATGCTTCTTAAATTTGGAGAAAATGCGGGTTGTGACAGACAAGTTCATCCTCAACCGCTTGTGGAATCTGAGGAGATTGATCGAGAAAGATGAGGCCATGTCAGTGGAACCTATTCTTCCCGAGGTGTTCGAGGAAGAGTCCAACGAGACCTTGTCCAACGATAGTGACTCGGACTCCTCCCGTCGTGGTGACTCGACCAATAGGTCGAGAGGAGAGTCCTTCGACTCGCGCTAATCGAGAAGCAAGTCGCCCATGGAAATGGTGTAGCCAGCTTGGCGAAGAGAGGTACTCTTGTAATTTTTTGTTCTTTCTTCCAAATAAACACACGATTATTAAAGGAATAGAAAGATAGAAATTTGTGTCCCTTGTTTTTTATGTTTGTGTTTATTTCTGTAGATACTGACATAAAGTTCGCTCAAGCTTTTGCTTATATATGAGGTGAGTGTTTGCTTAGGCTCATTAGATGATGAATTTCTCATGTAAAGACTTCCCATGAGGAGACTCATGCTTGGGAAGGTTTCAACACTCGAGGGGCAGATCAGACAACATGCAAGGAGTGAGCTGATCTCGACCAACCGTGCAGAGGTTTGAACTTAATATGGAGCACTGAACCTGGGGCTTAATCTCATTTGTTAAGTCAACACTCGAGGGGCAAATCAGCCACCATGTAAGGGGGAGCAAATCTCGAGCGACCATGCAAAGGTTTGGAATTAGTATGACGCACGGAACCCGAGGCTTCATCTTATTTGTTGGGTCAACACTCGAGGGGAAGATCAACCAACGTGTAGGGGAGTTGATCTCAACCGGCAATGTAGAGATTTGGATTTAGGATGGCGCGCTAAACCCGAGGTTTCATCTCTTTTCTCGGGTCAACACTCAAGGGAAAGATCACCCAATATGCAAGGGGAACTGATCTCAGTTGGTAATGTAGAGGTTTGGACTTAGGATGACACATTTAACTCGAGGCTTAGTCTCATTTGTCAGGTCAACACCCGAGGGGCAAATCGGCAAACATGCATAGGGAGCTGATCTTGGATGGCAATGCAGATGTTTAGGATTAGGATAGCACACTGAACCCGAGGCTTCATAAATTTTGGAAATCTCAATCTCGAAAGACGGTTTGACAGACATAAAAAGTTAACTCTTGAGGGCAGGTCGGCTAACATGCAAGGGACAACTGATCTCTGCCTGCAATACAAAGGTTTAGACTTAGGATGACGCACTAAACCCGAGGTACCATCTTGCCAAGTCAAGATTTTTTCGGGAAGGAGCTTAACCCTATCATGCTTTTTCTTTCCGGGATAGGATTGTCAAACTACCTTTAAAAACACAATCTATCTTGATGTTTAGGCGACTATGCAGAAAGAGACTTCTTGTGGTTAGAAAACCAACAACATAAATAGGCAAGTGTAATATCAATATTTTTTTAGTTGGGCTTGACGCAAGCTTTGTCAAAATGACCTCCTCTAACATCTATCTAGTTGTAGGTAATTCGATTAGTCATCGATTGTAAGCAATATCCTCTTAGGGGTATTCTTTTGCAGTCGTCAGATACTTAATTTCTCATAAAGCACTTGGGTGGGGAGCAAATCTCACGGAGATTGGGTACTCCCTAATGCAGCACTAGAGAGTTGGGCACGTGATTCTTCTTTAAGAGATCATCATATTATATTAATGAAAAGATAAAACACGAGGTTACCGCGACCTCGCATGTGCTCGACATTACTTTAAGTCGTAGGCTCAAGGGTAAAACATATTTAAGTCCTCTTTGCTCGATGTGTTCCCGAGTGCTTCGCCTTCTAAGTTTTGCAGGCGGCATCCTCCAGTCTTCAGAGCTTCTAGGATCATGAATGGTTCTTCCCAATAGAGTAACTAAGAGGGGGTTCATGAAACCCTTTAGGGACAAGCGCAATCAAAATCTGCTCGCAAAACAGACTAACATATCTGGAATGCCGAGATGGCAACTGGCAAGCCAACTCGAACTCGCAAGCTAGAGCAAAGAGACTATTGGGTTACAACTCTCCCATACTGAGGTTGCTCCTCCAAATGGGTCGCAACCTCCTTCTCAGATCTCCTAGACGGCTCGATCTTCCAGCGAGGTGACGACTAGCGGTGAGGCTGCTTTGACCTTGACATGAGGGGAGTGCAGAGCTCGCATTGCCCCCTCGCCCAGCCTAAATTCTGCTAGGTCAATTCGCGTCACGAACTTGCTAGGAACTCACGTATTAATTATCTTGGACTCTCACTCGTCGTGATTTTCCATGGGATCTCACACTGGAGGTTTCTTCCTTCAATCACGGTTCACGTTCACTACACAAAAATGTTAGAACTGAGAAATTCAATTCACTAAGTTCGGACCTAGGGTTGATCAAAGGTCCAATGCCCGACCCAGACAAAACACAACAAAAGAAGCTGAATAACAAGAAATGAGTTATAAATTGCCTATAAATAAGACTCGTGTATTGCAGCGAGGTCTCGTCACAATCAAAAGTTTATAAAAACTTCCCCTCCAAAAGCCAAAAATAAGCAAGGCGCAAGATAGGAGAGACTTAAAGATTATGAGAACCATGTGTGTGTTTGTGTGTGTGTGGGGGGGGGGGGGGGGGGGGGGAGCCTTCTACTAGTTCCCTAGGTCCTACTTATATGCAATCCAGGAAAGAGGGTTTGTGAATAACCACCCCAACCGGCCTATGCTAGATACGAGATACCTATTTCCTAAACGACCTTACTCTAGAGAACAAATCCGGACTTGTTGAGGGTGAGCTCGCTAAAGCCGGGCTCACTGGGAGCAAGCTTGCTGGGATCGGGCTCGCTGGACTGGAAGTTGCCTAGGAAAAAAACTCACGAACGAGCTGGAGACTGCTAAGTGAGCTCGCTTTGAAGCTGCTCACAGGCAAGTTGATGGGTAAAACTAACAAGCTCAAAATGAGCTCCACGTGTCCTCAATATCATCCTTTCTTCTCATCAATGATGAACCTTCTAAAATTGGGGGGCCTATAACTAATCATCTCATAATGAACACACAGTACTCAACCACAATATATCAAATTCATTATAAAATTTATTTTCTATAAAATATTTAGTTTTAATATTAAAATTAAAATAACATTTTTATATTTTCAGAATAATTTATTTTATATTTATAATCGTATTCTAAATAATAAGTTTACATATAATATGTAATCAGCTAGATATGATGAGTAAAAATCTAAGGAGGGAAAAACAAATCCAGAATGATACATTTAATTAATATACAGCATGGACAAAAATAATTTAAATCATACATTCTCACATCCTAAGTCAAGTCTTGCTGCAGTCTAACTCGGCCCTTCTAAATCGGTCCAAATTCGACCGTCTTAGCTCGGGAGCGGTCAAGCGCGCAATCAGTCAAAAAGTAGGTACACATAGCGATTTTTACGTGAAAAAACTCCTCAACTGGGTAAAAACCTACGCGATCAGGCCTGTGCCGATCGAACTTCACTATCTGATGGCGGTTGAAATTTTCACGGGGAACCGAGAGCGACAGACCGCTTTTCGTTACACTTTGGAGATGAAAGAGAGAATTGTCGGCTCGTGGCGGGCAACAGGTTGCGCCGCACGAGAGAATTTGTAGTAGAACTGTGAACGTGCAGACTCTTGATATAGCAGGGATTTTCTCTTCGTCGCACGCTGAGGGACTTGGGCGAATTTCCGGTGGAGCGACTGCACTTGGGAGAATTCTGGTGGCTGGTTCTCGATGCTTGTTGCGGACCTAGACGGGTTTGGTCGAGGCGACAACGGCTTGAAGGCGGCTCGAAAGTGGCTTGGACGCGGCTTGAGGGTGGCTCAGATGGCTTGGAGATGGCTTGACTGCGGCTCAAACGTGGCTTCGTAGGAGGAATCCGTCAGAGCTATGGCCTGAGGAGGAGGAAGTCTCGGAGAAAAAAGTGAGAAATTAGGAGGCCTGAAGCTCCTTTTATAACCTCTAGGAGGTGGTTATGCGGCTATCCGCACACCAAACCACCCAAAATAATATTTTTCCTATAGTTTAAGGGTGTGTATTATGATCATATATTTCGCTATCCGTAGACCAATGAATTTAATAATAAAATTCCCCAACTAACCTGGCGGTTAGTGGGTGGGTTACACACGAATCAGACGACATCGATCGATCCGAGATGATCAGACGGCGAGGAAGCGTTCCTTTGGGCGGGCGATGAACTTTCCGGCAAACTCGCCGGCGAACTCGCTGGCGAGGAGGGAGGTCGCCGCCGACGGCCGGGAGAGCGGGCGGCGGCCAAGCCGGCGACGAAAAAGGGGGAGCGGTCGACGACCGGCTGGGGGCGGCCGGCTCGGCCGCCTCCTTGGCCGCACGCCGGCGGCCGAACGCCGGCGGCCTAGGAGGGGTGGCCGGCTCGGCCGCCTCTTTTGGCCACGCGCCGGCGGACGAGGGGAAGGACGTTCGCTACCTTTGGCACATACCGACGGCCCGGAGGGGGTGGCTGGCGACTGCGAGAGGGGGAGGTCGGCGTCCGGAGATGACGCCGGCCGCTTGACGCCAGCGAGGCGATGTCCTTGGTGGTTTTGATGTCATGCGTAGTAGTATCGGTGCGCGGCGGGATATGGAGTGGTGATCACGTGTGCGGTCAAACTCATGATCTCACTAACTTAGTGGAGATCACAGGGGGGGGGGGGGGGGGAGCGGCTATGTGCACACTATCTCTTTAAAAGGAAGCTCGTTCCTATCATTTTCCCCCCGAGATCCTTGTTGCCAGAGACCGATACAGATGAGAAAAACAAGGATTTCTCTCTTGAACATCTTGAGTTGTGGCGACAACTATGGCGAACGGAGAAAGGCCGAAAACGGCAGATGGCAATGCTCTGCGAGCTCAGGTGTAAAGTTATAATGGATGAAAAAACGGCGAAGACCGCCGCGGGGACTCGCGTCCAGAGGCGGGCATGGCCAAGCCCGCGCGTACGACCACGGGCGTGTGCGGCTATGACCGTGCGCGTCTAGACCTACGCGCGCGCTAGCCTGGGCGCGCGTGCGCCGACTATGGTGCATGCAGACCTTACCGTGCACACGTCGGGGTGCACACATGCGCGGGTGTGCGTGCTCGCGCGTGTGCGTGTGCGGCCCAGGGTGCGCGCACGCTCGGGCGCGCGTGCACTGCCCATGATGCGCGCGCACCTGGCCGCGCGCGCACCTGGCCAGGCCGTGCGCTCGTCTGGCCGCACGCGCACCTAGGTCGTGGACGCACCTGGACGCACGCGCACCTGGCCACGTGCACGCTCGGGTGCACGTGTGCGGCCCTGGGTGCGCGCGAGGCCCTGGGTGCGCGCGCGACCCAGGGTGCGCGCACGGCCCAGGGTGCGCGCGCACCTAGCCGCGTGCGCACTTAATCGTGCACGCACTGGGGCGCGTGCGTGCACGGCCTTGGGCGCACGCGCGTGCGGGTGCGCGTGTGTGGCCCAGGGTGCGTGTGCGCCCGACTGTGCGCGCTCCTGAGTGCACGTATCTTCATCTTGGCAGCGCGCGCCCGCTCTGTGCGAGAGCTTGGGTGTGTGTGTGCCTGATGTGTGCCTTCCCCTAGCAGCATGGTCATGATTTCTCGAGCGCGTGTGATTAGGGGCACACATGTGCTTTCAAGCGGGTGTGACTGCTTTCGCATGCGTGTTGGGCCATTTGGTGTCTTTATGCGCACCCCTGAGAACACACTCTTGCTAGGAATTGTTGTTTTCAAACAAATTTGCCTTACATTAATTTTTATTTCAGGGTTCGAAGCGTACTGCGAGACCGATGCATCTGCGCTCATCGCTTACCGTCGATCAGATTCCGATCTGGATGAAGAGGTACAGATTACCTACTGCTCTTGAAGTGAGGATCCCGCGTGTAGAGGAGAGGGTTCAAAAAATCCTCCTCGAGGCTGGTTGACGATTTGCGGGATCACTTTGAGACCGGGTTTCCAATTTCCACCGTGCGAGGAGGTGATTGATATTCTAAAGTTTTGTGGTGTGCCGATATCTCAGTTTACTCCGCTGGGAATGATGCAACTTATGGATTTGGTCGCCTTCTTTCGGGAGCATGGCTAAAAATTTTGCTTGGACTGTTTTCGGGATTGGTGTGACATTCACGCTGATGGTGGCGATCGTATTGAAATTCATAGTAACAAGAGCTGGCTTGACTTTGAGATTCGGACAGACCGTCGTCACGGGAACACTTTATTTGGTTATGTCAAAAACTCCTGGGGTTTGCCAGAACTGTGGAACGCATTGCCTGACCGTTGTCGTCGTCAGAAAGGGAAGGAGCGGGAGTTCTCCCCGATTCTTAAATTTGCGGAGCCTCGCGAGTTGGCCAATCACCTTTTCAGTATTTTCTCGTTCGCGGAGGAAAAGCATTTGCTGCGTTTCGGGGTTTCTTCCGATTCAGTGCGGCTAGTCGAGACTTCTCCAGTTCGTGATCGAAAGAGGAAAGCTGTTACATTTGTCTGCGGTGATGAGGGTGTAGAACATTGTATGGCTTCTCTGGATAAGGTCGTTCCATCTGGTCGTCGAGCTGAGACTACTTCTGTCGAGACTAATGTTCAGGTGTTGGGATGCACTGCCCCCCAGGCTTCTCTTTTAAAGGGTTCTACTTCACGAGTGTCTTCTTCTCTGAAGGCGATGAGCGAAGTAGTAAGCGAGCTTGCTTATTTTGATTTTCTTTTGTTGTGGTTGTGTTGTACTGACTTTTCTTTATTTTTTTCCTTGTAAATCGAGGTTTATGCTCATATTGTTGTCACTTGGAACGATCATTACGTGAGCTTGAAAGACGGATATTTGGCTCTTCAGGAGAAATTTCGGATGACGACGAGCTCACTTACTACTTTGAGAGATGATCATGATCGAGACATCTCCCGATTTCGCCAGATTGAGTGGGAGATGAAGGCGGAATTGGAGGAGGCTCGGACATCCTTGGAAGTGGAAAAGTCTCTAGTAGAGAGAACCGCACAGATGCTGAAGAATGCCCAAGTGGAGATTTCTCGTTTGGAGACGGAGCTTGGGACGTCGAAGGCCCAAGTGGAAAAGCTTCCTCTGACAGCCGCGTGGCAGAGTTGAAGGCCGCCGGTCTTGCTGAATACATGGATTCGTTGGATTACATGCGTGACCGGTGCTTGATTGGCAAGGAGGTTCGTGGAGATATTTGGTCTACAGAGGTGGGGCCTCAGATGGAGGATGTACGCGAGCTCGCGCTCAGGCGCAGGGTGTCCAAGGCCTTTCGCCTGGTTGTCAGAAGTTTGAAGTGTGATGTATCTAACCTTAGTTTTGATGATATTTCAGATGACGAGAGCCCGAGTCCCTATTCTGATGCGGATGCGGCTGATGTATAGCAGCGTGATTTTTTTATGCTTGTATGTCTGCGTCTCCTTTGGTTGAGTCTGTTGTATGTTTGTCTTCTACTTTTGATGGTCATTGATAGTGCGCCATTTATGTGTTTTGATATGCTATAATTGTAATGGGGTTGTTCTTCCCCCTTTGCCGTGAATGTTGTTTGTAAGTTTTACTTGTCGCGTTACTTTGTGTGGGTTGTAATCGCGGAAAGTTTGCACGATGATTGCTCGCGGATTAGTTTGCACGAGCATCGTTCGCGGATTAGTTTGCACGAGGATCGCTCGCGACTTAGTTTGCACGAGGGTTGCTCGTGGCTTAGTTTGCACGAGAATCACTCGCGGCTTAGTTTGCACGATGATCGCTTGCGGCTTGGTTTACACGAGGATCGCTCGCGACTTAGTTTGCACGAGTGGGGATCGCGGCTTAATTTGCACGAGTGGGGCTCGCGGCTTTGTTCGAAGTGGATCCGGCTCTGCTAAAAGAAACATAGCACAATATTAAAATAAAAGGTTGTTTGCGCGAGTCTGAGCTCGCGACTTTTACAATGTTGAAAAATAGAAATTGAATGGAAACTGAGAGCAAAAGTTATGATTCAGGGAAAAAAGCCGTGGGAGCGGGTTTGAAAAACGTCCAAGAGTGATTGTTGGAGTATTGCGGTGTGATCAGAATCATCCTGAATGATAACGAACTGCACATCATAGGTTGCTTGTTCA
Organism: Platanthera zijinensis; assembly: GCA_039513925.1. Lineage (NCBI taxonomy): Eukaryota > Viridiplantae > Streptophyta > Magnoliopsida > Asparagales > Orchidaceae > Platanthera > Platanthera zijinensis. The sequence continues at coordinate 67,611,648 of CM077088.1, forward strand.
GGCTCTTTTCTGAGAGTGACAGGAAGGATGATGGTGCCTATGATCGGTACTGGAGCGTTCTTCGAGATGTGTGCGCTAGCTGACCTTAGCTTGAGGTCGCCAGCTGTAAGCTTGAGCTGAAGCAGAGTTGATAGAAACAATATGTTCACGGTAATCCCTTCGTCTACCAAGACTTGGTTTAGCTTGGTTGACGGCTCGCCGATGCCGATGGTTATGCTACTTGTGTTCTGAGCAGGAGACTGCTTCTCATTTGATAGAAATTGATCGACTGCCCCCAGACTGGCGAGTCGCTGAATATCTTCCTTCAGTTGATTGCATTCGTCGGTGTTATGGTCAGGCCCCTGGTGGTATTCACAATATTTCGATAGATTTCCTCGACCTCGGGCGAGCGGTCTGGGCTTATGCAATGTTGGGTGATTGTGAATTGCTTGGAAGATTGTCTTGGGGGCGTTAAGTGGCACGAACCTTTGATGTCGATAAGACTCTTTTGTTCGGCATGTATTTGTGCGTTGGTTGCATTTCCTTTTGGGCTCCTGGTACAAATTGTTCTCTTGTTTCCTCTTCTGAGCTTTGTATGGGTTTGGACTTCCTGGTGAGGGCTTTCCATCTGTCATAAATCTTTTGACAAAGAGATCGGTCAGTTCAGTGTAGATGTTGATCTTCTTTTCTTGCAGAGAATGAAACCAAGCTCGGGCTTGCCCTTTCAGTGTTGTCAGAAATGTATTGGACCATGAATCGATCTGAGGCGTTGTGAGCGTGCATGATAGTTTCGAAACATCCAAGGTGCGCCAACGGATTGTCAGTTCCACTGAAACTTTGGATTTCCAAGTTACCTTCTGGAGCGGGGTCTGCACAGGAGGAGGGTGAGTTGTAATCGAGTAACCATTCATTTAGCCCTTGCTTCCCGTTTGACGTGGTGTGATTCATTATGTTTCTGATATCCCCATCATATTGAGGATCATCGAGGTAGCGATCACACGTATCTTGGGTTAGCGCTGCTGGAGTGGGGGAGCTACTTGCGCTTGAGAATTCTTTTTCTATGTCGTACTCCTTGTGCGGGGAAAGCTTGGTTGAGGCGGAGAATTCTCCTGATGGTGATGAATTATCTTGCTTGAATGGCGTTGTGGAGGACTGCTTTACTTCTGGACAGATGACGAGCATCAGGGCTTGAAGTTCGTTTATTTGCGTGGCGTGTTTCGCGGATACACCTTCAAGCTTGTCAATGGCCGCTACTTGGTTGATTTTATCCATGCGGGGGGGGGGGGGGGGGGGGGGGGACTTGATGCGCCCTTCGGGGACTGGTCCTTTGATGGTTCAGTCGTTTCTTTTTGTTATTGAAACTGGTGTTATGTACCGCGGAGATGAGAGTACTGTCTTCTGAGGATGTTGGGAATTCGTGGTTCCCACAGACGGCGCTAAACTGTTGCGCTCTAACTCGGCACTCCTAAACATGTCCAAATTCGACCATCTTAGCCCGGGAGCGGTCGAGCGCACAATTCGTCAAAAAGTCAAAAAGTAGGCATGAAGCGAAAACCCCCTCAACTGAGTAAAAAACCAAGCGATCGGGTCTTGTGTCGATTGAACTTCACTATCTGTTGGCGGTTACAATTTTCACGGGAAACCGAGAGCGACAGTCCGCTTCTTGTTACACTTTGAAGATGAGAGAGAGAGAATTGCCGGCTCATGGCTAGCAACAGGCTGCGCCGCACAAGAGGATTTGTAGTAGAACTGCGAACGTGCAGACTCTTGATGTAGCAGAGATTTTCTCTTCGTCGCACGCTGGGGGACTTAGGCGAATTTCTGGTGGAGCGGCTGCACTTAGGAGAATTCTGGTGGTGGAGCGATAACTGGTTCTCGATGCTTGTTGCGAACCTAGACGGGTTTGGTCAAGGAAACGACGGCTTAAAGGCGGCTCAAAAGTGGCTTGGATGCGGCTCGGATGACTTGAAGATGGCTTGAGTGTTGCTCGAATGTGGCTTCGTGAGAGGAATCCGACAAAGCTCTGGCCCGAGAAGGAAGAAGACTCGAGAAAAAAATGTGAGAAATGAAGAGCCATATGACTTCTTTTATAGCCTCCAGGAGGTGATTATGATAGTTATTTGACTATCCGTTACACAATAACCACCCAAATTAATATTTTTCCTATAGTTTAAGGATGTGTATTATGATCATATATTTCACTATCCGTAGACCAATGAATTTAATAATAAAATTCCTCCATTAACTTGACAGGTTAGTTGGTGGTTACACACAAATCGGACGATGGGGAAGCGTTCCTTTGGGCAAGTGATGAACTCGCTGGCGGCCGAAGAGGGGCGGCCGACGCGGCCGCCTCCTCGGACGCTCGCCCGAAACCGAGGAGGGGCGGCCGGCTCAACCGCCTTCTCGGCCACGTGCTGTGGGCCAAAGAGGGGCGACCGGCTGGGCCGCCTCTTCGGCTGCGCGCCGGCGGCCGAGGAGGGGCGCCTAAGGAGGGGCACGACGGGGTCCAGCATGGCGATCACATGCGCTGTCAAATCCATGATCCCACTAACTTAATGGAGATGACGGGGAAGCGACTATGTGCACACTATCTCTTTAAAAGGAAACTCATTCCTATCAAGTCTAATTCCCTTAAACCACCATCAAATATTAAACTCAAGATTAAAAACAAATGCAAAATGTGTACATAGACGGCCATCAACCGATTTTCTTCTTCATACCCAAAGCATCCTCATTTCAAGCATGGAAGAAGGAAAGTCAAGTTGAGAATGACGCAGTTCAAGTTAAGTGCATCTATATACAAAACAACACAGATAAACACTGCTCTTAATTTTGCACATTTCATGGATTGACATTCATTCCATAGTCATATATATAAAAGGCATTTTCTCTGTATCACTTGAGCCTTTCCTTCCTAAGCCTCTCTAATTCCTTCACATTTTGCCACTGCTCCAACGAGAGGCTTGTTTCCCCCGAGCTCGCGGACAACAGTTGGGCCATAGTAAGCAATCTAGAGCAAACCAGTAATAATAGTAATAATAAGATCACAAACAACCAATCGTTCAAATGAAGGGGTGCTACAGGAATCAGAAGAAACCTGCTAAGATCCTTGTATCCCAAGCTTCTATCCTCTTGCATAGCTGCAACTATTTCATCCTGGAGGATCTGCAATAAATAAATAAATAATTCATGACCTACGTTATGCAACAAATTTGGCCCAAAGTTTGCTCAAAATTCATCAGATTTTGTGCTAATTAGAACACGGGCTCTAGGTAGAGGCTTAAGATTTATATCAAGTGTACTAGGCTATAAGAGTTTCGGAATACTTACTATATTCTAAATACACATTGATAGGATCATCGGCTGCATCACTAAGAGTGCCGTATCAAGACCAGTTCAGTGCAGAAGATTGTGGATGAGATCAGCTGAATTTTTCATTATGTATTGAATTTGGGTAAGTGCTGCTATAACCAATGTCCTATGAATATCTTGTATTAGACTTGTGTGGGTCAACTCGATGCTCTGGTAGACCGATTGAAAATCGAACCGTCTTAGCTCGGGAGCGGTCAAGCGCGCAAATAGTCAAAGTAGAGTGGAATGATTGGCAAGAGAATTTTAATGTGGAAAACCCAGGAAAAGAGGAAAAAACCATGTGGCTGGCCAAACTAACACTATATATCTTAGTGTTGTTACAAACATTGAGTTAAGAACTCGTGGGCGACAGACCGTCTCTCATTGCAGTTATAGAGAGAGAGAGAGAAGCGAATGAAGCTCTGAGGGTGACAGGTCACCGCTCATGGAGCAAAGTACTTTCTAAGTTGTTACAGTGGGGAGCTATGTGCTTGTCGCAGACTCGCAATCTGAAGTATTTAGTTGGTGCTTGAAAGCGGGAGCAGTGCACTCGACATGATCTGGATTTTGCGGCTTGCCTAAGGTTGCGAGCGGAGAAGTCTGGAACGATGTGCTCGTTGCAAGGTGCATCATGCAGAGTGCAATGTGTACAACAAGCAATTTGTGTGGGGTGCAATGTGCACGCGCGCAATGTGTGCATGGCACAATGTGCGCAATGAAATCCACGGGGTCTTCGAATGCGTTTTGGAGATCTTTGAAGGTCTGCGAAGATCTTCGAGGATTCCTTCAAGCGCACATGAGGATCTTCCAAGGATTCTTCGGGAGCTCTCTCGTGCGTAGAAAATTAGATGGAATGAAAGGAGGGCCTAGGACACCTTTTATAGGTTTTGGGGGGTGGCATTTCAGTAAATAAATGGTTAGGGTAGTTTCGCGGTTATCCGCACACAAAAATCAATTTATGTGCTTATTATGGGTAGTTTTGTGATTATCCTCACACCGTAACCAATTTAAGTGATATACGCATATCTATTACAGATATGGTTATGCACACACCATAACCATATTATTTGTTATACGCGGGTTGTTATGCGCATTTTTGTTATAAGCACCCCGATATTTTATATTTCATTATGCGTATATTTACGAGATCGGTTATGCACACAACCATTACGGGGATTCGGTTATACGCACCCCCATAATGGGTGGTTATGCGGATCATGGGGTGTGGTGGTTACGTGACCGAGGTGGTTAGACGGCGGAGGTTACACAACGATCGAGGGGCCAATTGGTGAAGGACGGACAACGGAAGGGGCAGCTGGCCATGCGGCTGAGGGGGGCGGCGACTAAGGGGTGACTGGCCATGCGGTCGACAGAGCGCCCGACCGTGCGCATGGCGCGCGCGGCCGCGGGACGCGCCAACTGCGTGGCGGCGCGCAGTCGGTCGGCCAATCGCGCAGTCTTGTGGCCATGCGGTGACAGGCGGTCGGCTGCGTGGCGGCGGGTGGTCAATCGTAGTGGCAGGCAGTGGTGCGGCCGCGCACCGTGGAATTGTGTGTGCAGCCGGGCAATTGGGTGGTCATGGTGTTAGTGGGGTTGACTTTAGGTCAACCCCACAACCTCCATTTTTTCCAACTAAGTTAGTGGGGAAGATGATAATTCTGGCTATCTGCACCCCAGAATTACTATAAATTATGGAGCCCCTATCATTTGCTCCCCAAGATCCCGGAGTCCTTGGCCGGAGCGAGAGGAGGGCGGGAACTTTAGTTGCGTGAATGGAAGGCCTGTCGTAGCCATGTTAGAGATAAATGGAATTACGACGACACAAACGAGGGTCCACATAAATGCATGGCGACATGATCATGTTGCTTGCTTGCGCACGGGCGCGGGGTGGCCATGCGCGCTAGCGCGCGGATCTGTCGGGCGCCTGCGTGCCCGTCCCGTGTAAGGGTGGAGTGCACGGCTGCGCCCGTGTGCTCGCGTACATTTTCGGCCGCGCGCCATCTCTTACCGCGCCCTTGTGTGCGGGCACTGTGTTGGCGTGCATGTGCTGGCTTGCGTCGCGTGGTTGTGCGCAGGTGTTGGGTGATGTGCTTGTGTGTGAGCGCTTTGTCTGGCTTGGGCGTCCGCTAGACATTTTTCCTTTGCAACGAATTTTGCAAATAACTCGTAATTTATTATTTTTTAAGTACTGAAATGAGGCTCTCATGGGAGGCCGATGCGACTGCGCTCCTCACTCACCATCGAGAATATTGACCAATTCTGCATATCGAAGAGCATGCGCATAACCCTCTTAGGGCCACAGAACCCTCTTACGGGCACCAAACAACCTCCAATTAAATTATTTCAACTACATCAAATGATCTCTCAAATTGATCAAGACTCCCCAGTTTATGGCCGCTTCTTTATGGTACCAGTTGTTATTTCATTGAATTTACTTCATTAATAGGCTCGCGATTCGACTTTGATCGTTATGGGTTGGTGCCAAAATCGAGCCCAAGGCAAGCAGACCTCATTTTAACAGCCGGAACAGTCACAATGAAAATGGCTCCCTCTTTAGTAAGAAACTATGAGCAAATGCCTGAACCAAAATATGTCATTGCTATGGGAGCCTGTACTATTACAGGAGGGATGTTCAGTACTCATTCTTATAGTACTGTTCGGAGAGTCGATAAGCTAATTCTTGTGGATGTCTATTTGCCAGGCTGTCCGCCTAAGCTAGAGGCAATTATAGATGCTATAATGAAACTTCGTAAGAAGATATCCCTATTTTTAAAGAGAAAACCGTGTATCAACAGGAGAATCAATGTTTTACCATTAATCACAAGTTTTACCTTCGACGCAGTACTCATACTGGAAATTACGATCAAGGATTACTCTATCAATCATCATCTACTTCATAGATACCTTTTGTGAAAAAGATTTCAAATCAGAATATATTCCTACAAATTAGTGAATCAGGCAGGGTTCCCTTGTGCATAAAAAAAAAGCAAGTAAATCTTTCACAATTTTCTTGTGAATGTGTAAAAAGAAACCAAAGAAAAATGTGGGAGAGATAAAGAAGATGCATGTTCATTTATCTGATTGGCTAATCAAGCGTGATCTAGTTCATAGATAAAAAACAAGATGTTTCTTTTGTCCCTTCCAAGCGGGTGGAAAATTAAGAAATGGTTGATATATTCAAGATAATTACGTATTTACAAAATACAGTCTCAATTCATCCTTCGAAACCATATCACATCCCGGATCTGGACAGTTCCAATAAGATTTCATTCTTGAACAAAAAACCATTTTTGATTTCTTTCATCTATTCCATGACCAGAACAAAGGGGGATACGCGTTGCACACTAATTTTTTTTTGAATGATTCCCAGAAATGGCAGATCTATTCACTCTAACAATAATCGAGCCGGATCTGGTGTATCATAGGGGATTTTTCTTTTCTATTGATTTGGATCAAAAAAATGCTTGAATGAGGTATTCAACTCTAGAGATGAATCAAAAAGAAATCTTTATTGGTTCTACCTCCTCTTTTTAGCAGAATGAATCTTTTTCCGTGGTCCGGATCTACAAGATACGAAATAAAAATGCCCTTTCACAGGATGATAAATAATCATATTTCTTTTATATGCTATTTGCGAGTCAGAACGGGTTCTAGTCAGAACCCTGCTCCTAACGCGAATGGGAAACGATGTCCCACAGATCCACCTTCCAACTCTACAGACATAGTGGCCAAGGCGGGCACTGTTGCCTTGAGAGTTTCAGAGAGAACTGGCTGCAGATCCAGGACACCCCTGCACCAGCCCTGCACCAGCTCCTGCGCCACTGGATAACAAACTTTACCAACCCTCGAGTGGGGACCCCGATGTTGCAATGTTATGGAGTGACCGGAGAACAAGAAGGTTCCTCTGGCAGTTTTTCTCCTCCGAGGTGAGGCAAAGGACTGGTGGGACAAGTACCGGGCAGATGATCCTGCAGGTAAATTGTTATGAAAATTTCCTCTTATTTTAGGAAGTGATACGTTCATTTTAAATAGTATGACCATACTTTTGGCCAGGTCGTACGTCAGACATGTTTGTGTGGGGCGAGTTTTCAAGAGCCCTTGCAAATTGGTTCATGCCTCCTTCCGCACAACGAGGTCTCCAAGGAGAAATATCTTAGGCTTTTCTAGGGGGACAAGACCGTTACTGAGTACGAGCGAGAGCTTACCCATCTGGCTCGATATGCGGGCGTAATGTAGGGAGGTCAGACTGAGAAGTGCAACCGCTTTTTGGATGGCTTGCGTGACTCGTTGAGGCAGCCGTTGATGACTATGGTCAACGCTGACTACAGGAGCTTAGTGGATACAGCTCGCGGGCTGGAGGCTGATCAGCAGAAGGTTCAGAAGAGAAGTAGTTTCTGTACGAAGCGATCTCAGGATTAACATCAACCGCAACAGAGCAGGAATGACCAAGGAAAGAACTGGAACAAGAAGCAGAAGCCTGATGCTAAGAAGAGTGGTCAGTCTGGAGACAGGAGCAAGGACTACCCCCTTGTCCCAAGTGTCAGCGTCGCCATCCAGGAGAGTTTTTGGCCAGCGCAAGCGTGCGTTACAAGTGCCGACAACCTGGACACATAGCTCGCTACTGTTAGGAAGTTGGTACGAATCAGGTAATCAAAGCCTTGTTGTATTCATTACATTTATGTAATTACTGTAGATGATAAACATAATTTGTTCCTGCAGTCGAAGTACGAGATTGGTGGCTCTAGCAGAGTAAACAAGGGCAAAGCGTTGATGACTTCTGATGGGAGACCACAACAAGGTCGAGATTTAGTGCAGCCCAGAGTGTATGGGCTTGGTCAGCAGGAGGCAAAAGATTAGGAGGATGTAGTGACTGGTAAGTGTTTAATTTGCTTAACAAGTTTATTTAATCCTCTGTAGTGACACATTCTTCATCTTTTGTAAATCATTCATGTAGGCATCCTTATGATTCATAAATTACCCTCCAAGATTCTGCTTGAAACGGGCGCCTCGCACTTGTTTATCGCGGAATCTCTAATACGTAAGCTGAGTTTAGAAGTCTTCCCAGAGACAGTACCGCTGGAAGTCATGATGCCGAATGGATTCCTTCTGCAGACCAGAGATAAGTGCAGGGTACCAGCGCAGTTTGGTGATACCGAGATTATCGTGGAAGCTTTGCAGCTACCTATTGCAGAATTTGACCTGATCTTTGGAATGGACTGACTTTCGACAGTCAACGCCAGGATTGACTGTAGGGCGAAGCAGATACTGTTTGAGGGCCCCAACCAGACTGCATTTTCTTTTCAGGGCTTGCAGGGAGTGGTGAAGATGATCATCTCCGCAGTCCAAGCTAGAAGGTGCATCAGTAAGGGTCGTGAAACCTTTGTAGTACTGGTGAACGCGGAGACTAAGGCTGACCTGTCGGAGGTACCAGTGGTGCAGGAGTTCCCCGATAATTTCCCGGAAGAGCTCCCTGGTGCCCCTCCAGATAAAGAGATTGAGTTGCCGATAGACTTACAGCCTGGGGTTACACTGGTAGCCAAATCCCCTACCGGATGGCTCCAAAGGAACTAACGGAGTTGAAGAGCCAGTTGCAGGAGTTGCTTGACTTGGGCTCTATACGCCCCAATACTTCACCTTGGAGTGCTCCGGTACTATTCGTGAAGAAGGATTGTAGTCTGAGACTGTGCATAGACTACCGTGAATTAAACAAACTGACAATAAAGAACAAGTACCTGATTCCCAGGATTGATGATTTGTTCGACCAATTGGTGGGATCGTGCACCTTTTCCAAGTTAGATTTGAGGTCGGGCTACCATCATTTAAAGATTCGGGATGTGGATACACAGAAGACGGCTTTCAGTACCAGATATGGACACTTCGAGTTCGTGGTCATGCCGTTCGGGCTGACCAATGCCCCTTCAGTATTTATGCACCTGATGAACAGGGTATTTCGGGAGTACTTGAACCGTTTCGTTATCATCTTTAAAGATGATATCCTGGTGTTCTCAAAGAGTGCAGAAGATCATGTCGCACACCCCAGGATTGTTTTGAGCACCCTTAGGAAGAACCAGCTATATGTCAAGTTCTCAAAATGTGAGTTCTGGCTTTCAGAGATTGCATTCCTAGGTCACGTCATCAGCCAGACAGGGGTTAGTGTTGATCCGAAGAAGATAAAAGCCATTAAGAATTGGCCAAGGCCGACGACAGTCTCAGAGGTTCGTAGTTTTTTGGGTCTAGCTGGTTACTACAAGAGATTCATCAAAAATTTCTCAAAGATAGCCTTACCACTGACTTCCCTCCCCAGGAAGGGTAAGGGCTTAGTTTGGACAGTTGAGTGCGAGTTGGCTTTTGAGGACTTGAAGGACAGGTTGATGACCGTACCGATCTTGAGTTTACCTTCAGGGTCTGACGGGCTTCAGATTTATAGCGATGTGTCAGGTCAGGGGTTGAGTTGTGTTCTCATGCAACATGGAAAGGTCGTAGTCTATGCCTCGAGACAGTTAAAGGTGCATGAAAGGAACTATCCTGTGCATGACTTGGAGCTTGCAGCAGTCATACATGCTCTGAAGATTTGGAAGCACTATCTCTATGGAGTGTGTTGCGAGATCTTCACTGATCATAAGAGCTTCAAGTATATCTTTGATCAGCGGGAGCTCAATTTGAGGCAGCGCAGATGGTTAGAGTTTCTATCAGACTACGACGTAAACATTCAGTATCATCCAGGAAAGGCGAACATTGTAGCCGACGCCCTTAGCCGGAGAGGTTTGTGTTTTTCCCTTCTCACTCAGCAGAAGGAATTGGTGCGGGAACTGAAGAGACTGAACATCATCGTTGTGTCACGTTGTAGTTTTGGTTCTGTAAGGTTGAGTTGGATGGAGATTACATGCGACATTAAAGATAAAATCAGGACAGCTCTACCTTTAGAGTCCAAAGATGGCAGAGATTTAGATCTCACTACAGACGAGTCCGAAGGAGAGATTCACTATTCAGGATGATTTATTATTGCATGATGGAATGGTGTGTACCCCCAATGTTAGCCACCTTCGCGAGGACATTCTGTTTGAGGCTCATAACTCCAGGTATTCTATACATCCGGGCAGCACGAAGATGTATGCAGATCTCAAGAAGGTAGTTTGGTGGTCAGACTTGAAGGGTGATGTTGCAGATTATGTAGGGAAGTGCGAGACGTGCAAGTTAGTTAAGGCCGAGTGCCAAAGGCCTGGAGGCAAGTTGCAGCAACTTCCCATTCTCGGGTGGACATTTGAGGATATATCCATGGATTTCATCCATGGTCTGTCGAGATCGCAGAGTGGGAATGATTCCTTGTGGGTTGTTGTTGACCGTCTTTTTAAGGTCGCCCATTTCATTCCTATTAAAAAGACAGATCAGGGTCCCAGATTGGCACAATTATATATAGACGAGATAGTTCGACTTCACGGTGTTCCCAAGACTATAGTTTCAGACCGAGATGACAGATTTACCTCCAAGGAGTGGAGATACGTACAGTTTTAATTTCAGCACGACAGATAGATGGACAGATGAGCCCACAAATAAGACTTTGAGGATCACGGATGTGCATATTGTTTGGAGGAAAGTGAGAGAAGTATGTTACTCTTATGAGGTTTTCAGACAAGTATTGGGATGACACCGTTCGAGGCTTTGTATGATAGGCGTTGTCGGACACCGTTGTGTTGGGCAGAAAGCGAAGAAAGGTCTACCATCAGGGAATCATGGATTGATAAGACCACTGACAGAATAAAGCTCATTCAGGAGCGTATGAAGACAGCTCAGGATCGTCAGGCCAAGTATCATGATCAAAAGTACAGGTCAGTAGAGTTCAGTGTTGGAGACTACGTTTATCTGAAGGTCAGACCAGTCAGAGGAGTCTCTAGAATAAAGCGGATGAAAAAACTAAGCCCCAGATTCGTTGGTCCTTTTGAGGTACTGGAAAGAGTTGGTGAGGTTGCATATAGGTTGACCTTACCTGAGGAAATGAGTGGTGTACATGATGTATTCCACGTCTCCTATCTGAGGAGAGCAGTCAGAGATTCCAGTCAGATCATCAGTACCGAGGAAGCACCAATCAAGACAGATCTTAGTGTTGGGGTTAGACCAGTCAGAATCATGGATTCAAGGTTACAGAAGCTCAGGAATAGAGAGATTCGTATGGTCAAAGTCCTTTGGATGAACTGTGGCCGTCCAGAGTATACTTGGGAGCGAGAGGATGAGCTTAAGAGCAATGCAGATTATACTTTCCTCTTTGTTTCAGGTACGGTTGCAAATTTTCAAGGACGAAAATCATTATTAGGAGGGGAAGATTTGTAACATCTGTTATCTGACGCGAAATTTATTTTTAATTGTAGGGTCGAGTCGCGACGGATTTTGTTCGAGGCAGCGCGTGGTCGATGTACAATGTTACTATGTCTAAGGTTGCGTTCGTTAATTTGTAATTTATCTCAGTTGTAGTGGTAGTGAGACGCCCTTTATTTTAGCAGCGATGCGCGACAAAATTGTTTATGTTTAAAAGTGTTAGCGTAGAGTGGGTTGCGTATAGCAAGAATTAATAGTTTTGGGGTGCCAATAGCAGGTCTCACCCCCTCTCCTCATGCGGTTATTATCAAAACCCCTCACCCGATAGTTTTTAAAACCCGCAAGTTTCATTTCACGGGAAAAAACCGCAAGGCCGACGCTCCCGCTTTGCTCTTCTCCGCAAGCCGACGACGCCGAGCCCGACGCCTCCCGCTTCCCTAGCCGATGGCCTTCCCCGCTCCAGAACTCATCGCCGACTTCTCCTCCATCCTCTACGGGCGTCGGTGGGTGTTCTCCTTCCTTCCTTGGCCGTGGAAGAACCGATTTTAAACCCTAACCCGTGGAAGTTGAAAAATGTTTGGTTCTGGTGAGTTCGATTCCTCTCTTGTCTCTATTCCTTCATGGAAACCCTTCAATTTGGAAGTTAATCTAAACTAGGTTTTCATCCTCTTGCCCTAATTAGGTTTTAGAGTACGGGATCCACCGCGAAATTGGAGTTGGGCGCATTGAGAGCCTCAATCACTCCCACGTAAAGGTAATACACTATGTTAACCTTTTGATTTTGGTTACCCTAACTTATTGGAATTTTTCCAACGAAAATCCTAAGGGGAAAATGTGAAATTTAGGGTTGTCTTGGATTGCGGGATTTCGATGGCAACGAGGCAAGGTTCTGAAAGTCCCCAGCAGTCGGATTTCCTTCGGAAAAACAAATGTCGTCGCGCCGAGTGTACGAGCGTCGCACCACCACGGCAAGAAAACTACGCCTAGGATGAGCATTATGATGACGTCAGTTTGTAGTGTTTTCTCATTCAGTTTTCTTCACCTTCAACATATACTTGTAGTTATGGTTAATGTACCTTGTTAATGTTTTGTATGTCTTGTATCAAACTTATAACGTTATTTCAGATTTTCAGTCATTTCAATTCTATTCATGTTTAGTGGCTCTGTGAATCCAGATATGAGGTATGTGGTTACCCTTAGTTTACTTCCTTTGCTTCCGTTGTAAATTTTAAATTCTTAGTGGTTGTTTCTTTTTACCTGTTGCATACTAGTTTTAATATTGTTTCCTAATTCTCTTTATATCGCTGACCCGGCCGGAGGGTTGATTATTGTAAAACTGGGAATGGGTGTTGCAATAACAAGAGATGGTTTCACAACAAGAGATGATTCCTCCATTTTGTATCATGATGCAACACCGTTTCCTTTACCCCTACGTGTCTTCAAATGCACAACGCTTGTCCGCTCTTCCTCTCCAGGGCGTGACAAACTCTTTGCTCGCTCAGTTAAGTGCATTTTTCTGGGCCACTGTCCGACACAGAAAGGATATTGATAATATGATCCTCTTCTCTACCCATTATCTCTGCTCCTCCACCTGAACTAGTGTCTCTCCCTTCACCAACTATCTTCGAAGTCTCCTCCTCTTGATTCTGCTTCTCACTCTGAGCCATCACTGACATTTCTCGGGCTAGCAGTCGCTCTAACGGAAAGGATCTAATGCTCCAGTCTTGGAGGAAGCGAACAGACGAGCATAGGAAACAACATTATGAATATGATGTTGAGTGCATGTCCAGATCTTAATCTGTCAATTGCTCTTCGGAAAGGAGTTCAGAAATTCACTCAACATCCTATTCATAATGTTGTTTCCTATGCTCGGTTGTCCACTTCCTTCAAGAGTTTTGCTCTCGCTCTCTAAGCAAATGTCCTCCCGGCTACCTATCAAGAGCCTCTTGTTGTTCCTCATTGGAAAGCCGTCTTGGATGAAGAAATGAAAACTCTAACTGAGCAGGGTACTTTGACTATTGTCCCTCTACCCCTCTAGGTGCTGATGTGGTTAGCTGTCATTGGGTCTTTGTAATCAAATTTCTTTATGATGGTACAATTGATCGTTATAAGGTTTGACTTGTCGTCAAGGGTTTTACTCATACCTACAATGCGGATATTTTGACACTTTTCTGTTGCCCAGATTACTTTTTTCTGTGGCTATTAACAGAGACTGGGAGATGTCTCAATTGGCTGTCAAAAATGCTTTTTTATGGTAATTTACAGGAGACTGTCTATATTGAGCAACCTCCTGGGTATATTTCTTAGGGGGATAAATAGGTCTGGAAGTTAAAAAAGACAATCTATGACCTTAAGCAAAACCTGAGAGTCTAGTTTGAGAAATTCAGCGAGGTTATTTATGTTGTTGGTTTTACTCAAAGTGCTGCAGATCACTCTTTGTTCATTCGCAAGACCTTGGCTGGCCTAATCGTTCTTGCAGTCTATGTCGATGACATTCTTCTTACAGGGGATGATAAGAAAAACATTGACCTGAAAAAAAACATCTTCTAAAGCATTTTGTTACAAAGGATATGGGGTCTCCCAAGTACTTCCTGCGGATTGAGATCTCCCGAAAGCCCAATTCTGTAGTTTTTTTCACAGCGGAAGTATGTCTTGGATCTTTTGAAAGAGACGAGTCTTCTTGGAGTTAAACCTGTTTGGTGTCCAATGGTTGTTAGTGATGACAAGTGCTGGAATGAGGATTCACCACTCCTTGAAGATATTACCGGATATAAACGGCTTGTTAACAAATTCATTTATCTGACAGTTACAATACCAGATATCTGTTATGATGTAGGAAGGATGCACCAGTTTATGCAAGCTCGTAAGGAGTGACATCTTCAATCAGCTCTAAAAATCTTAGAGTATGTGAAAGGAGCTGCAGGAAAAGGGCTTTTGTTTCAGAAGAATGGTCATTTGAGGATTGAGCCATATTCTGATGCTAGTTATGCAGATGATAAGGAAGATGAAAAGTCCATATCTGATTTTTGTACCTTCGTTGGAGGGAATCTGGTTAGTTGGAAGAGCAAGAAATAGGTTGTAGTTTCCAGGTCAAGTTCCGAAACCGAATACAGAAGCATGGTCTTGACTACTTGTAAGCTGAAGTGGTTGCGAACACTTATGTTTGATTTGGGAGAAGTTTATGATCATCCTCTACTGATGTTTTATGATAACAAGACAACTATATATATTTCGAAGAATCCAATTTTTCATTAAAGCACGAAGCATATTGAAGTAGACTGTCATTTCATTAAAGAAGAGGTATTGAAGAATCAGATTTGCACTCCGTTTGTCACCTTTGATAAAGAGCTTGTCGAAGTCTTTACCAAATCAGTATATTCCTTTTCAGATGTCTGCAACAAACTGAACATGATTGATATATATACTCCAGCTTGAGAGAAAGTATCAAAAAATAAGGAATCACAACGGTCTGGCGGATAGATTAACAGTTAGCCTTGCAGTTAGCTCCCGGCGGTCAATATTGGTGGTTAGCTCTTGGCGGTCTGGCAGACAAGCCCGGCGGACAGTTCTGACGAACAGACAGTGTGTAGCAGCGGTCTGTCCTTTACAACTTGGAAAGTGTTGGAGTCGGTGTTGTTAGGCGGTCTGGCGGCTAACACCAGCGAACAGGCTTGGCGGTCTGTTGACTAGAGCCCTTGCGGTTAAAATCTCTAAATGGCGCTCTGGCTTGTGAAGGTTCGGTCTGGCGGCCTGGATAGGCAGACCGGTTTGGCGGTCTGTCAATGTTTCTAGGGTAGTTGAGCGGACTATTGAGGTTAGATCTAGTTGGCGATCAGGCCTGATATTCGGAGTTCTCTAACATCCTCTGGTGCGGACTGGCGATTAGACTTTGTCAAACCGCAATTTTATCTGGCGATTAGGTTGTGCTAATCGCAGCTGTAGCATTAAAGGCGGACAGGCGACAAAGCTTGCATTGGAATGTTATAGTTGTATACTAGCTTTCCCTAAGCGCATTGTCTGAGCGATTAGATTTTTATATAACCGTCTAGTAGCTTGTGACAGACATTGTTTATTCTCTCTTCCCCCTTTTCTATAAATAGGAAGCATACTCATGTATTATGTAACTTTTTGGAACAGTAAAGTTTTGTTATTTACATATTCTCTCATAGCAGGATACTACAAGAAGACCACTAATAGAATGGGATCCTAAAGGTAAACGGGTGACCTTGAGTATGGATCTTCCTCTGTAGAAAGAAGGGAAGATGCACCCTCAAGCTTCCGCGGACACCACAACGTTATATGGGAGAGCAAGAATTAACAAATTAGAGAGCATATCGGCTGAAGATTTGTTAGTGTTACCATGGTGATCTGGAAGTGATCAAGCATGTAGCCTCACTGCCAACTCAGTATGAGCCTATCGGGGTCGCACATAAGATTGTGGAGAAATTGAGAGTTTGGATCTGAATGGTATAGCTCATATGATGAGCAAATGGGCTTAAAATATTCTAAGACAAATTCGTCGAGTATTGCACTTAAGCGTTGAGTGCGTTGAGTCCATTCAACGATTCGTCGAGTCAAAGTGTTGACTTGACGGATTTGAGTCTTAGGCGTTGAGTGTATTGAGCTCACTCAACACCATTCGACGAATCTGGCCTTGGGCATTGAGTGCGTTGAGTGCACTCAATGTCATGGCGCAGAAGGCGTTGACAGCGTTGAGTTAACAACGAGCTTCAAACAACAACAAAGTGTTGGATGTGGCCCGCTATCCAGGTTCGTGGATGGGACCGGCCCGGGCACACTCCTGGTTGGCTTTGGGCATGAGTGCGGGGGAGCTTCGAACGCTTTCGTCGAGTCAAGTGTTGATTCGGCTGAAGGTTAGCGATGAGTTCGTCGTATATCCTATGAATACTCGACGATTCGTCGAGTATGGAATGATACTCATCGATTCGTCGTGTATGTTGTAGATACTCGACGATTTGTCGAGACAAGTGTTGTCTAGTCAAATTCTGGACTCTTGGCGCTGAGTTCGTCGAGCTGAGTTCGACGAATGACGTTCGACGTTCTGGCCTTTGGCGCAGAGTTCGTCGAGCTGAGTTCGACGAATGATGTTCGACAAATGTTGGCCTTTGGCGCAGAGTTTGTCGAGTTGAGTTCGACGAATGCTAGCTTTTGGCGCAGAGTTCGTCGAGCTGAGTTCGACGAATGATATTCGACGAATGCCCATACTAAGTCAAATGTTGACTTGCTGAATTCTGGAATGAAAGCTTTGGGTTTGCGGATAACGACGGATCTGTTCTATTTATCTCCAGGAGTATAAATAGGAATTTTAGGGTTTACTGTTGACGGTACTTTTTCTTTCTGTCTAAGCACACGAGACGATACTGTGCGATAAGACTGATAATCCTAAAAGCCGACGGAAGAGTTCCGCCGATCCCGTCGCCAAGCCCGATCCCGGCAAGTGTCGTTGTCGCCTCTCCTTCAACAGACCTAGCAGTCTGTGGAGACGCTGAGTGTCCTCTCCCGACCTAGAACTCGTGCAACTAGTTGCTACGGGTTCTCCCGAACGTGTGGATTTCCTGTAGAAACGCGGATATACTTTTTGCGCTCAAGATTTAAGCCGCTAATGACCAGCTGGATTTTTCTGGAGCATCTAGGTTGAGTATTAACTTAATCCCTCAAAGGTAATTTTATTACAGCATGTTTTACTTCTTGATACATGAATATTGCTAGATCCGAACTCGTTTGGGTTTTTCTTATTCTTATTAATGCTGCGTGCACAAGTGTTGTGTCATCCCCAAAAACCCAACAGTAGTATCAGAGCCAGATTGCCGGCAATATTCATTGTTTCAGAAGTTGCTAAATTCATGGCATGTAGATTTGGAAATTTTAGAAGTGTTCTAAATGTCCAAACCTAGTCTTGGATGTTGCCAAGAACGCATATAATTTCTTTGGAGTTTACTCTTTAACAGTAACCGTCACTTTGTTGGTTTGAGAAACTAAGCATGTGTTAGATTTTGAATCTCACATGAAGTGACGAGCTTGTCTACTGTGTAAGTGGAGTTGGTGTTGGTCATGTCCTATGCATGTAAATCTGAAGATTAAGAAGTATCTTAGATGTTCAGATTTAGCTTCGGCTCATCAAGTGTTGATGATCTTCTTGTGCACATCCGGGATACATTTGGATAATGATTGCTGTTTTATTTTGCTTGATGTGCACACTGGTTAAATGTTAACTATGATTAAAGAGTTAATCAAGAATTTAAATCTCTTAAGCAATATTAAGTATTCGGATGCCCTCCGATAGATGACACTCTTTCTGCCTCGATCGATGAAGTGTGGGCTTGTCAAAGCAAGGTGCATTAATCTATCTTGGTAAGGGTGCGAACGGATAATTGTGATATCCCACTGTCGATATCGGGTCAAGCTTAACTGGGTGACCTCAAAGGTTGAGTGCCCAGAGTCATGAGGTTGACATACACCATATGATGGATGCAAATAAAGAGTTATTCACCAGCCATACAGGAATTGCATAGTGATGCAATTGGTAAGCGTTGCCTACCTAAATAGATGCATTGTGAGAGAAAAGCCAAAGCTGACTCATAGTGTTAGTGAAATATTGATCTTGTCTACTAAGAGAGTTACTCGCCAAACTTTTCAAATTGATATCGAGGGTTATCAGTTTGATAAAAATAGTGGGAGTTATGATTAAATACCTAATCAAAAGAGAAAAATTATATTTTGAAATGTTGTACTAATTTTACTTTGCTTGTATTCTTGTAGAATTTTCATGGCAAGTGGTTCACACTCCACCCTGTCCCTCAGAGCGATCCTTGAGAAGGAGAAGTTGAGTGGTAAAAATTATTTGGACTGATACAGCAACCTGAGAATTATTCTCAGGCAAGAGCGCGAAGCTCTATGTTTTGGAAGAGGTATCCCCTGATGAGCTTGCCGAGAATGCGTCCCGTGCTGATAAAGATGCTTATAAGAAGTATCTCGACGACTCCTTAGACGTCGAATGTCTCATGTTAGCGACCATGAACTCTGAGCTTCAGAAGTAACATGAGGACATGGGTTGCAAATACATTGACGAGCATCTCAAGAAAATATTTCAAGGGCAAGCTCGTCAAGAGAGATTCGATGTCACTAAGGCGTTGTTCCAGTGTAAGATGGGAGCTCGGGACCTAGTAGAGACTCACGTACTCAAGATGATTGAGTATATCAAGAACCTTGAAAGATTGGGGTTCCCTCTGGGCCAAGAGTTAGCCACAGACCTGATCCTGTAATCGTTGTCCAGACAGTTATGAGCAGTTCGTCTTGAACTATAACATGAATGAAATAGACAAGGCACTGCCCGAGCTCCTAGGAATGTTAAGAACTGTCGAGATCAACATGAAGAAGGCCAAGCCTGCTAGTCCCATATTGATGGTGCATAAAGGCAAGGGCAAGGCTAAAGGCTTCAAGAAGACAAAGATAGGACCTAAGTTTGGACTGGAGCCCAAGTCTTCAGCACTGAAAAAGAAAGGTTTGATGAAAGAAGGAAAGTGCCACCATTGTGGCAAGGCTGGTCACTGGAGGAGGAATTGTTCTTATGTGGAGGGTTTGCACAAGATGAGGGGAGGTATGACTTCCGCTTCAAGTATTTATATTATAGAGATAAACCTTTCTGCTCTTTCATCCTGGATATTGGATACCGGATGTGGTTCTCACATTTGTATAAATGTACAGGAACTAGGAAAGAGAAGATTGCTGAGTAAAGGAGAGATGGACCTCCGTGTTGGAAATGAAGCAAGAGTTGTTGCTGTTGTCGTGGGTTGTTTATCGTCTTGCTTTGCCCAGTAGGCTTGTAATAGAACTAGATAATTGTTATTTTGTTCCTTTCATAAATAAAAACATTATATTCATTTCATGTTTGGACATGGTGGGTTTTTCTTTTATTATTAAGATCAATTGTTGTTCGATATTTAAGAATGATATTTGTTATGGTGTGGCCCAAATGTTTAATGGTATGTATGTTTTGAACTTAAACCATCAGATCTATAATATTGAAAATACTAAAAGACTAAGAACAAATGACTCGAACCCTACGTATCTTTGGCATTGTCGTTTGGGCATATAAATGAGAAACGTATATCCAAACTCCATAAAGATGGACTGTTGGACTCATTTGATTATAAATCATTTGAGAGATGCAAATCTTGTTTGTTAGAAAAGATGACTAAAGTCCATTTCACTGGCTTCAATGAGAGGGCTGATGATCTCTTGGGTATAACAGATAGTGATGTATGTGGACCCATGAGTTCTATGGCTAGAGGTGGGATTTTCTACTTTGTTATATTTACTGATGATTTCAGTAGATACAGATACGTGTATCTTATGAAGTGCAAATCCGAAATCTTTGAAAAGTTTAAAGAGTTTAAAAACGAAGTAGAGAACCAGCTGGGTAAGAAGGTTAAAGCACTCCGATCTGATCGAGGTGGCGAATACCTAAGTCATGAGTTCTGTGATCATCTGAAAGAGTGTGGTATTGTATCACAGCTCATTCCACCTAGAACACCACAGCATAATGGTGTGTCTGAGCGGAGGAATCGTACTTTGTTAGACATGGTGCGGTCGATGATGAGGTCATGCAGATCTGTCTGTTTCCTTTTGGGGCTTTGCTCTAAAAGCTACAGCTTTAACACTAAATCGTGCTCCAACGAAAGCGGTCCTTAAGACTCCATATGAGATATGGACTGAGAAGCGTCCCAGTATGTCCGTTCATAAAGGTTTGGGGATGTGAGGCATATGTAAGACGTCAAATGCCTGATAAGCTGGAACCCAAATCAGACAAGTGTTATCTTGTGGGATATCCTAGGGAAACAAAAGGGTATTATTTCTACCTACCGTCCGAGGGCAAAGTGTTTGTCGCAAGGACTGATATCTTTCTTGAGAAAGAATTCTTAAGTAGAAAGACAGTCAGGGTAGAACTTGAAGAAGTTCAAGAACCGGTATTGGAATCTGAGTCAGGACTACAAAGTATTGTAGTTGGAAAACCTGCTCAGGAAACACAAGTTTCACGTAGATCTGATAGGCCAAGGTTTGAGCCTGAGAGATATGGAATTTCTCGTATCTCAAATAGAATAATGTGTTGCTTATGGATCATAATGATAAGCCTGCAACCTACCATGAGCTTATGTGTAGACCGGACTCCGAGAAGTAGCTTGAGGCCATGGAATCTGAAATGGACTCCATGTATGAAAACCAAGTATGGATTTTGGTGGAACCACCTGAAGGGGTAAGACTCATAGGGTACAAGTGAGTCTTCAAGAAGAAGACCAACATGGATGAGAATGTACAGACATTCAAATGGCGACTGGTGGCTAAGGGTTTCAAGAATTCATGGTATTGACTATGATGAGACTTTTCACCTGTTGTCATGGTTAAGTCCATTAGAATTCTGTTTGCTATTGCTTCGTATTATGACTACGAGGTCTGGCAGATGAATGTCAAAACGGCTTTCCTTAATGGGAACCTCCTTAAGGAAGTGTATATGACACAACCTGAGGATTTTGTATCTCCAGGTGAAGCCACTAAAATATGCAAGCTGCAGAGATCCATTTATGGATTGAAACAGACTTCTCGAAGTTGAAATCTTCGTTTTGATGAAAAGATCAAAGAGTTTGGTTTTATCAAGAACGCGGATGAACCGTGTGTTTACAAACGGATTAGTGGGAGCATAGTTGTCTTCCTGATTTTGTATGTAAATGACATACTATTGATCGGGAATGACAAACCGACCCTGCAAGTTGTTAAGAACAACCTAGGGGACTGCTTTTCGATGAAGGACTTAGGGAAGTGACTTATATACTTGGTATTAAGATCTATAGAGATAGATCGAACAAGTTGCTGAGTTTGACCCAAAGTACGTACATCGACAAGGTGTTGAAACGATTCAGCATGCTTGAGTCCAAGAAAAGATTCTTGCCCATGTCTCATGGTGTGAGTCTCTCTAAGGACCAGTGTCCTAAGTCTTGTGAAGATAAGGACCGCATGAAAGTTGATTCCATATGTTTCGGCAATTGGGTCAATCATGCATACAATGATATGTACTAGACCCGATGTCTCTTATGCTTTGAGCATGACTAAGCAGGTATCAGTCTGATCTCCGTGAAGATCACTGGATAGCCGTCAAGAATATCCTCAAATACTTGAGAAGGACTAAGGATACATTCTTGGTATTCGACAGAGAGGAAGAGCTCGTTGTAAGTGATTACACGGATGCTAGCTTCCAAAATGATATGGACGATTCAAAGTCTCAGTCAGGTTTTATGTTTTGCCTGAATGGAGGTGTTGTTAGCTGGAAGAGTTCCAAGCAAGATACAGTTGCCGATTCTACCACTGAGGCAGAGTATATCGCCGCTGCAAATGCAGCGAAGGAGGCCGTATGGATTAGGAAATTCATCGGCGAGTTAGATGTAATTCCTAGCATTATTCATCCTGTAGTTCTCTACTGTGACAATAACGGTGCAATTGCACTTGTTTCCGGAACCTAGATCTCATCAGCGCTCCAAGCACATACTCCGGCGGTTCCATCTAATTCGAGAGATTGTCGATCGAGAAGATGTGAGCATATGCAGAGTGCCGACTGAAGAAAACATTGCGGATCCACTGAAAAAACCTCTCGCACAGAGAAAGCATGATGGTCATGTTAGATCTATGAGTATACGTTACCTGAATGATCAACTCTAGTTTGAAGTCTTATGGATTGTATGTTTGTTGGCCGTTAGCTTTTTTATTTGATGAATAAAAGTACTATATACATTTCATTTTATATATTATGACAAGTTCTTTTATTATGAAATTGTTTCTATTATGATAGAGAAATTCAATTTAATAAATGCCCTTAGAGTGTTTGCTTCCATAGGTCAAGTAGTGACTTGATGTGAGAACCTATAATCCTAGAAGCTTCATTCTTAAATGTCCTTAGTCGTTGTATCATCTTAGAAGCTAAGGGGGATGATGATACCTTTAAGACTAGCATGTGTGTTGACTGATGACCAGTCCTCACAGTCATGATATTGTGATATCAAGTCATCACATGGGTACTGGTTATGAACAAGTTGTACTGTACAGACCCACCGTGAGAATACTTTGCGGATTGTTATATGAATGAGTCACAAGTATGACTCAAGTGGCTATGGTGTTTGTGGTCCTTTGACCTGAAGTCACAACACTCACTGAGTGAGGAAGAGCATGCTTTGATGTCATCAAAAGTCCAGTCTTGAGAAAGTTGGATGAATAAGGTGATTATTGGGTACGTTACGAATCATTTGAGTGTTTGCATGTGAGCAGAGATGAGATTTGTCCTCCTATATGACAGGAGTTGCATCCATGGGCCCCTTGATGGAATGGGACTGAGAAAATGCATGATCATGTTTGGTTGAGTCAATATATGATATTGGGCTCACCAATTTCTGAAAGTCCATTCTAGATCAGGAAACTGAGGATTGAACAATTATGAGGGTGACACGGTCTATACCTCTAGTTCTATCCGGATGTAAGAGACGAAGGGACATGACAACATTGTAACATTGGTCACAATGGCTTATGAGTTTATAAACTCTTACTGTTTGGGGAGCAATGATGTATTGCTAGATGTCGCTCATTGTTTATGAAGCATTTGTTTGATACTTTCAAGATCAAGTAGGAAACTGTTGGTGTTATCATGGTGATCTGGAAGTTGGTCAAGCATGTAGCCACACTGCCAACTCAGTATGAGCCTATCGGGGTCGCATATAAGATTGTGGAGAAATTGAGAGTTTGGATCTGTATGGTATAGCTCATATGATTAGCAAATGAGGCTTAAAATATTCTAAGGCAAATTCGTCGAGTATTGCAGTTAAGCGTTGAGTGCGTTGAGTCCATTCAACGATTCGTGGAGTCAAAGTGTTGACTTGACAGATCTGAGTCTTAAGCGTTGAGTGTATTGAGCTCACTCAACGCCATTCGACGAATCTGGCCTTGGGCGTTGAGTGCGTTGAGTGCACTCAACGCCATGGCGCAGAAGGCGTTGACAGCGTTGAGTCCATTCAACGCTTTCGTCGAGCCAAGTGTTGATTCGGCTGAAGGTTAGCGTTGAGTTCGTCGTATATCCTATGGATACTCGACGATTCGTTGAGTATGGAATGATACTCGTCGATTCGTCGTGTATGCTGTAGATACTCGACGATTCGTCGAGACAAGTATTGTCTAGTCGAATTCTGGACTTTTGGCGCTGAGTTCGTTGAGCTGAGTTCGACGAATGACGTTCGACGTTCTGGCCTTTGGCCCAGAGTTCGTCGAATGCTGGCCTTTGGCGCAGAGTTCGTCAGGCTGAGTTCGACGAATGATATTCGATGAATGCTGGCTTTTGGCGCAGAGTTCGTCGAGCTTGAGTTCGACGAATGCCCATACTAAGTCAAATGTTGACTTGCTGAATTCTGGAATGAAAGCTTTGGGTCTGCAAATAACGACGAATCTATTCTAATGAGAAGGCTAGCATCTTCATTGTTCTCCATGCCGCTTTACCGAGGTCATCTAAAAGGTCCGAGGAATGTGATGCTTGTGTATGTAGTCTGAGTTGGCCATTTTTATTCACAGGCTAAGGAGACCAAGCAGTTGATCAGCTATATGTATGCCTAACACTAGGCTCTAAAGTTTTGGTTTTTGAAAATATCTCACTATTTATCTGATTTACTGATGCTTTCCTTTCCTCCTTTACTAGATATATAATCTGCAAATTTAATAGTTGAGAGCATTGCAGGGATTTCATTTACTAGAATACTCTAAGAGGCACACACTGGTAAAGATGAGATGGCTCCTCTTCAGAAACTATCTGGCATGCAAAGGCAGGTCTTGGCTTTATACCGCGGATTTCTTCGTTCAGCCCGAATGAAGAATCTTGAAGAGTGCCAAAGGATTGTATCAGTTATTTCTTCGGAGTTCCGACATAAAGCAAAGAATGTTGATCGAAAAAACTTCCAGTGCATTGAGTATCTATTACAGCGTGGGAAAAGGCAGCTCAAGCAACTCGATAATTCTAGCACCATTTCGCTGTCAACCATAAGTATCAGGTAGAACAGCTTACAACCTTCTTTTTCACGCCATATACACTTTAACACTATTAACAGTTCTGCAATATTTCAGCTTTTGCTGGCATGCCGTATTACTTTGAGGCAGCGGTGTTGGGCTTAGTTTTTGGGTATTATGCTTTGTTAATGATGCTGAGGCCTCTTTATGAGAAATTATTGTCTGGTATCGGACTATCCAGGATAGTAGCTATGAATAATGGGTATTGGACAGTTCGTACAACCTAAATAGGAATTTTAGGGTTTACTGTTGACGGTTCTTTTTCTTTCTGTCTAAGCACACGAGTCGATACTGTGCGATAAGACTGATAACCCTAAAAGCCGACGGAAGCGTTCCGCTGATCCCGTCGTCAAGCCCGATCCCGACGAGTGTCGCTGCCGCCTCTCCTTCAAAAGACCTAGCAGTCTGTGGAGATGCTGAGTGTCCTCCCCCGACCTAGAACTTGTGCAACAAGTTGCTACGGGTTCTCCCGATCGTGTGGATTTCCTGTAGAGGCGTGGATATATTTTCTGCGCTCAAGACTCAAGCCGCTTAGTCTGGATTTTTCTGGAGCATCTAGGTTGAGTATTGACTCAATCCCTCAAAAGTAATTTTATTACAGCATGCTTTACTTCTTGATACATGAATATTGCTAGATCCGAACTTGTTTGGGTTTTTCTTATTCTTATTTCCGTTGCGTGCACAAGTGTTGTGTCATCCCCAAAACCCCAACAAGATCTCCATAATCTTGTTGCGCAGACGGCCTTGAGAAACGTGGTAATAAATCATTTGATGGGTTGCGAATTGAGATGTAACTTAATTCTAATTCATATAACCATTATGAAATCAGCATATGCGTTAGCGTGAGCCGTAACTTGATTCTTTTCTTCTTGATAGAATGTTTGCGATGTTAACAATATCCAGTTTCAGGACGTTTTCAAGAAAAGAAAATAATTCGCGGAAGACACTCTGCAAATATTAAAAGAGAAGCAAGTATTTAATGAGAAGTTTGCCAATATTTTGATTTAGTTAGCTTTATTTTTGCATCACAAGTACTTTTGTTATTTCGAGTATTTTCGTCATTTGAGAAGTTTGTGAATAGTCCAAAGCATGTAACCTTAATTATAATGGCTTTCATATAATTCTATTTAAAAGCCTCCCTAAAACCTCAAGTAAAACAATCTGTTAGCTCTTCCTCAAGAACCCTAATTCTAATAGATGCGGCAAGGATCCATTGTCCCAATTTTAGGATCATAACATATAACTGATAGAAATCTTTGCAACATGGTAAAAATAAAAGACAATGGAAAATCAGCATGAGCTATGTGGATGCATGCTAGCTACATGTACCTGTTGCACTTCAGGTGCATTTGAGTAAGGAAGGGACTTTGCTGTGGCAAGATACCACCTCCAGGTTTGCAATTCTTCAGAACTTGGTTTCTCTACTGAATCAAATGAATGAGGTTGAAAAGGTAAAACTAAATCAGCTGGTAATATGTTTGATTTTCCCTCAGAGAAGATTAGTATTTGGACATCAGCAGCCATGCCTATCTTGTAATATTCAAAGTCATATTCTACCTGCAATATTAACATCAATATAAGAACACAAATAGTTGGTAAGCAACTTCTTTTTGAGCTGATTTTGTTGCTAGAAATTTGAAATTTGCAATTGAAAGAATATTGCAATTTGTTAAATCCAACATCCAAATGAATCTAGTGAGACACTAACAGTGAATTCAAACTCTAGAAATCACCTCAAAAAATCCTCTTGATGATTTCACTTTGACACACGAGTAAAAACAAAATCATGATTTGAATGTAGAGCAACAAAATGACTCTTCAGAAGAAACTTAAGGAGCTCATTTCAAATGGGAGATAACTTATCTTCATGCAATGTGTACAACCCCGTATTCAATGAGTGGGTCTTCTCCCCCCCCAGGGGACCATTGTGTACAACCCCGTATTCAATGTGTTGCTCTCCCCAGGAGCGAGACCCTTCCGGTGTTCGCCGAGTGCACTCAAGCTTTCTGCTCCTTGGCGTTGAGTGGAGCCGAGTGCACTCAACGCCTTCTGCTCCTTGGCGTCGAGTGGTCCTTCGGCTCCTTGGCGTTGAGTGGAGCCGAGTCCATTCAGCATCTTTTGTTCCTTGGCATTGTGCAGTGCGGGACCCCTCCAGAATCATCCGCAGAGGAGTGTCGCGGAGGCGAGTGCCTGGCTCCCCCCAACACTCGCCCCTTTTAGGCGAGTGGTGCCCCCATGGAACACTCGCCCAGTGAGGTGATGAGGAGGCGAGTGTCTGGCTTCCCCAGCACTCGCCCCTTTGGGCGAGTGGTGCTCCCATGGACCACTCGCCCAGTGGGGTCCAGAGGTGAAATTACCTGGGTGCCCCAGCTAGCCTGCCCATAGCCTTTTAGAACAGCGGAGTTACGCTATTGGCAGGCCAATCTGGACTGCATATAGCTATTTAGAACAACGGAGGTTGGCTATTGACAGACCGTTTTAGAAAACTATAAATAGACCCAAGGGGGTACCTCAGAAGGCATGCTTACTTGTGTCCTGGTCTTTCTGCGCTTTCTGAGGTATCCTTAGCTCAGCACTTGGCTAAGAAGGGAAAACGCTCTAAGATCTTCCGAGTGTGGAGGGACCTCCGTGCTGGAGCCTTGGGTTCGTTTCTTGTTCTAAATCTCTAGTTGTTTGAGCTTGTGAGGGAGAAGTAAGTGCGAGATCACTCATTCCCCAAGGATTCGAACTCCATAGAAGCCGATTTTTGATTTCAACATTTTGGTGCGGTGAGCGTGGAGAGTGATCAGCACCGAAAATCTTTAGTGAGCTCGATGACTGGAGGAGAAGGACGAGATTCAGGCAGGGCCGACTCGCCACCCCCTCCCACTTTCGCCACCCTCGGGATGTTCGAAGATTTCCGTCAAGAGGTGCTTAGCCTCGTCAAGTGCTCGACGCTAGCGGTCCCAGTTGTCGCGACCCCAACCTTGGGCGAGAACGCCCCCGATAGGCGACCTGGGAAGGAGGAAGCAGAGGAGGGGAGGGAGCGAGATCTGCAGGGGCGAGTGTTGTTCCCCGGCTCGACAAGTGGAGGCCGGATCGGCGAGATAAGTGTGCAAGATCCCCCAGCTCGCCCAACAGGGGGAGGTAGCCCCTTCAGCGAATTGGTCTCATCCGCCCCAGTTCCAGAGGGGTTTTGTGAGCCGGAGATGTCCTACTACACCGGGAAGGACGATCCGATTCAACACATCCAGTGGTTTGAGAATGTGGTCTCAATCCGACAGATGTCGGATGCGTTCAAGTGCAGGCTCTTCGTCATCACCCTCAAGGAGAAGACAAGAGATTGGTTCCACCAACTGCCGGCTAGTTCCATCTACTGTTTCGAAAACCTACGCTGGGGGTTCATACTGAGGTTCACGACTTCTAAGAAGAGGAAGAGGGAGTCTGAGTCCCTATTCCACATCAAGCAGGGAGTGAACGAGACACTGGGGAGCTGTGGACCGGTTCCAGGAGGAGGTCCTCCAGGTCCAGGAGATGTCAGGGCACACCCTAATGATGGCATTCACCTTGGGGCTACAGCAAGGCTGACTCATCTCCGGTCAGGTCGCGCCTGACCACTTTTGCTTTCTTCATCTTCGGGGACGATCCAGGGACTTTACGTGTAAGCCAGGGGGCGAATGAGCCCATCGAGGCTTTGCCCCTAGCACGGACATCGTTAAGGCGATCCAAAGCTTCCTCCGAGAGCGACATTTTCGTGGAGACGAGAACCAAGAAAGTTGAGAAGAGGCAAGAAAGCCTCTGCTCCCGTCAGAATATTTATAAAGCCAGAACGGGCCCCGCAAAATATTCCCTTCTAGGTCAGCAGACGCTCATCAAATACCTGGGGTTGGATAGTTCTTTCCGACCTTCGGGGAAGCTCGCAAAGAGCGGGGATTGTGTACAACCCTGTAATCGATGAGTGAGTCTTCTCCCCCCCCAGGGGATCATTGTGTACAATCCCGTATTCGATGTGTTGATCTCCCCAGGAGCGAGACCCTTCCGGTGTTCGCCGAGTGCACTCAAGCTTTCTGCTCCTTGGCGTTGAGTGAGCCTTCTGCTCCTTGGCGTTGAGTGGAGTCGAGTGCACTCAACGCCTTCTGCTCCTTGGCGTCGAGTGGTCCTTCGACTCCTTGGCGTTGAGTGGAGCCGAGTGCATTCGGCGTCGTCTGTTCCTTGGCATTGTATAGTGCGGGACCCCTCCAGAATCATCCGCAGAGGAGTGTCACGGAGGCGAGTGCCTGGCTCCCCCCAGCAATCGCCCCTTTTAGGCGAGTGATGCCCCGACGGACCACTCGTCAGTGAGGTGTCGAGTGTCTGGCTTCCACAACACTCACACCTTTGGGCAAGTGATGCTCCCATGGACCACTCACTCAGTGGGGTCCAGAGGTGAAATTACCTGGGTGCCCCCGCTGGCCTGCCCATAGCCTTTTAGAACAACGAAGTTACGCTATTGGCAAGCCAATCTGGACTGCATATAGTTGTTTAGAACAGCGAAGGTTGGTTGTTAGCAGAACGTTTTAGAAAACTATAAATAGACATAATGAGGTATCTCAGAAGGCATGCTTACTTGTGTCATGGTCTTCCTGCACTTTCTGAGGTATCCTTAGCTCAGCACTTGGCTAAGGAGGGGAAGCGCTCTAAGATTTTCCGGGTGTGTGGTGGGACCTCCGTGCTGGAGCCTTGGGTCCGTTTTTTGTTCTAAGTCTCTAGTTGTTTGAGCTTGTGAGGGAGAAGTAAGTGCGAGATCACCCCTTTCCCAAGAGTTCAAACTCCACAGATGCCGATTTTCGGTTTTAACACAATGGGTTGAAGGTTTTTAAGATTTAGGGTTTATAATTTTAGGTTTTAGGGTTTAGGGGTTTTAGGGGTTAGGGGGGGATTTTGGGGTTTGGGTGTTTAGGGTTTAGTGTAGGGTTTAGGGTTGACACTATGTTTAAGAGTAAAACATGCTAAGAAAGAAGATATATGCTTATAGTAGCAACTCGGAGTGGTGTCGCCATTGGCAACAGTGATGAACTTGGAATAAACAGACGGTATATACTGCAGTGGCTGGGATATAATGTGGTTAGTAACACCCGAATCCATGATCCAGTGGGGAATATGGGAGAGACAAGATATACCTTCAGTAGAAAAAGATGTTACCGAGCCAGATGAACGACTGATGACGCCATGAAGCTATTGAAGCTGGGTGTGAAAAACATTGATATCTTGCCGGGTAGAAGAATTAGAATCATGTGGAGCACCCGTGGGAGGAGCAGCTGTAGTAGAAGCAGCAAGGTGTGGAGGCAAACCATGTTTGTGGTAGCATGTAGCTTCAAGATGACCCTCTCGACCACAGTAAGTACATTTGAAACCGGAGCGCCCAGCACGTCCTCGTCCCAGAGACGTGTGGCGGCCTCCCCTAGTTGAAGAGCCACGGGCTGGAGCAGGGGTGGGTAAGAAGTGGCTGCCAAAGGAGAGCCGGTGAAAAATTTGTAGGGGCCTCAGAAGGAGGTGTTACTTTGAGCAACATAGAGCAGATATCAGACAGGGAGGGCGTGGTGGAGGAGGAAAGAATCTGAGCCCTGACACTGTGTCGGTGAGGAAGAACTTGGGTCATCATCATTGCAATCCCAACAGCTTCCTTTTGTGTCCGTTGTGTAGCAAGATCTGTGGAGAGAGGCTGATGTGGTATCCATGCTTCTACCAGAGTTTTGGCCTTGGCAACGAAAGAGATCAAATCACCTGTTGTCCCGGGATCCAGAGTTTGAAACACAGAGATGATATCGAACAGATATAACAAGCTGTCTTTATCAGAGTAAAGAGAGTGAAGCTCCTCCCACATTGCCTTGGCCGTCTCATGATACATGGTCATGCAGTAGGGCTCGGTGTCCATGGAATTGAGGATCCAAGATTGGATTTGGCCGTCATCACACAACCATTTGTCAGTAGGAGCAATGGGAACGTCCCAAGTAAGGTGATGAAGAAGACCTTAGTTTGTAGAACACGAACAGAATTTACACATTCCACAAAGTTGTGCTTCCCACTAAAAGAGATGGTGATGATCTGAAGCTCATCGCAGACTTCAGGAGAGGGAGTCACGACACGAGCGGGAAGAGAGGATGTTGTCGTGGAGTCCATGTCAACAAGAGGAGAGCGGCAAGGGCAAACCACAACAACTAGAGGAGTTCCGGGTAGTGCAGCTGAGAGAAAGCAGCAAGCCACAGACGAGCTGTTAGAGGAGCAGAGGTCGGCGAACAGCGGGCAAAGGCGACTAGGCCGCGTGAGCAAAGGGAGAAGACCGTGCGGGAGCAGAAGCAGACCGCGGCGGTTAGAGAAGCAGACCACAAATCACAATAAGAAAGCAAACCGCAGAGAGCGGTCTTCAGTGGGAAGCGACACCGACTTGTGGAGCAAAGGCGGGCTGAAGAGGCAGCGGGCAGAGAAGATCCTGAGTCTAGAGAGCAAGGTCGCAGCGGCTAGAACAGGGGCAAGCCCGCAGCGAGTAGAGAACAGGGCCAAGCCCGGAACGGGTAGAAAACCAAGTCTGGAGCGTGTAGAGAACACGACCAATTCTGCAACTAGAACAGGGCCAGAGGAGAGGCACGGCGGGTAGGGAGCGGAATACCAGTCTGCGCGATTATAAGATATAGGTCAATGGCGGTTAGAAGAGAACCAGGCCGCGCAAGAGAAAGACTGAAGAAGACCACGCGAGTCCGCAGGAGGCCGCAACGGGTAGAGCCCGTGAGAAGAGAAACTAGACCGGAGCGGTCAGAGTAGGAGTGGGTCCCAGACAAATCCCTACAAAAGGGAGAGAGAAGAGGTGAAGAGAAGGGAGGGAGGGGAAAAACGAGACCGCATAAAAGATTGTGGTTAAGAAAAACGAGACCGCACAAAGATTGCGATTAAGAGAAAGAAGAGGCCGCCCAAAGGATGGCGGTTGGGAAAAAAATGGAATGCGGAAAGCAGATTGGAGACCAGGTCGGGGGTCAGAAAGAGGTTAACCACCGGGAGGATCAGTTTAACTCTGATACCATGTAGAAAAAGAGAGTGAACCTTGTATATAATTCTTGAATTATAAATTACAAGTATGAGTACAAATATATAGGGAGAAGAGAAAGAATCATCCCTTATACAAGATGTGGGATTAAGACATGAGAAAAAAAGACCTAGAATAGGCCTCTAAATGGGCCTTCACAAACAGTTTTCTAACAATACCAAACATACAATGACAATTTTGTTTAACCTCACCAGAGCAAATAAGTTGTGATAAGTAGCGTGAAACGCAACCTTAATTAAAGGAATAATTACCAATCCTTTCCCTGAAATTTAGCATAATTACTGGTTGCACCCCTCTTATTTTTTAAATTACAAAAGCCTGCCCTGTAAGTTTACATTTCATAACATTCCAGCACAAAAGTATCCCCTTGGAGTAAATCTCCAGGGGGTTTTTTGTGCATGAATGTTATGAAATGTAAACTTACAGGGGAGGTTTTTTGCAATTTCAAAAGTAAGAGTGCACCTGCAATTTAGCAAAGTTAGAGGGGAGATCCCGGTAAATGACCTTTTAATTAAATTTGAAACCTATAATAGAATAAGACTAACAATAAAACAAATAAATTAAATGAATGCAAAATAAATGAAGCTCTACTCAAGGAATGGATTTCTACTCTTATTCTTTAAGTATGGCAGCTATAAATAGGCAGCCTAATATGCCCTTGGTGGAGAAAAAACTCAGAAATGTGAAGCCATAAATGCATTGGCTTGTGAGGACTGAACCTGGAAAAAATACCAATAAAATAGAAAGTTGGAACATATAACCTTATGAAACAATAATAATATCTAAAATGCCGTTGCTTACAAGACCAATCTATAGTGGAGCTCTTTAGTGGAAGTGCAACGTAACTATTATCAAGAAACAATCCATTAAAACCCATCTTGTACAAGTTAAGAAGACTCAAAGGACAACAAGAAGATAATATACCGTTTGCCACTCCAATAAATGCCTTAATAAACTTGCATTCTCTACACCAACAGAATTGAGCATCCCGGTCTCCAAATGAGTCTCATCAATAGTCAAATGCGTACCTTGTGCCAGCTGAAGCACTCCCGTCACCAACCTGATAGAAAAATTTAGTAGGTGGTGAGAAATGTTATATCTAGGAATCATGCCAAGAATGTCCACAAAAGGCCTAATGTATATAGCACCTCCCAGACTGATTATTTTTCCTAGGTTGAAGAACTGCAGTGTTGAGATACTCCACCGATATGGGAATCACTTTAGAAAAAGGTAAGAGTTTCATAATTGTATCATTAAGTCGATTTCCAAAAACTGATGCACTTTCTCTAGTAAAACCAGTAAGGTTAAGAGACAGCTTCCCTAGTGCAACCACATCCACCTTTCCCCGCACCTACTCACAAGGATGAAATAATGTGACAAATCAGAGCAGAAAATTTATGATTATTGTGGTAAAACTTTAAAAAAATATATGCAGTTGTAAATAATGCAAATGAACAAAAAATCTCTAACAATTTTACTGCTGTTATGCTACATGTTTGAGTTCAAGGAGATGGGATCATTTTGGAGGCATGTTGCCAAAAAAGGTTAAGCATAGTTTATCCAGGAAGAGTAAAATGAAAATTCTACCAAGTACCAATCCAGGAATAATTTATGGGAAAAGTTTTGATATTCAATTGAAACAAAATTAGCAAAAGCTCAATGCATAGAAACATGACACGAAATAATGCAAATGAACAAAAAATCTCTAACAATTTTACTGCTGTTATGCTACATGTTTGAGTTCAAGGAGATGGGATCATTTTGGAGGCATGTTGCCAAAAAAGGTTAAGCATAGTTTATCCAGGAAGAGTAAAATGAAAATTCTACCAAGTACCAATCCAGGAATAATTTATGGGAAAAGTTTTGACATTCAATTGAAACAAAATTAGCAAAAGCTCAATGCATAGAAACATGACACGAAACACCAAGGTTTACATCAATTTTGCTTTATAAATCCCACATTGATGCGAATCAACCACATCGAGAAGAGCACGAGCATCAAATCCTGTGAAATTATTTTCACTGTTGCTAGTTATGGGATCATTATTTGGACAATTGGAGCTCACCACCATGTTCACATGATTTTTTATATTTTTAAGTATTTATTATCATCGTTACTACTTTTGAGGGAGTTTAGGAACAAGTTATATACCCAGAGTAGATGATGAGAGGCCTGGTGCATTTAACTTAACCCCCTCCCACCATGCAAGTCTTTTCTTTATACACACCAGTTATTAGGATTGGTGGTATTGAGAATTGCTGCTAAATAGCCCTAGCCGCTTGGTCTGAAGGAGAGTTGCCCGGTGCTGATTCAAATATAAGAACACACAATAATATGTTTATATTCATTTCATGGATATACATTTTGCTAGCTTGATCTAACTCAATACAAGATCAACCGAAGTTTAATTCAAGTCGGGTTTGGCATGTTCATCGATTGGTTGATTTCCATTCGAAGCAAGGTTAGAAATATCACATGTCAGCAAGGATGTTAGATTGAGGATTAAAATATCTGATCTCATAGATATGTCCTGAATATTTCAAAATATCAATTTTCATATCTTAAGACTAAAAGGTATTATACATACTATATTAAATTAAATTATCCATGCCAAATTTTTATATAAACCTATATATTCTAAAAGTAATAATTAGCATAAGTAGAGAAGTAATAAGCCATGTATATCCCAAAAGAAAGCCAAAAAAGATCCAAACCAAAATATCAATGACACTGTACAATTATTGCTAGCAATATACAAAACAACTACAAACTAATATCTTCTAATCAATTATGATCCTCATTTCCTAAGCATGTCAATTTATATTCATTTTTACCAATCTGAAAATCCCCATGTTCCTCACTTACTAAGTTGTCATATTCATAATATTCCTCCTTTGGTGAGGATGAGACCCAAGTTCTTCCTCAACTTCCTCAAAATTTTCATTTTTCATTTGACATTTCAATCTTCTTTAACATTGATTGTCGTCACGAATTTTGGCTTTGGATCTGCATTTGTGGACTCTGCAACCTGTTCCTCCATCTACTACCAATTAATTAACTTCCATATATGAAGATATCTACTCCTATTATGATTGAGAACAATATCAGCTTTCTTGTTAGCCTTTGACACATCTCCATATTACCACCATATAGAAAAAATGTCACTATCAGCTCTTCTTGACACCACAAGGTCATAATTTTCCTCTGGTGAAAATGAAGACCCAAGTTCTTACACGACTCGTCAATTTTTTTCTTTTAACATTTCAATTCTTTAATATTGATTGCCGTCAAGAATTTTGACTTTGGATCTGCATTTGTGCCCACTGCAACCTGTTCTTCCATCTACTATCAATTAATTAACTTCCATATATGAAGATATCTACTCCTATTCTGATTCAGAACAATATCAGTTTTCTTGTTAGCCTTGGATACATCTCCATATTACCACCATATAGAAGAAATGTCACTATCAGCACTTCTTGACACCACACCCAATTGAGCAAATATGCAAATGATGATGCCATAACTAATGGAGCATATATGCAAATAACATCCCAATAAAAGGCATGTCATTGTTAGTTGTATAAAACAATGTGACAGCATCCACGTCCAAAAAAGCAAACAAAAATGTTGAGCTAAAGGGAAGAAATAGATTGCGACATTTTATTTTGATTCAGTGTTTTACTTTAGTTCTAACTCAAATCATGTAATAAAAATGCAATCTTTAGAAAATACTTTTAGCAAAAAAAGATATTGGGCGATATATTTTATAACTGTTAGAATCAAACATCCAACCTAAAATCAATTGGTTGTGGGTGGAGGACCATATGATGTATGTTAACTAGAGAATAGGATGAGCCAATATTTTATTATTATCATATTTTATACATTGTATAATGAGTATCCTTCTATAGAGAGAGGGCTAAGTGCAACCCAAGATGTGGGACTAAAGGAGGAGCATGGGAGGAGGGGGTCTTATGAGCCTAAATACATGGAATTTCATTTAACACTCCTCCGCAAGCTGGAGCGTACAAGTCGTAGACTCCAAGCTTGGAGAGAAATTGCGGATATAGGGGGCGAGACAAGGACTTAGGCTCCGTTTGGGGGGACTTATTTTCACCGGTCAAGCGGTTACGACCGCATGAACCGGACCTTAAATTAAGGTCTGGTTCATGCGGCCGTAACCGCTTGACCGGTGAAAATAAGTCCCCCCAAACGGAACCTTAGTGAGAATATTGTAGATTTGATCGGCAGCCCGCACATGTCGTAGAAACAATTTCTGAAGTTGAACATTTTCACGAACAAAATGACAATCATCTTCAATATGTTTTGTACGCTCATGAAACACAAGGTTCTCAGTGAGCAGCTTGACTATTACAAAAGAGAACAGTTGATGATGGAAGTTTGACACCAAAATCAATGAGACTTTCTAACCATGTAAGTTCTGAGATGACAGTGGCCATGGAGCGATACTCCGCTTTAGCTGAAGACCGAGCAACTATAGTCTACTTCTTGCTTTGCCAAATAGCTAAGTTGTTGCCAACATATGTGCAGTAGCCTCTCGTGTACGAATGATCGTCCAAGGATCAGCATAATCAACATCACAATATGCAATGAGAGACAGAGTAGTAAAGGGCTTGTATACCAACCCTTGTCCCGAAGCATTCTTCAAGTATCAACAAATACGCTCAACGTCCTGAAGATGAGATACCCGAGAGGTATGCATGAAACGACTGACCACACCGACCGTAAAGGAAATGGAAGGTTGTATGACAGAAAGATAGATCAACTTGCCAACAAGGCGGCGATAATACTCCGGATTAGGGAGAAGTTGATCAGAGTCCAATCCATGAGCGCAGAGCTGATGATTTGCATCAATAGGAGTATCTACATGCTTATATCCATAGTAGTTTGCATCATGAAGAAGATCGAGAATACTTCCGCTGAGACAAAACAAGACCATTAGATCGTCGGGCTACCTCAATCCCAAGAAGTAGTGGACTCGTCCCAAATCCTTAGTTTGAAAATGAGAGACAAGGAATTGCTTGATTTGGGTGATGTCGAGAAGATCATCATAAGTAATAAGGATGTCATCAACGTAGACTAGAAGAATCACTGTGCCAGATGAAAGTTGTTGAATAAATAAGAAAAAATCTGTCGAGCTTCAAGTTTAGCCAAACTCACGAACAAACTGACTAAACTTCTCAAACCATGCACGTGGAGACTGTTTCAAATGACAAACAAGGGACTCCCTCGTGGTTGTATAATCAGGAGGTTATTTCATGTGCGCAATCTCCACAAGATCGGTGTGAAGGAAGGCATTTTTAATGTCAAGATGATGGGGCGGCCAATGGTGATGAACGACAAGTGAGAGTAGGAGACAGACGGTGTTGAGTTTTACCATCGTAGAAAAGGTCTCTTCATAATTAAGGCTGTAATGTTGAGTAAAACATCTGGCAACTAGACCGATCTTGAGGCGATCAACATGTTGAGTTATTTTTAGTTCCGAATCCGGATCCTAACTGGATCCGAACTGTTAGCCATAGATTTTATTTCTAGACCTAGCCATTGCTTTGTCTCCCCCCACGATATAAAACTGCCTCCCCCGATTCTTTTTCACGCGAGGAGTCGCGCCTCCTGTTTTAGTGGATCACAGAAGAACCACAAGCAAGAGTGGTAGAACTGCTGCCCAATCTCGATCCGAGGAGGAAGGCTGTCGCATCTTCTTCCTTGTTCGTTGATGTTTGTGCGAGGAGAAAACATCGGGCCAACCCCCTTGCTCCTGTTTATTTCTAGACCTAACCAAAGTGAAGTCGACCCCTTTCCTCTAATGGTTTTTAGTTCCAAGATTTTTAGACCCGATCCGAACCGGACCGCAGCAGAACCGAACCGCAACCTGATTATTATTATAATTTATTAATAATAATAATAATTTTATTATATTGCTATTTTTTTATAATTTCTCTATAATATCTATACTTACTAGTATGAGTGAAACTGGCACGGTTTGATCCAAACCGCAATCGCGCTAAAAGAGATTGGTTTTGGACCGAACAAAATCGCATCGCACCAAAACTGTTCAGTGTGGTTTGACATTGGTGCGGTTTGGAGTCGGTTTTTGCGGTACAGTTTCGGTTTTTACACTATTATATAATGTATTTTCAATTTTACTCATACATTTTCTTGAAATAATTAAAGTAACTTGTACTTATTGACGATGATTGGAATATCATGCCCTCTCGAAGAAAACGATGCGGCGCGGTTTTGTCGATTTTGCACCGCCAAAAACAGCACTGCAAACTATATTGTTTTGCAACCAACGAAGTCACTCTACAACCAAACCATTTTGTACTATTTAAAATCGGTGCGGTTTAAAATCGGTGCGGTTTAAAATCAGTGCGGTATAGTGCAATTTTGTGGTTTTGTGATTTCAATTTTTAACTTTCAGTGTTAGTGTCACTTGGAGTAATGCAAAATTCTTACGCCCGGGTCCCGGACTCCGAAGTCCTTGCAAAAAAACCGAACAGATTTACATTTCCCCTCCGGTTTTTATTTTTGACCTCCCCAATTCATTTCGCCAAATTTAGTTTTGGTTCTACTTGGAACCAATTGGAACCGGACCGAATCGCATAGAACCGGACCAAACCGTTAGTGGTCGGTTTGGTTTTGGTTCTTGTTGAACCGTAACCGGAACCGTTGACATGACGGTTCTAAAAATGATTCTGGAACCGGAACCGGTCAAACCAAATAAGGTTTTGGTTCTAATTTAAAGAACCGTTACCTTAGCGGTTCGGTTCACGGTTTTAGTAGAACCGAAACCGTAACAGCTCTTGGTAGAACTGATGTCCAATCTAAACCTGAGAAGGATGAAGAACTGCCACATCTTCTTCCTTGTTCGTTGATGTTTGTGTGAGAGAAAAACGTTGGGCCGACCCCCTTGCTCCTATTCGCCACGGGTGAAGGTGGCTCCTTTCCTCCTGTTCTTCAGGTGTTGTCATTTCTCTTGTTCGCAAGGAATAGAACAAGCGTGTGGTCGTCAATCTCTGGAAGAGATCACCGCCGTTCTTGGAGGTTCGAAGAGCTGACTTGGCCTCGATTTGTCTTGGTCGTTGGAGGTGGAGGTAAGGCGCGCACTTTGGTGTCAAAGACGTGTGTGAGTGTAGTTGGCCTCGATAGTGGTGTTTCTCTTCGATGGTGGTGAGGGTTGGACGTCGGGCATTGATGTCGAAGGTTCTTGGTGAACCTTGCGCGTCCGCCAGACGGATTGCAGTCAAGAATTTAGATTTTATCACGAATAGTGCATGTTTAGTGCATTCACGACGCACTCGTCGTATGGTCATTTCTTTCTCCTTTTGTATTTGCATTGTATTTATATCTTTATATAAACTGTATAGCTGGTTGATCCTTGGTGGTTTGACGTGTCTGCGTTTTATATATTGCTTTGTTGTGATTCTTGTTTACCCTGATTATTATAGCTGCACTTGTGCGTCCTTGGCCCCTTACACAGCAGTCCCACTCGTATGATGCTTCATAGTGAATAGCCACTTCGAGTGCATGATATGTTGGTTAGGAGGAAAAAGAACAAGGTTCTGAGTGTGGTTGGCACAAAGTGCAGTCATTTCTTCATCCACAGACGCACACCAACCCGAATGTTGAAGGGCCTCCTGCACAAAAGAGGGAGTGGAAATAAACAATAGATAGGATGCAAACCGGCGCAAA
Source organism: Platanthera zijinensis (assembly GCA_039513925.1). Taxonomy (NCBI): domain Eukaryota; kingdom Viridiplantae; phylum Streptophyta; class Magnoliopsida; order Asparagales; family Orchidaceae; genus Platanthera; species Platanthera zijinensis. The sequence goes on from CM077088.1 coordinate 67,651,175, forward strand.
TCAAAGGAGAGATGATGCAAGGAGACATAATTTGAGAGTGGATGTGCGGTGGAGGGTGTCATCGAATCAACAATATGTGGAGTATCAGTTGTATATGGAGGCTGCCGCGGGGCACCAAATCGAAGTTAGCTGCGAGAGTAGACACGAAGAGAAGGAAATGAGGCAGACGGTGGTGTCGGTGGTAAAGGATATTTGGTGGGAAAAAAAGGACATGGAAGATCAGGAGGTGGCTTTGATGTGGTGACGGATTGATGGAAAGGCTGGGTTTCCAGAAAAGTGATATTGGTTGACGTGATCAACTTCCGAATGGAGGGGAGTACCAGACATAGCTCTTCTGGGTGCTTGAATACCCAATGAATAGGTAAGGCATGGCACAAAGGGCCAGCTTGTTAACAAGAGGGCCCAGATGGTGAACGCAGCAGACACAGCCAAAGACCCATGGGGTCAGGGGGGAGGGAGGTCAAAAATAGGAGAGAAAAGAGGGTCACAAATTGGAAGACGGACGAAAACATGTGGTTGATGAGATAATAAGCAGTGGAGACAGTGAAATTCTAATAGGTAGTAGGGATCTACTTCTGGAAAAAAAGACCGGGCAACTTCGAGAAGATGACAGTTCTTCTGCTCAGCAACACCATACTATTCTGGCGCGTACACACAGGAGGTTTGGTGGATAATGTCCAATGAGGAGCAGAATTTGAGGAAAGCATGTATAGTGTATTCACGCACATTATTAGTTTGAAGAATTTTAATAGTATGGGGGGGATTGAATTTTGGTTTCTGCAGTAAAGGAACGAAAAAAGACAGAAGCTCAGAGCGATCACGCATCATGTATAACCAATTCATGCGCGAATGATCATCAATAAACATAACAAAATAGCGATAACCATATATACTAGCGGATTTGTAGGAACCCTAGATATCGAAAGCACTAGATCAAAAGGAGCAGCTCTCCAAATACAATGAGGGAAAAAGAGCGATGTTTTTTTCCCATATATACATGATTCACGATTAAAAGGGGAAAATGATACATCGAGGATAGCTTTCTGGAGAATGGGAAAAGGAGCGACTGAGACGTTGATGCTGATCAGCAAAACTAACAGAAGAGAAAGTGGATGAAGGAAGATCTAGACTGTAGAGCACATTGCAAATCCAACCCATACCAATGATATTCCGTGTCTGCCAACCCAACACAACGAAAGAAGAGGAAAAGAAGGTAATTAGGGAATCATGATCATGAGTTAGGAGGCTGACAGAGAGCAAATTCAATTGAGAGACAGGGACATGAAGAACTAAGCGGAGAGGTAGAGGAGTGAGCAACACATCGTCGGAGCCAGCAGCGGGACTGGTGAGTAACCTATTTTCTATTATATGACCTAACCTCTCTCTAATATCATACAAGAACTCAAGCATCCAACTTAAACTAATTGGTTGTGGGTGGAAGGGACCAATATCTATATTAAGTGCACAATACTACATTAATTTTCCATGTGGGGCAATCCTCAACAATAATCTACCGCTCGATATATTGAAAGATCTTTGAAATGTCGAAAATGTTGGAACATGATTCAGCACTCTCTTGGTTTGAAAATAACAAATCTATGAAAGTCATTATTGTCGAATTGCAAGTTGTTTCATAGTGTATGTACAAATATATATGCTACTACAGGTGATGGAGCATCAGGAATTGAATGTGTCTTACGAAGATCTAATGATCAAGATTTGGCCACTACCACCAAACAAGGGCGGACCTGCATAGGGTTCAGTGTGGGCTGCTGCTCACACTTGATTTTAAAAATACTATTTTTTTAATAATAGAAAATAGGTTAATTGTCATGATAAATAAGGTATCAGCAAATATATAACAATAAAAATATTAAATGTAAAGATGCCTTCATAGCTAAATTGATGGAGTACTTGGCTTTTATCCACATGGCCTTGGGTTCTATCCTAGAGATGGCGATTTCAAGTTTTATTTTAATAAACAAACGCATTGTTGTCATCATTTAAAAAAAAATTACAAACAAATTCATTGCTCTGTTCTTGTTTAAAGCTAATTTTTATAAAAACAATTCATTAGTATATTGTTGATTAGAGTTTTTTAAAACAACAATTTTAAGTTCTTGTAGCCACTCACACTTGATTTAAAAAATACTATTTTTCAATAATAGAAAATAGGTTATTTGCCGTGATAAATAAGGTGTCAGTGAACATATAACATTTAAAATAATAAATGTAAGGTTGCCTTCATAGCTCAGTTGATGGAGTGCTTGGCTTTTATCCATGTGGTCTTGGGTTATAATCCTAGAGATAGACATTAAAAGTTTTATTTTTTATAAACAAACTTGTTATTATTTCATTGTTTAAAATTTATTTTTATAAACAAATTCATTACCATGTTCTTGTTTAAAGTTTAGTTTTTATAAATAAGTTCATTAGTATATTGTTGATTAAAATTTTTTTAATAAAGAAGTTCATTTTCATGTTGTTGTATAGAAAACTTTTTATAAACAAGTATGTTTTTATGTTGTTAATTGTTATTTAAAATTTTTAATAAACAAGTACTCTTTATTATTGAGGATCGATTCATGTTAATGAAAAAGATGGAATGAAAGGATTATTAGGAAATATGCGGGACGTGGTTGACTTTTTTTCATGTGATTTCATTATAGGCGGGAGTTGTATTCAATTTATCTTATCAAAATCTCATCATGTAATTATAGAGAAATGAATGAAGAATTATTTGATGTCATATTACAAAATATATCTTACCAACAAGAGTGAGGTTATCATGAAATATTCCTGAAAGTTAAAACATCGTAAAAGAGTATTGTAAATGATGTCATTTTCCCAAATTAATCAACTATTGTAAAAAATTGTGATATTAGTATAATAGACACATTTTTGTTACATTTGTTAATTTAGTTTTTTTTAAATAATTTTGTGCTTCGCCCGCAAAGCATACAACTCTTGCGTTCACCACTGCCGCCAGCGGCAGTTGTTATCGCCAGGCAGTAACACTTGACATGTGTTGATTTTAAGTTGATGATAGGTTATGAACTTCGATGAATTATGGACTGTCAGGAGGAATTTTCAAGATAGACGTTACCGTCAGCGATAACGTTAACGCCCAATGGCGAAAAGTGGTCTAGGCAGTTCCTTGAAGGTTTCAGGTTGACCTAGACGAACATTAGAGTTTCCCACTACTGCCAAGCGATATCCACTAATGCTCTGCCATAAAAGTATGAAGTTTTTGCAAACCAAAAAATCTATATACTACCGCCGACGATATTGGCTAACGTAAGACACTAGTTATTGCTCCACATAAAAAAACCCACGGCGCAGAGGAAGACCCAGAGCGCGGATAGTCAAAATTCAACGCTATCGTCTGGTGATAGCTCCAGATAATAACAAACTCTATTTATCTGAACGGGGGTTTATTCCAACTATCGATTATTCACGAAAAGGTTCACCCTAGCCTACTTGGAGCGCTAATGAACTCCCTCAATTATTCCAAAGGAAGAAGTCATCATCCAAGATCATTCAAGGAAAGGTTTAGAATGATGCATAATCACAAGCAAGTTTTTGTCTTTTTCCTTCACCTTCAGTTTTGAAGGAGTTTCTCCAGATCTTAATTTACATCTCAATATTGCATTTTCTCTTTCACTTTGATTGAATCATTGATTATTGTAATCAGAGTGAAATTCATCTTGTTGGTGGCGATAAGATCGAGTCAGGTCTAAGGAGAGAAAATCTCCTTGAGTGTGGTGACTGAATCATGGGTTTAGATCAAGGGGTTCTCTGAGCAAGAGAGGCTTGAGGCAAATTCAATGGTGGATTTGCTAGGGCCAACCGGTTCGTAGAGCGAGTCAGTGTAGAAAACAAAAATTGTAATTCTCATCGTCTTAGATCTTTGGTTAAGAGATCATTATGTTTGTACTCTTTCATATTGATTAAAAATAAAAAGAATTTTCTTTTGTTCATGATGATGATTTGATTGCTTTAATCTTTTTATTTCTGTTGTGCACCACAAAATCATTTGTAAAAGAAAATAATTTTTTATCACAAACCGTATCCCCCCCTCCTAAGTAGAGTTGTCACGGTTTTGGTTCGGTTCCGGTTCTACTAAGACCGTGAACCAAACCGCTAAGGTAACGGTTCTTCAAATTGAAACCAAAGCCTTATTTGGTTTGATCGATTCTGGTTCCAACATAATTTTTGGAAGTGTTGCGTCAATAGTTCTGGTTCAACAAGAACCAAAATCAAACCGACCACTAACAATTCGGTCCAGTTCTATGCGGTTCGGTCTGATTCCAATCGATTCTATGTAGCAATAATCATTAGACACAAACACAAAGATTATTATCTCGTACAGTTATAATCATTTTATAACTCTATAATTTGAGTCATTAGACACATTCACAAAGATTATTATCTTGTTAAAAATATATATTTGAAAAGGAGATTGGAATTCAAATGATGGTAGGAATAATTTCATGTTTTCTTAAGTCTAAATATGTTAAAATTGTGCTGATACATATATGCATGCAATAATATCTGATTTAGCGCACTAAATAAAAAAAGGGTAACAATGTATGATTACAATAAACCAAATCCAAAAAAATAATTAATATAAACATTTTCATTAGCATGATGGACAACAAGTAACATTGTAATACTGGATGCTCAGTAAAATCAGTTGCTCTACCGAAATAGTTGAAGAATAACAAACATAAACATGCACAAAGTAAATAATATAATTATCAATAAAATTAAATAATAACTATCAAATACCATTTTTTGTATGTTGGCAGAGTCCATCACTGAGTACGGCTTCAATCGAACGGCGCTACAATCGGACGGTCGATATAGGTACAATTGTATAGATAATAAATATATATTACTAATATTATAAAAAATACTACTAATAATATATATTATAAATAATAATAATAATAAACGGATTGTGCTTCAGTTTAAAAATTCTGTCCAGTCCGGATCGAGTCTAAAAATTCTGAAACCACTCGAGATATTTATGTTACAGTTCCGATCCAGATAATAAAATGAAGAAACCGCACCCGAACCATTCTTGTTTACGGTTCGAAAATTCAAACCAGAACCTGAATAATTTGTGAAACGCACGGTCTGGTTCTTTGCGGTTCCAGTTCGGTTTTAAGTGACATCTCTACTCCTATGGTAGCCTAACAATCCAACAAAAAGATCTTTGATAAATGAAATCCAATATACCAACCGATATTTTACCAAATGTCATAATAAATGCAAAAAAAATATTTTGCTCTCAAACACAATACTTAGACCCATCATATATGTCAACTGACAATAAAAACAATTATTTAAGATCAATCAAAGATAAAGCAATCCAATTTTCAAGTGTTCTTAGATCCTCAATCCAAATTAACAGATTTATTTTTTGGTGGAGAGGATTGTTGGAAACAAATTTTGTTTGGAGGTTACTAAAGAATGGTAATTTTCTATATATAACTAAATAATTTAAAAAATGATATTTCAAAAGACAAGTACCTAAATTCGGTGAAATCGACAAGTTGACTGTGATCAAAATCATTATCAAGGTATTTCTTAAATATCGAAATAAACATAAGCCAGTTTATTGTGCATTTAGTTTGGTGGAGATCTAGGCTTTTGAGTCCAGGAATTATAGTAAGAAATTCCACATCTTAAAATTTTGAAAGAAAAATATCTTAAACTAAATAAACATTCAGAAATATACCCTTGATAAGAGATGTAGTAATAAGAACTGTGCGGCCACTTTGTCATTGCCCATAAGTGCTGAAAGATGCACTAGTAAGGATTCTCGTATCTCTCTCATCATGCTAGGAAGTGGCTGCACATTACCATTTTATAAACTCATAAACAAGAGGATATTTTTGGCACGAAATAATAATAAGCAAATACAATACTAGATAATGAACATAAAACATCATAATTTTAGTGTTCGCCAACAGTCTAATAACCTATATTCAAGCCAAAAAAAAAAAAGAAATATCAATATTCACCTGCAGTGCAAGGGAACCAGAGAGAAAATCTTGAGGAGACAGCTTTCTGGATACTAAAGAATGAAGGCGTGGTACCTGGTTGAAAAGGCAATTTATCTGATATCTGCATTTCTCATAATGACTTATCTAATTATGAAAGCATTCAGCAATACTACTAGATTTTATGAAAGAAAATGGATGTTAGTAGTGCAAAATGGAAACTATTGATGGTGGTGATCTATGTAGCACGGGGACGGAAACGAAATACGGGATACAATACGAAACGGATACGGTGATTTTTTTTTAAAAAAGGACATGAGAAACATTTTTAATCTATTTAATTATTTTAATATAAAAGGACCTCAAAGGAATAATACCATATTAAAAAAACATCAGATTCAAAATAATCTTAATTCAAGCATATAGATTTAAGTAGAGAAAAAATTACTCAAGATTAAGCCTCACAAATATCCAAATCAAGAAATCGTGAAAGGAAGATCCAGGAAAAACATAAAAACTTCTCAAGTAAAAACGATCAGGTCAGCATCAATACATAGCCCAAACAGTAATATGAAAACAACAGTATAGAGGAGGGTTGCAATGGGATACGGGAGATGCAAGAGGCTTTCGACGTAGAGAGAGGAGAACTTCGGGGCGGGCATGATGCGGGAGATGTCAGAGGCTTTTGACGTAGAGATGTCGGAGAACCTCGACGTAGAGATGCCCGAGAACTTCGACGTAGAGATGCCCGAGAACTTTGACGTAGAGAGCTTCAGCGGCGTGATGCGGGAGACATTCAGGACGCATAAAAGTTCCTTTAGTAAACCTAAAGGCTGCGTGAAATGAAATGAAAAAGCCACGGAGGGGAACGCACGGGAAATGTGTATCCCCTTGCAGGATACGCGATTCCGAAATTAATTTCTTTATTATTTAAAAATTACGTTTTTGTGTGTTTCAGATACGCATTTCCATGCGTTTCAGATACGCATTTCCATTTGTTTCCCGCATCTGATACGCGTTTGAGCCAATACGCAGAGTGTTTTTAAGTATTCGTGCTTCGTAGGTGGTGATTAAGACTCATTTCTTGGAGAAGTTAAAGCATGCCAAATTCCATTAATAGGTTAAATTATTTTTTCATTGAGATTTAGACTTCTATCTCAATTCTTTCACTAGGTGTTCCTTAGAATGGGCACGGAAATATTTCACATAAATGAGAAAAACCAATCTCAATATTTAATAATGGCCATTTCATGGAGTAATGGGTAGTTAATTCAATCTGACTACTTAGACTTGGTCAAAGGGACAAAATTTTTAAGACAAGGAAAAAACTACCCTAAATGTGGAATTTAATGTCAGCAGTGTGACAAGGAAGTTCAAGGAGAAGACGGTTGATAGAATGGGCAAAAGAAGCATGATGATGCTAGTCTGGCGAGGATGTTGGTGACACAGCATGAAGGACAGTCAGACTATGATGACCGGGGATGAAAAACATATTTGTTTGACTCTAATATCAATCCATAAATAATGCAAAATGGAAAAAGTGTCTTCCATTCTTATTAAAGGGGGAATGGAAAATATAAAGGGTTAGGAGAGAGAATTTTCAAAGGGAAAAAGAGACCTAATCATCTCAGTAATTAAGAGAGGAAGTGATGCAGAGCAGAGACGAGAACTTGCAGTGGAGGACGAGTTTTGGGCCTGTTCGGGGCTGGTTGGTGACTTTCCATATATGGCGTGCCCGGGTCGACGATCGGACTCCGCAGATGTATCCGGATTCGCATTGCGAATCGATTTGATATATTATTTCACTATGTTTGCATTTATTTTGTTGTATTTTGGTAGCCTCACCTCTGACCAATCATAGTTGTTGATGGGGGATGCCCTAATCTTCTCTTTATTATAAATAGACCTCTTATGGGCTGATCTAAGTCATTGCAGAATTTGGTGAAAAGAATTCCCGGATTCCCGCGATCCCTCCACAGTGCCGACTCCATGGAACCCTAAGTCACGACTCCTAGGCTTGCATCTTCTTCCCCAAGCTAACCCCTAACCCTAAGCCTCTTTTCCCCCTCCCAAACCCTCTCCCATAGCCCCCAAAATCCCCCAAAATAGCCCACCGTTGGCTGACCAGAACATTGAATTCCTATTCACAGCTACTGTTGTAACAACCCCCCCCCCCCTATTATTAATAATAATAATAATATTAAAGAAAAAAAAACTTTAAACAAAGACTAAAGAGAGCCCGGTCTAAACCTACCCCCACTCCCTCTCTTTAATAAGAACCGAGCCCCCCAGTTCTAAATCCCGCAAGGAATCGCATGACGCAGAAGCCGATCCCGATTTCTCGCTTCCGTCTCCGCCTCCTGCGCCCCCGACGACCCCGATCCCGTTCTGCGCGTCCCCCGGCAGCCCCGATCCCGGCCTACGGCACCTCCTCCTCCTCCGGTAGGCCTCCGGCGCCCCTCCTCTGGCTTCCCCATCGCCTCCTGCTCCTTCCCCGTGGCCGGCGGTTCCTGCAACAGGCACCTCTCTTGGCCGACTGCACCCTAGGCTCCGGTGACCTCTTCCCGCCGCCTCCTGCTCTCCCTCCTCTCTTCTTCTTCGCCAGCCAGTAAGGGAAGCAGCCGGCTACTTCATCTCCTCCTCCTCCGGCCAGTGAAGGCAAAGACAGCATTCTTCTCCGGCGGCTCTAGCTCCTCCTCGTTCCGGCCGGTGGAATTCGTGAGGGACTCCTAGGGTTTCGCTCGAAACCCCTCCTCGTGGATTTCTGAGCTCAGGTCGGGTCTCCTTGGGTAAGGAATTTCATCGATCCCTCGTTTTCAAATTTTTTGCCCTAATTGCATGGATTTCTGCTTCCGATCGACGCAATTTCGTCGGTCCCCCTTAGGTTTGTCGTGAATTCGACTAATTTCATTTATGTTTTCGTTTTCGGTGCCGCTCGTCCAATCTAGGTGGTGGGATCGCTCCAATCTTGGGATTTTCGCCTCCAAATCGTCGTCAAAATTCCCGATCTCTCGCGGTAGTCACTTCTCCCCTCACTCTCGTGGAAGGTAAATTTCTACACCCCCCTCCTGTGGTGTGATGCGAATATCCAACGCATGTGCAAGTATAAAAACTCTTGTTAATTCAATTTAAAATGCGTTTGTGGATCCTGAACAGGTTTAGCTCGAGCTCCTAACCTTGCTCGCGCCACTTAGCTGTCGCTAGTTTTTCGACGTGACCTTGAGGCAAGTAGAGAAATCTCTCTCACTTGCAAACATGAAATTTATATTACTGGACTTGTTGCAATCGTCAAAATAATAATTTGTTATTATTAAATCTTGAATCCCTGAAATCACATACTACCATATGCAAATATTGAGGTAAGAGCGTTGTTTTGGTGTGACGCCTTGAATCAAGCTCCCGACTAACTGGTAACAGAAACCATTAGTCGACCATTGCAAGCACCGTCGTTGATAAGCCTTGCATCAATTTATACACTGAAATCCTGTGCACCAAATGACAACACATTCACCCTTCAATATAGATCGCTTATGGTATTGCAGCTAGGCTAAACTCTGGAGTAGGCTATTAACGTAAAAGAATCTTGTTAGACATGGTTATTTGTCTGGTTGCTACATGTAAGACTAGCTCACTGAGCTCTAGTTTTGTTTACTTACTTTTTGCATAAGTTATTGGCTTGAATCATTATGTAACTTCATGTTCTGAGACATTTTTCTTTCTGTTTGGATTTTTGTCTTAGGGTTCGTGACTGCGTCGTCCAGTTCCTGAGTTTCCTCCACCCAGCTTCAGCTTTTGTTTGGAGGATTCATTTTGCTCCATGTACCGGCAGGTTCTATGCAATTGCTTCAGTTACTATTGGACTGTATTATTCATGTATTAGTTATCATCAGACATTTTTTCTTGTATTGTGGACATCTTTTAGGGGAAAGCATTTTCACTTATGAAATTTTGGTAACTATATGCATTCGTAAATTTCAGTACAACTCCTGCTGTTTCATTTTTTTAAAAAAAGTAAATGCATGCACACAAAAAAATGTTTTATTCACCAATTTGCGGCTTCCGCATCATTTTAAAAATCAAGTAAACCATCGTTTTAAAAATATGAGATTTTAAATTAGTTTATAGGATTTACGGTTTCGCCTTAGCAGACATGGTTCTTCTCTGCATGCCTGTGGCATCACGACCCGCCCGAAGCGCACTCTGATCTTATCGAGACGGGTCGTGACAGTTGGTATCAGAGGGAGGTTAACAAAAAGAAAGGGGTATTTTGAAAGTATTACATATTTTTGAATTTTATTATGTAAAAATATTTATACATGCATCATTACTTCGCTCACTCTATCATTATCTGTTGTTCGAGGCTGAAACACGCGCACACTCACTCATAAGCATGAGTAGTATGCGTGCAAATGTTAAGGGAGTATGGGCAAACTTAACATTTATATGCATATGAATTTTCACTAGGATAAACACCGCTTGCAAATATTAAATTGTATGAGCGGTTTAATATTTTCAAGTGCGTAACATTAGAATCATAATGCGCATGACATGTTAAGTGATATGGGCGCTTAACATGGCATGTATATCCATTCATGGACATTTTTTTTGAGGAATGCATTGTAGACATAATTACATTGCATGCATATCATAACTCATTGCACAAGTGTTAAGCTAAAAGCAACAGATGACGATTGTACACACATGGATTTCAAAATCATAATGCTAGCGCACACAATTCTATCGTCGCATCTGCATTTGCATGGCTATCACCTAGAGTTGTCCACTGAAAATGCCGTAACTATTACATGATTTATGTATTCAATAGTGATAGAATGCTAGAACCTGTAGTATCGATCTGTCATGTTTAGCCTGACTGTTTCTCTTACTCAATTCTTTTATGCTTCTTTTAGATGGCTCCTAAGCGATCACAGAAGAAGAAAGTTATCCCTGCTGCGAGGGAGGCCCCTAAAGACGATACTGCCCAGCTTTTGAGGCAGCTTCTGGAGCGTGTCACTCGTCTTGAGGGGGAACGCCAAACTCCTGACCCAGGCTCTGGTCCCGGCAGCGCAGGGACAATTGAAGGAGCTGTTACCACCACCACTCCTGCACCTGGATCTGGAGCCGGCTTGCCTGCTAGCACCACAGAGGCCCCACTCGTGCCAAGTCTGACTGCTGCTCTTATAGCGATGACAGATACATTGGCTTTCAAAAGACTGAATCCGCCTACCTTCAACGGCGACCGTGATTACTTCGTGGTCACTGAGTGGATCTCCCAGATGGAGAAACATTTTGAGTATGCTGGAGTTCCCGAGACCCAAAAGGTTCTCCTTGCGGCCTATCAGCTGACCGAGGATGCTTACACTTGGTGGCTTCAGCGCCGCAGCCTCTCTGATTCTACCACCTTGACTTGGGGACAATTCAAGGACGCTCTTATGGAGAACTTCCTCTCTTCTGTGGAACGGGACAAGCTAGCTGAGAAGTTCCTGTCCCTTCAGCAGTTCGGCAGGACGGTGACCGAGTATGCAAGAGAGTTCTCCCGCCTATCCCTCCTTGCAGCAGAGTTCGTGCCGGATGAAGCCAAAAGGATCAGCCGTTTCGTGAAGGGACTCCGTTATGACCTCCAGCAGCATGTGGTAGCCCATGGCGCCACCACCTACGCGGAGACCGTGGGAGCCGCCTTGAAGGTGGAAGCAATCGAGTTGAATCATTCTGCCAAGAAGGTCCAGCATGGCACCAGCAATGCCGCAACATCAGACCTCAAGCGTAAGAGTGCTCCATCTCAGGAGCAAGGTTCCGGATCCAAGGAGGTATGTGCCTTTTGTCACAAGGTGGGTCATGCTGTCCAAGTATGTCGTTCTCTCCTTAAGAAGCAAAAGAAGGACATCCATGCCCCGCCGCCTCAGATGACGCTTGCCTCTACCACCACCGTCTGTACGTACTGCAAGAAGTCGGGCCATCAGCTGAAGGACTGTCGCCGTAGGCAAAGGGCTTGTTTCAAGTGCGGGCAGGTTGGACACCTCAAACTAGACTGCCCCATGAGGGAAAGCCCGATTCCCGCTCAGCCACTGCAGGTTGTCCCCGGAGCTCGAGAAAGGGGAAAAGCTGTGCTGAACATCACCACTCAGGGCGAGGCGCTCGCATCTACCTCCGTTATCTCCGGTATGTTTTAAGTAAAGTTTTAAAATTTCCAGCATTCTCTAATTACCTGCCCTTAGAATGGATAATCTTGAAATGTGTTTATGATAGGGAATTTTAGGGTCAAGAATAAGTGGATGCAAATCCTTTTCGATTCCGGGGCATCTCACTTTTTTATAGCACGTCACATCGTGGACCTTCATAGCTGGCCTACTTCGACACTTGAGGTCCCTTTCGAGGTTTCTGTACTCGGTCATCTGCATCTCTCCACCAGCGGCATTCTCAATTGGCCGATTCTACTAGGAGAATTACAAGTTTTCGCCGATCTCATAGTTCTGGAAATGTCAGAATTTGACGTAATCTTGGAGATGAATTGGTTGGTCGCGTATCGAGCTAAGCTGGACTGTGTGGCAAAGAGGGTCAATCTCAGCATTTGTGGCAGGGACTACAGTGTTCATGTTCAGACCCGCAGCCACCTGAAGGTAATTCATGCTGTGCGCGCCACTCATCTTCTCAGTCAGGGTTGTCCTGCTTGTTTTGTGTTTGCTTCACTTTCTGACGCTGTCACCCCTCCACTTGAGTCTATCCCGATTGTTTCCGAGTTCCCTGACGTGTTCCCTGCCGAGTTGCCTGGAATGCCTCCCGATCGTGATGTAGAGTTCTCTATTGATGTGGAGCCTGGAACGCGCCCCATATCTAAATCTCCTTACCGTATGGCACCTCGCGAGTTGGAAGAGCTCAGATTGTAGTTGGATGAGATGCTTGAGCGTGGATACATCCGTCCCAGCTCGTCTCCATGGGGAGCCCCCGTTCTCTTCGTGAAGAAGAAGGATGGTTCCTTGAGACTTTGTATCGACTATCGGGAGCTGAATAAGGTTACCATCAAGAATAAGTATCCCCTCCCGCGCGTGGATGACCTCTTTGATCAGCTCAATGGTAGTTCTGTGTTTTCCAAGATAGATCTCAGAACGGGTTATCATCAGCTAAAGATCAAGGAATCTGACATCCCCAGGACAGCCTTCCGGACTCGATATGGACACTTTGAATTCTTGGTGATGTCCTTTGGGTTAACTAACGCCCCATCTGGTTTCATGGATATGATGAACCGTGCATTCAGTGAGTTTCTAGACAAGTTCGTCATTGTCTTCATAGATGATTTCTTGGTCTACTCTAAGACTCGTAAAGAGCATGCAGTTCATCTTAGACATGTTCTCTCCACCCTACGTCAGCATCAACTCTATGCCAAGTTGGCGAAGTGCGAGTTCTGGCTGGATTGTGTTGCCTTCTTGGGACACGTCATTTCAGGGGATGGACTATCTGTTGACCCCGCCAAAGTCTCCGCAGTGATGGACTGGAAGCAGCCCACTACTCCCACTGAGATCCGCAGTTTCCTTGGGTTAGCTGGTTATTACCGGCGCTTCGTCAAGGGTTTCTCCTCCCTTGCCGCTCCTCTGACAAGGCTAACTCAAAAGCATGCGAGATTTGAGTGGACAGATCAGTGTGAGCAAGCCTTTTCTGAGCTGAAGCAGCGGCTATGTTCCGCGCCAGTGCTAGCTCTCCCGTTAGATGGGTTGGACTTTTCAGTCTACACTGATGCTTCTGGAGTTGGTTTAGGCTGCGTTCTGATGCAGGATGATCGTGTTATTGCCTATGGGTCAAGGCAGTTGAAAATTCATGAGCGCAATTATCCCACCCATGATCTGGAATTCGCTGCAGTGGTGTTTGCCTTGAAGCTGTGACGTCATTATCTCTATGGTGTGAAGTGTCACTTTTACACCGACCATCAGAGCCTGAAGTACATTTTTGTTCAGAAAGACCTCAATCTTCGTCGGAGACGTTGGCTCGAGTTTGTTTCGGACTATGACTTGCAACTCACATATGTTCCTGGTAAGGCCAATTCAGTGGCAGATGCGTTGAGTCGGCAGGCTTCTGTCGCCGCTTGTGCACCCATGTCAGCTATTCTTGCAGCCCTGATTGATGACCTTGACCGGATGGACATATCCATCGCACCCGAGGGTCATGAAGGGGTTTCTGGTCCGTTATGGGTAGAGCAGGTGAAGGATTTACAGTCATCTGATCCCGCACTTCAGCGCATTCGCCGGCAAGTTGAACTTGGGACTCTTCTGGATTTCTCCATCTCTGATGATGTTCTGCATTTCCGAGGTCGACTCTGTATTCCAGATATCCCTGAGTTGCCGGATAGTATTTGCCGAGAAGCTCACGAGTCCCGCACTTCTTGTCATCCTGGAAACAACAAGATGTATCATGACCTGAAGCAGATCGTGTGGTGGCCTGGCATGAAGAATTATATTGCACGCTTCATCTCTCGATGTCTGACGTGCCAGAAGGTGAAGGCTCAGCGTCAGCGTCCTGGTGGACTTTTGCAGCCCCTGCCTATCACTGAATGGAAGTGGGAAGATATCTCTATGGACTTCATCACTGGATTGCCTAGTACTCCGAGAGGGCATAATGCGATTTGGGTTATTATGGACCGCTTGACTAAAGTGGCTCATTTCATCCCGTACAAGGAAGGTCATTCCACCGAGAAGATAGCCCGGATTTATGTTTCAGAGATTGTTAGACTCCATGGGACTCCTTTGCGAATTGTTTCTGATCGTGACTCGAGATTTGTATCGCACTTCTGGAAGGGGTTTCAACAAGCTACGAGCACTGATCTCAACCTAGCACCGCTTACCACCCGCCGACTGATGGCCGGACCGAGAGGGTCAATCAGATCCTTGAAGACATGCTTCGGTGTTATATTCTGGACTACAAGAGAGCTTGGGATGAGCATCTACCCTTGGTTGAATTCGCCTACAACAACAGCTATCAGGAGAGCCTCAAGATGGCCCCCTTCGAAGCACTGTACGGGCGACGCTGTAGGACCCCGCTCTACTGGTCAGAAGTCAGTGAAAAGGTGATTTTGGGTCCTGAGTTGCTTCAGGAAATGGAAGAAGACACCAAGAAAACTCGTCTTCAGCTCAGTCGTGCCATTGAGAGACAGAGAAAGTATGCCAATCAGCGCCGCCGTCCGTTGGAGTTTGTCGTAGGTGATCAGGTGTTTCTGAAGGTTTCTCCTACTCCTGGGGTGAAACGGTTCGGTCGCCACCATAAGCTCAGCCCGAGGTTCGTGGGACCCTATGTCATCTCAGAGCGTGTTGGAGGATCTGCCTATCGTCTGGAGCTACCTAATTCTTTGGCCGGTGTCCATGATGTCTTTCATGTTAGCCAGCTCCGGAAATATATCCACGATCCTCATCGTGTTCTTGAAGAGGTTCCAGTGATTCCTGAAGCCAATCTGTCTTATCCGATCGAGCCTTCGAAGATCATCGAATATCAAGAACGCAAGCTTCGCAAGAGAACCATTCCTATGGTGAAGGTACTTTGGGTGCATGGCAAGTCTGAGGAGTACACTTGGGAACTCGAGTCTGACATGCGCAGCAAGTATCCGCAACTCTTCTCTTGATCTTGGTACGTCTCTAAGTCTGACTTCCTTGTTATTTCAGTATCTTTCATAGATAGCTTTCATGCCTTAATCTACAAACTTCTGTCTGAAGTGTATGTCGTCTGAGTCTTCGTTGTCTGAATTCTCAAGATAATTTCGGGACGAAACTTCCTAAGTAGGGGAGAATGTAACAACCCCCCCTATTATTAATAATAATAATATTAAAGAAAAAAAAACTTTAAACAAAGACTAAAGAGAGCCCGGTCTAAACCTACCCCCACTCCCTCTCTTTAATAAGAACCGAGCCCCCTAGTTCTAAATCCCGCAAAGAATCGCATGCCGCAAAAGCCGATCCCGATTTCTCGCTTCCGTCTCCGCCTCCTGCGCCCCCGACGGCCCCGATCCCATTCTGCGCGTCCCCCGGCAGCACCGATCCCGGCCTCCGGCGCCTCCTCCTCCTCCGGTAGGCCTCCGACGCCCCTCCTCTGGCTTCCCCGTCGCCTCCTGCTCCTTCCCTGTGGCCGGCGGTTTCTGCAACAGGCACCTCTCTTGGCCGACTGCACCCTAGGCTCCGGTGACCTCTTCCCAAGCCTCTTCCCGCCGCCGCCTGCTCTCCCTCCTCTCTTCTTCTTCGCCAGCCAGTAAGGGCAGTCGGCTACTTCATCTCCTCCTCCTCCGGCCAGTGAAGGCAAAGACAGCATTCTTCTCCGGCGGCTCTAGCTCCTCCTCGTTCCGGCCGGTGGAATTCGTGAGGGACTCCTAGGGTTTCGCTCGAAACCCCTCCTCGTGGATTTCTGAGCCCAGGTCGGGTCTCCTTGGGTAAGGAATTTTATCGATCCCTTGTTTTCAAATTTTTTGCCCTAATTGCATGAATTTCTGCATCCGATCGACGCAATTTCGTCGGTCCCCCTTAGGTTTGTCGTGAATTCGACTAATTTCATTTATGTTTCCGTTTCCGGTGCCGCTCGTCCAATCTAGGTGGTGGGATCGCTCCAATCTTGGGATTTTCGCCTCCAAATCGCCGCCAAAATTCCCGATCTCTCGCGGTAGTCACTTCTCCCCTCACTCTCGAGGGAGGTAAATTTCTACACCCCCCTCCTGTGGTGTGATGGGAATATCCAACACATGTGCAAGTATAAAAACTCTTGTTAATTCAATTTAAAATGCGTTTGTGAATCCTGAACAGGTTTAGCTCGAGCTCCTAACCTTGCTCGCGCCACTTAGTTGTCGCTATTTTTTCGACGTGACCTTGAGGCAAGTAGAGAAATCTCTCTCACTTGCAAACATGAAATTTATATTACTGGACTTGTTGCAATCGTCAAAATAATAATTTGTCATTATTAAATCTTTAATCCCTGAAATCACATACTACCATATGCAAATATTGAGGTAAGAGCGTTGTTTTGGTGTGACGCCTTGAATCGAGCTCCCGACTAACTGGTAACAGAAACCATTAGTCGACCATTGCAAGCACCGTCGTTGATAAGCCTTGCATCAATTTATACACTGGAATCATGTGCACCAAATAACAACACATTCACCCTTCAATATAGATCGCTTATGGTATTGCAGCTAGGCTAAACTCCGGAGTAGGCTATTAACGTAAAAGAATCTTGTTAGACATGGTTACTTGTCTGGTTGCTACATGTAAGACTAGCTCACTGAGTTCTAGTTTTGTTTACTTTTTTTTTGCGTAAGTTATTGGCTTGAATCATTATGTAACTTCATGTTCTGAGGCATTTTTCCTTCTGTTTGGATTTTTGTCTTATGGTTCGTGACTGCGCCGTCCAGTTCCTGAGTTTCCTCCACCCAGCTTCAGCTTTTGTTTGGAGGTTTCATTTTGCTCCATGTACCGGCAGGTTCTATGCATTTGCTTCAGTTACTATTGGACTGTATTATTCATGTATTAGTTATCATCAGACATTTTCTCTCGTATTGTGGACATCTTTTAGGGGAAAGCATTTTCACTTATGAAATTTTGGTAACTATATACATTCGTAAATTTCAGTACAACTCCTGCTGTTTCATTTTTTTAAAAAAAGTAAATGCATGCACAAAAAAAATGTTTTATTCACCAATTTGCGGCTTCCGCATCATTTTAAAAATCAAGTAAACCATCGTTTTAAAATATGAGATTTTAAACTAGTTTATAGGATTTCCGGTTTCGCCTTAGCAGACATGGTTCTTCTCTGCATGCCTGTGGCATCACGACCCGCCCGAAGCGCACTCTGATCTTGTCGAGACGGATCGTGACAACTGTTGAATAATGAAATTCACTATTCCTCCCCTATAGTTTCTCTCCCGTGAACAGTTGCCTAAAATCCTCCAGGAAATCCCCGCCGTCAACCTTCCTCCCTTCCAGCAGCCCACCGCCACCACTTGAGTAGCCTTCTAGCCAACCACCGCCCAACCCCCCCCCCTTTCTTCCACAGCCCAAACCGCACCCTCACCACCATTCCCCTTCGTGGAACCGCTTCCAAACAGCCCCAATTTCCAGATCAGTCCAGATCTAAAAATTTCAGCCCCCGATCCGCTCTCCCCTTCACCCGTTCGCCACCCCTTAGGCCGGATCCGCCACCAAACACCGGATCCATTTATCCCTTACCCGGATCTCCCTCCTACTGACCAGATCTATTCATTTTCGGCCCGATCTCCTCACTTTCCACCGAAGACAGCCACCGCCATCATTTTCACGCCGCTGGTTCCACCTCCGATCGCCGATCTACACATCCGGACCCTAATTCTTCAGTGCCTCGGTTCAACCCATTACTTTGTGAGTACTTGTTGTGTCGGATAATTATTTTCAGCATATCTATATTGGATTGGATTGGATCTTGTACTGGTTTTGGATCTTTTGTATGGTAGTTGTTTGTTAGATTATTATTGTGATTTGCAGGATTTATTAGCCGCGCGCTCGTGCTTTGGCTCTCCACGTGGAGGAAAGCCTAAGTTTGTTTGCCCAAATAAATCATTTGTGTCTTGCTGAGAATTTATTTGAGTGGGATTTTAATTTATTATTTAATTTGTGATCTAGCCGTCGGATTTGCATAGCATGTAGGGTTAGGTCGCAGATTTCTCACCGCCTATAGATTCGCCCTGCGTCAGGAAGAAGAGGAAAGGGGGCAAAATAATTTTATGTACTTGTAATATTCAATGTAATCAAAATACAAGTTTTGATTTTTTATATAGATTAAGGGTACATAATACTTTGCAAAAAAAACCTAATGTAATGGGAGAGAGATCATTCTCTCTCCCTCTCTTTCCCTCTCTTTCTCTCTCTCTATATATACACATTTATTTATTCCATGAGTAAGATATGTCAAATATAAAACTCATTTAAAACATACGTAACTTTGATCAGTGTGAAGAGAACTAACGGCCATAATGTCCATGCAACATTAACTTAGAAAATGGGCCAAGAGACAAGCTCATGTTAACCATAGTATGTAAAAAAGATAAATGGCAAACCTAAAAGCAAACATGCAATATCTTTAATTAGGACTACAAGATGGAAGATGGAAAAGACATGTTCATTCCAACTAACCAATTAAAAGCATATAAAGAGAATTGTGTTTTCAAAGTTTAAGAATTTATTTGATATATTATGAAAAAACCTTGCAGATGAAACCTACGTTGATATTAAGTGTAATTAGTAAATGACATTTGTTTTTTTTTTTGTTTTTAGGAGGAAATAGTGGAGCTTCATAATGCCCTGACCAATATTCCCAGAGTTAACATAATGGGCAGTCATATTAAATGACAAAAGCTATTTCAAAATGTCAATACTTGATGGAAAATAATGATATAATGATACATGTGTTAGAGAACAAAAAGGAGGATTGTCATCACCAACCTTATCCCAACTATTTGGGCCTATCTTTAAGAACCTTCATGTTGTGTTGTTTGAAATATTAAGCATATATGATAATGAACAACTATTAATGTTATTACCAATTCATTTCTTGACAATCCTTAATATTAACACTATTTATCATGAGATAGATGAATTTTCTATAAGTTATTGTACATGTCAAACCACATAATTATACAATCAAGCATTAAATTTAAGATAGATATCACTCCCCATGGATTTGAACCTCTTCTAAGCCTTTATTAATTATTTAAGAAATACATTTTATAAGAAGGTTGTGGTCGGGGCATCACTTCACCATTTGGTGCTCAAGGGCAATACCCCCTGATCAAATTTAATAGTTGAACAATGCTTTGTATTGTTCTTCAATGGAGTATGATGAATACATTAATTTTGAACGATCAAAGATGTGATGGTTTGGAGAACCACTGCTACTGAAGTGGGCATGTATTTTGTATTTATTAAGATTAGAGGAAAGAGGTCATATTCATATAAGGAGAAAAGTAGGCACATTGTACAACATCATTAAAAAACCTTCTGTTATGTGCTTCCTTTGTTCATATTTCTTCTTTTATTTCATTGCTCCTATAACTCCAAACATCCCTTTTATTTATCTTTCTTATGCATTCATCTAAATATTCTCATGTTTATCACGCTTAACGTAGAAATCAATATTTTTGTATATAATAGATTAATAGTAAACACTCAACATTTGTTCTATTTATTGTAAGATTTCTATCCTCTAAAATTTTCTCTGTAATTCAGATTTCTCACTTCTGTCAGTGAATGTCTTACTAGTTAAAACTATGCGATCAACAAAAAAATTACATTAACCCCCTTAATTTTGAATTGTACAACATCTTCAGCAAAAGAAAATGAACGATTTGTGATGGCAAGAAAAAGAGAAAACTATAGAGTAATTATGACATCTTTAGCAGTAAAAAGTAGAAAAAACAAGAAAAGACAAGCTGGACATTTACTCTCCTGGTTATACCAATGCATATAATCTATGAACATACTACTAGAAACAACTCAGTAAATTATTTTTTTGTTCAAAGAGAAATATCTACCGCTGGGACAGAATCAACACTTAAACCTAAGAAAGAAGTTTAACAGTGGCACAAAACAGTTGGCAGGGAGCTAAAAAGTTTACTCTCAGGCGCCAGATAAAATTCCTTACAAAAAAAATTTGGGTGGGGTTTCCTATGAAAAAAATAAATATTTCTATGTTAAAATAAATTGTTTCTACCATTTCCAAGAAACCAAATCATTTTTTACATTTTTACATGCATTGAAATTGGGGCTACTTGATATGGTTCATAGAAATTCAATATGATAAGAGTGCTTTTTCAGTTAGAATATTATGAATTGATATAACAGGAAAACATTGCAAAAAATTCATTATCAAATAGGCATTCATGCAATTGCCACCGAGCATCAAATTGTAAATATGGAAATTAAACATTCATGCCATTTTTGAAACAAAAAAAGGTGTGGAAACCAAACGATTTCAAGAGCATTGAAATTAAAAGTAAGCACAAAACACTGACCTTACTTGGAGGAAGGTAGTTTGACACATCTTCCATGAGGTCAAATGAAGAATCATCAGTGCCACTTCTATTAACAACAAGGTGGGGATCAAAAGTGTAAATGCCTATAAATTCAAACACATCATTCAACTTTAAATAACTCTCTGGAAAGTCGTATGCCTGCAAAAATACAATTATTGATTACAGACAATCAAACAACATTCAACTTTAAATGACTCCGTAGTAAGTCATATGACGTAAGTAGCTAATAAATGTGAAGGTGATCATAAACAGAATCTTAGTGCATAAAAGGGGCATAACAAAAGAAAACAAGACCGACCTTTACTAAGCATGAAAAAGAATCATCATCAAGATGATTCATATTCTCCGGCATTCTGTCACATAGCATTGGTTCTACTACTGACGGGAAAATACATCCATCGTCTTTCTGCAGAAAAGTTAGGGATTATCTCTGTTTGGTTTCTTTATTCCTACAGAAAATAATTACAATTAATTCCTACATGCCAAGTGCTCTTGAGTGGAGTTCATGGAAGTTGGCATCAACTCAGACTATTTTTTATTTTATTTTGACTTAAGTCAAGTTCGCATCAGCAGAGAATTACTTGATTTTGAGCCTAATTTTTCACTGATTGAGCCTTTTTTTAAAATTCAATACAATTTTGTTCTTAAATGAAATTATAAATAAATATAAGCATTAGGTATTATTTTGTTTTTTGGGTAATGGGGACTCAAAATTAAGGCCGTGCTACCACACGAATGGGTCCATGAGGTCAATTTTGTGTTCTTAAGGTCCTTATAGATAGAAGAATCGTTAAAATAATTCAACTGCAACTAAAAAAAATATTTCTTGAGTTGGATGACCTAATTACTGCAAAGGATTTAGATTTCATGCTTGGAGCTCCGAGCCTCCAAGTCACTTGACCATGATGCGGATGGTTCGAGGTTCTTCTACATGGAAAAGAAGGTAGGGTATCACAATAATATAGGAAACTAAGATACTTACATTTAGATATTTGCATAAATTATAATTCAAAATTAGAATTTCAATGAGTTCTCTTACTGCATTTGGTTGAAGTTTTTCTTTTTTCTTCAGCTTCAATTTTTTATTGTCATATATGACCACTGTAAATGACTGTTTTTACGTTATATGGAAAGTGCCAACTTAAAATGCAAAACTTACCTCAAGGACCCAAGTAAAATGCAAAATTAACCTCAGGAACCCATGCATATGATTTTTTAAAATATGGAACATGTAGCATTCTAAACTTTAAGGAGCCCAGTGTAATTTATCTTATTATCTTATAAATTCACATACAGCATAAAGGTGGATATATGAATAAAAGATATGTACCGCAATTATAAACAGCATAAAGGTGAATATATTAACATGTAGCTATATATAATTTAGATATCATTAGTAGAAAAACAACTGTTATATATATAATATATTTTTATATATATATATATGTATATATATACATACGAGTGCTCGACACGGGGCTCCGCCCCTATGGCCATGCGCGACAGTACCCGACCGGTGACGACGGTTTCGCCCGCAACATATACATATGAGTACTCAAAATGACCGTAAAAAATATACATAAATATTATAATTTTTATTTTGTAAAACAATAAACGTTTTGACCTAAAAATATTAAGTTTGACTTTAATAAAGTTGATTGATTTAATGTCATCACCTTAAAAATACCACTGATATGCTTAATGACAACTTTCCTTGAATAGACCGCTGACATGTCTAATGACAACCTACCATAGTAGGTGTAGGAGCTCTACTAAAAAACTTTTTGAATTTAAATGGATTTTCATCATTACTTTAATTTTTTGATAGTATAATTACTTGAATGGACATTATATTTTAATTTTTTTGAAATAGATTATAATATATGGCAAGTCATTAAAATATAAAAATGAGGGCATAATTGGTATTTTTGAATGTTTCACCAAAGACAACTTTTCTCTTATAATAGTGAAAGATACACGTATATAGAACAAGAAATATAACTACTCGACCAATGTAGATCAATTCAAATATATCATTAAAAAAGTAAGGTCGTGTGATTCCAATATACAAGAAACATCACAGCTTATGGAAACACTGATAAATTTATCCCAAATTATAAGTAATTGTATCATTTCATGGCTGCAGTCTGCAGATGTCTTCAGCTACCTGCTTCTTGGAGCATGAAGAACCCATATGATTATCTAGTACCTGTCAAATATTGTTCTTGTCAGGTAAACATTAATAGAAATCTAAATAAGCAATACATGTAGGAGGGGTAGAGAATCACATTAAGTTCCATGGCATCAGGATTCGAATCTCTCATCCGTTTTTCCCTATGTTGGGAAGCATCATCATTATTTCGAACTACTTGAGGCGGCGCAGAATTCAAAGTCCATGAATTTTGTCCAGGGACCTACAAGAGCAAGTTGCAACACAGATCATTACTGAAGTTTGCAAGACAAACCAAAATAAATGAAATTGAACAATTTTAACTTCAGATCAATGAGGGGAGATATATGAAAGGAGAGAAACAAAGCTACAGCAGAGAGAGACATTGAGAAAGAGGTATCAAGCTATAGGATAAGAGATAGAAACAACAATAAAGAGAAGAGAGAAGGGATATATAGGAGAATTTTTGAGAGAGAGAAGAGAAAAAGAGAGGATGATACATATCAAGTGCCTCAACACACTGACATATCCAAATATTTAAAATTGCTTTCCAAATGCCACTGCATTGGCGAAGTTCTAGCCATTTATTCTTTGTAAGATTCAATAATCTTCATTTTCCTCCCAAGTCAATACATTACAGAATTGTAGAATCTAACGTGGCAAACATTCAAATAATAATTCAGAATATTTCCAGTATAAGAATGGTTGAAGCATACAGGAACACAGACAAAAAGCTGGCGCTCCCATAGATGAGACTGACACGATGAAGGCATTGGGCGACAGGCTACATCAGTATACTTGTTCGTCCTCCATGTAGAGCCGTCCTTCAAAAATATAGCATAATTTTAGTACAACTCAATTGAAAGAGCAGCCATCAGTCAAATAAAAAAATTGCCACATGAAAATAAGAAACATGCCTTAAAAGCCCCAATATACAACTCTTTACCAAGCATATCTTGCACCATCCCCCTGAAGCGGACCAGTGTATTTGGCTTTATCCATCTAAGACTAGATTGATCAAGAATCGGAACCTGGAAAGATTTCACGTGTATATAGGATAAAAACAGGTTTGAACTTTCATTTACAATCATACATCTGGCGAATGTGAATGCATACAGTATCAACATACGATTTGCGTCAAGTTTAAGGTGAAGCCAGTTAGTATCTTAAGAAAACGATTGAATAACAAAAGAACAAGGTAATTCTAGGGTAATTGGAAGGAACGGAAGAATAACATTTGACAATATATCTAGGGTTTATGTGAAATCCGTTTTGGGGATCTCGGAAAGTTTCCTACCCGGGAAAGCCCGTCTTCCTCGAAGAGGAATTTCTGGAAGAGGTGAACAACGCCCCAATCCTTACCGCAGAGCTTCGCCACTGGATCGGCCTCCGGCGACCCGGCCACCGTCTTTTCAAAAGTCAGCCGCACGGCTCCATGCGGATTCGCAACGCAGTCGTAGGGCAGCCCAACCATTTCCCTCTCTACTAGGCTCGCTATCTCGCTCCCTCCCTATCTCGCCGGCTCTCCGGCTCTCCGGCTCTCCGGCTCTCCGGCTCTCCCGCTGGCTTACCGAGAATCAGGCGGGAGGGACGAAATAAATTATCACTTTTTCCCGCCAAAATGCCTGGATGCCGGGAGAAATACTTTCCCGCCAAAAAAACATGGAGAGTGTTCTCTGGCTTGTTTCGTGGGCCGGAACATGGCATTTGGGCTCGAAAATATTGGGCTGATATAATCTAGTCTATGGGTCAGTTTGTTTCGGCGGTGGCGGTAGTCAAAGGAGCTGTGGGAATGGAGCTGTGAGAATGGAGCTGTGAGAATGGAGCTGTTCAGAATGGAGAAACAGTTTGGTAAAACAGCGGTGACAGAGCTGTTCAGAATGGAAAAACAGTTTGGTAAAATAGCGGTGGCGTTTCTGTTACATATAATTAATATTTATTATAAATTTAATTTATTATTATTATTATTAATCATATTAATAAAAAATATTAATAATCATAATTATAATAATAATGGTAATAATCATATTCGTAATATTATAATTGACTTAATAAACTTAAATTTTGATTTAATTTATTAATAATAGTAATTACAATCATAATAATAATAAAATAAATAATGATAATAATGAATTATAATAAATATTTACTATTAATTTAGAACTTATGATAATAATAATATAATAATTATATAAATGACTTATGACTTATATCATAATTCAAAATATAATAATAATAATCAGAAAAATAATAAATTCAGAACTTATGACTTATATCGCCGGAAACAAAAAATTAAATCACCCGAGAAGGAGGAGGAGGGGGAGGGGGCAGGGTGGGGCGGGGGCGGGGGTCTCCCGGCCTCCATCCTTCTCGCCGGCGTCATCCTTGGCGGTGGAGGAGGAGATGGGGGAGGGGTTCTCCACGGCGTCACGTCGGCGTCCATGAGAGAGCTTCTTGATGCCGTCCATGACAGAGCACGCCGGCTTCCATGACAGCTTCTCGATGCCGTCCATGACAGCTTCGCCGGGGGGGGGGGGGGGGGGGGGGCGACTCCAGCGCGTCTCGCCGGCGTCCACGACGGAGGAGGAGATCCAAGCTCATGGCGGCGTAATGCGTAGTTTTTTTTTTGCGAAATTAAACAGTAATTAGGCGGTGGCGGTGGGAAAGCTCCGTTGAAAAGGAGAGCCAAACTCCTGTCTGAAAGCGTCGATGGGAACGCCAAAAATTGGCACGTTGACAACGCAACGCTCAAACCAAACTGATCTATAAGCTCAATAACGTTCCGATGCCAACGTAAAGGAGGAAAAACGTCCAACCAAACTGACCCTATGTTTGGCAAGGTTTTTTTTTCCGTGACTTTTGGACAAAAACACTAATGCTCCGTTCGGTTCCCAGGAATTGGATTTCAAACTTAGAATTCAAAAAGCAGAATTCATTTTCGTTGTTCAGCGAGAGAGAATTGACGCGGAATTGGAATTCCGCCTAATTCTATGGTTTTTATTTTAAGCTTGGCTGAATTCTTAGGGCAAGGCCCGGTTATTCCCCGATTTTTTTTCCTGCTCGCTTTCGCAAACACGCGCCACTGCTTCTCCGCGATCGACGAAAAATTTTCACTGCTTCCTATCTCGCTGACTGATCTCGCCAGAGGTAAGCTCTCCCTCTTTCTTCAACATCTTCTTCCTTTTCACCATTTTTTGCTCCTGTTTATGTTTCATTTTCTCATCTTCCTCCTCATCTTCTCCCTTTCTCATCTTCTCCATTTTCTTCATCTTGCCGGACGTTAAGATCTCCCTATGTTTTCATCTAATTTTTTTCTTGCTCCTTTTTCCCCTGTAGTTATCTCCTTCTTTCATCGGATCCCTTATCCAGATTGTCCGTGACTTGAGGTAAGGATCACATTTCCCCACCATCCTCAATCTTGGTTGGTAAGGGCCCTGCTATGAGATAGAAGCCCTAATTTCTTCAATTTGTTGTAAGAACTGTCTTGATAAAGGGACAACATGGTTGTTTGTTCATCTTGTTTCTTCAATTTGTTTGCACTAAAAATGGGTTCATTAAGATTGATACCTTCCATTGAGCACTTAAGGTCAAGCACTGATTACTTTGGTGTCAATCTTTATTTTGTAAAACCTTATCCCGATCTTTGTCAAGTTGATTACTAGATATCATATTCCAAACTCTTTATTGAGCTTGACATGGTTAGTGATCACTTAAATAACCTAATGCTTTTTCGAGTGATGCATGTTTATTATCACCTCTTATGCATGATTATTATGTTTTGCTACCCAACAAGAGTTCTCTACATATATAGGAGAGACGACTCTTTGTGTAAGAAACTTTTACCTTTGAGGTGAAGGGTGGTTGACAATTAATTGTTTGAAGAGCCAACATTTACATCTTTCTGAGATAGCTGAATATGCAAACGAGGAATGATGTCATTTTTATTGGTGAGCGCAGGAAATTAGGACTTGTATTAGCTTCTGTTTATGGAGGAGTACTAATTAGCATTGTCTTCTACTTGTGTTTTGGTTGCTAATATCACGCATTTTGTTATTTACACATTTAATTTTGTTTGTTTTTAGATAAATGACACTGAATTAGACTCGGATTATGAATATGAATTCAAAGTCATTATTAAAGGTGCAGTATTGATAACACTTGATGCAGCTACAACAACGCTACAAACCATTCCAAAAGAACCACCACATGTTGCATCTAATAACTCTTTACGATCTGTTTTATTAGATCACATTTATAATGGGCCTAACGTCAATTGTTTCAGTGCGCTACGTATAAGTCAATCTGCTTTTGGAGAGCTGTGTGATATCCTACGCGCAATAATTTACTTCACAGAAGTTTATATATTTCGGTAAAAGAATTCATTGCACTTTTATATATCATGACACAACTCAAATTTTGGGATATGGGTATTACTTATTTGAGATCTACAGACACTATCAGTAGACATTTTGGTATAGTGTTAAGAGCTATTCTACACATAGGCAGGAATTACATTAAGTTGTCTGAGTCCAGGCAAGAATCCACTTGGAGGTGGTTTGAAAATTACGTCGGTGCCCTAGATGGAACTCATATTGAAGTCACAGTGCCAACGAAAGATAAGGATAGTTTATAAATAGTAAGCAGACAATCACGACTAATGTTCTCAGTGTTTGTGATAACAACATGAAGTTTTTATATGTATTGTCTGGTTGGGAAGGCTGCTCTTAAGATTCTAGAGATTTGCGAGATGCTTTGGAGAGGCCAGATCTATCTAGTGTACCAACTGATAAATTATCAACCACAAATTCTTTGCCTATTATGTTAACCATGGAATTATTTGTTTATGAATTCATATACGTGTAGGTAAATACTACCTTGTTGATGATGAGTATACAAATAACTTTGATTTTCTAGCTCCTTATCATTCCACATGATATCACCTTAAAGAGTGGTCGACATGGGGTAATAACCCTACAAATTATAAAGAGTTATTTAATTTACGTCATATGCGTGAAAGAAATGTAATAGAGAGGACTTTTGACTTGCTAAAAAAACGATGGACAATACTAAGACAACCATCTTTTTTTGACATTAAAGCACATGTATTTGTAAAATTACAGTTGCAAATTATCAATGCAAATTAGCTAATATATTCATACGTGACAATAAATGAAAATTTACAAGTGCAAATTATTAATACAGGCTACATTTTACATAACTTTTTAGTCGAAAGGAGATCGGAGAGTGATGTACGGTTACTCGATGAGGTGGATGCAGAGTTAATTGCAACGGATCATGAAGAAGAGCTATATGAAGAGGTCAATTCAATTCAAAACATAACGGAGTGGACAA
Organism: Platanthera zijinensis; assembly: GCA_039513925.1. Lineage (NCBI taxonomy): Eukaryota > Viridiplantae > Streptophyta > Magnoliopsida > Asparagales > Orchidaceae > Platanthera > Platanthera zijinensis. The sequence goes on from CM077088.1 coordinate 67,679,730, forward strand.
ATTTTAGAACTAACTTAGCAATATCTATGTTTAATGAGTACCAGACTCGTAGATGATCTATATAATTTATGAAGATAGAGCAATATTTATGTTTAATGTTTAATTGGTTGAACAATGTTAATGTATTCTTGAATGTGTGACGCACTATTTAATGTTCAATGTTTAATATTTGTTTAATTTTTCATTGTTTTGGATTATGTTTAACTGTTTAATGTTCAGTGTTTAATATTCAATGTTTAGATTATGTTTAATTGTTTAATTATAGCATGGAGAAATCAATCGAAGCTTATACGACTAAGAGTGAACGGTCATAAATACACTGGACTATTCAAATGGATACATGTCTATCAAATGTGTTGCTCGAACATCATAACATGGGTCACAAAACACCCAATGGATGGAAGCCTATAACCGTTACCACAGCCATATCAGCATTGAAAGAGAATTGCATTGTGGATGTTAACAAAGAAAAGATCACAACACGCCTGAAAACTTGGAACAAATACTATCACGATGTAAGTACTATACTAAATACAAGTGGCTTTGGATGAGATTGAGAACTGCATATGGTTAAGGTTGATAGTGAGGAGGTCTGGGCAAATTACGTAAAGGTAACCGACATTCAAGATTTGTAAAGTAAACATTGCTCTAGTATTATTGTTAGTTATTAATTTGTGCAAATGTGCAGGCACATCCAACCATGAAGCATTATAAAGGCAAAGTTATTATGAACTAATCTGATTTGGGAGTGTTATGTGGCAACGATAAAGCCACTAGAAGTCATGCTGCAACCATAAACAAGAATGTAATTGAGGTAGATAAGGAGTCGTTCATGGAAGAAAGTGTCACATCAGGAGATCATGCTGCATTGAGAGGAGAAGGAAGCGTCAAAAAGAAAAAGAAGAAATCTGATGGGATTGATGCATTGACAGAAGTAATATGCAGTATTGCCACTAGCATGGATATGTCATTTCTTGGAAAACACACTATTGTTTGCAGATGCGTCTATGACACATGCTCAAGTCATACATGTTGCCCTTGGAAATCTACCGAGTATGGAGAGGCATGAATTACTCAAGACCATGGATATAATCTCTCGTGACACTAAGTATGGGGTATTCATGACATTGCCAGACGATCTGAAGTTGGAGTGGCTACGCATGCAGCTTAATTAGTAGTATTTCAGTGTACTGTATGTTTGTGGGCTTTATGTACAAGGGTTTTGTTTGTGGACTTTATGTTTGTCGAGTTTATTATTGTGGACTTTAGATTTGTGTGCTTTATGATTGTAGACTTTGTTTGAATTTTATTTTATGTGCTCTGAGTTTATTTTATGTCTTCGAAAATTTTGTATATTTTTATGTATTAGTTTTTCTATTCTGTTAATTTCAATTTCATATTTGAATTCCATTCTGCATTTGAACATCATAATTGTCCAATTCAAATGCCTAATGCCCAATTCTGCGTAGAAGCATTACAACAGAATTGGAATTCAGCTAATTCCAATTCCTACTTGTTTTGGAATTGGCCGAATTCCAATTCCTCAATTCTAATTCTGAGGGGCTGATCGGAGCGTAACATATAGAATGTATGTTTATCAAGCTAATGGACTAAGAGAAAAATAATGTTTGAACATAAAAGTGAATGAAGTTTCTTAGGTGAGATTGGGCGTTCACAAACGAAAATTTATAACCGCGCTTAAAAGTGTAATATATCTGACAGGTTATGCGACGGTTCGGCCGTGCGCGGTGGATCGGGGTGGTTCGGATATGGTGCTAGCAAGGTTAACTTTAGTCAACCCCTACTTGGCCTCATGTTCCCACTAAGTTGGTGGGCATATTAGGATTTCAGCTATCCGCAGCTTGAAATTCCTATATATTGAGGGTGTCCGTATCATTTGCCCCTCAAGTTCCAGAAGTTCGTAGCCGGAGCAAGAGTAGGGCGGGAACTTTCTCTGAGTTGCATGCATGAATGATCTGTCATGGCCATGCCTGAGGTAAACAGTGCGGTGGCGGCGCAACTGGAGGTCTATGGGAGTGAAAGGAGGTGTGGAAAAGGAACATGTGGGTGTGTCCGCGTGCATGCATATGAGGCGCGTGTATGTGCTTGCGCGTGGTACGCCCGCATACGACCGCGCGTTAGCGCAGGTTGCACCCGCGTGCAAGCCTGTGTGGAGCGCGCTAGCGCCCGGACGCTTTCACGCAGGGCGCGAGCTAAAGCCCGACCTCTTGCGTGCGGGGCGCGGTTGCTAGGCGTACGAGGAACACGAGGAGTGCAAGCTCATGCATCCTGCTTGTAAGCGGGTTTGCGTCGCACGCTCATGCGAGGTCGTGCGTGTTTGTGTGGTGTGGTGACGTATTTGAAGTTTTGTCTTCGCAAATATTTATGTAAATAACTCGTGGTTTATTGTTTTTCAGGTACCAAAACAAGGCTCTCAATGGTGTGGTGACGTATTTGATGTGACTGCGCTCCCCGCTCACCATCAAGCATATTGATATTTGTAGGAAGCATTGTGGGATACGTGCCAAGTTGGAGGTGAAAATTCTGTATATTGAAGAGTGTGCACACAACCCTCCTATGTGCATCATGACAATTTGTGAGTCATATCTGAAGTTTGGATTCCGTCTTCCATCTTGGGAAGAGGCGATCAAAATCTTCATGTTTTGTAGTGTGCAGGTCTCCCTTTTTACTCATACTAGGATGACAAGGATTATGATGTAGCACACGATGAGGACGCAGCCAAACCTATATGTGACAACAAGAAAATAATCCATACAGCAATACGAAGGTTCGCCAAGCCTCTAGAAATCATACAAGGGCTATGAGCCAATGCCCGATCAAGCGAAAAGGACCCCGATCCGATCTAATGCGCAAAATAACGACGAAATAAACTGGAGAGAACCACGACTCAATCAAAGTAACCCTTAGGGATTGCGCACAATTGTCCAACGCACGTATGAGCAAGGCATTTCCTCAAATACCTAGCTTGCACAAATACCAAGTTCCACTTGGGATTAGTGAACGTTCGCACAACCAACTCACTAACGATGACCATTGTGGAAACAATGTTTGAGGCGGAGATTTAGTCAGAGTAGGGGCTAATCCTAACAAGAATCTAGCGGCCGACAAACCGTTCCTTTCCGACCAATTATTTGGAAATCGCAACGCATTCACCACTTTCCGATTCGTTCAAAGATTTCCAATCACACATTAATACATTCACAACCGCAAGAAATAAAGGAAATGAGACGAATCACACCAAGAGTGGGGTAGAGAAATCGTTACCCAACCGAGAGAGTTCTCGTTATTGCACGGCGGGAGCCCGAGAGTGGGTGAACGGGAATGGACTGACTGTATGCCAGAGGGGAAACGATAGACGGAGCCGGCTTCACGCCGGAAGGAGTCGCTGGTGTCGTGCCGGAGATCGGAGGCCGCCGGTGTCGCGTCGGACGAGGAGTCGCGGAAGGTGTCGCGCCTTTTGGGAATCGAGAGGAAGAACACTTAATTCTTTTTTTTTCTTTAGGGCAAAAGCTCAAAAATAGGAGTATATATACTCCACATGAGGAGCATTCCCAACCACACCTTTCCTAGATCTCATCCTAGCCACTCAATTGTTTTTAACTCAAAATTAAATGCAGGAAATTAAAGGGAGATAAAACGTCTGTGCCCGCCTAACATTTTGGTCGATCGAACACGCACGAGTAAATTAAAATACACAAAATATGTTTGATTAAATTAATGTACGAGCTAATTAAATATTCCGCGGCTCATGTTGCGATAGGCCCTCCTTGTGTTGACCTGAAGATTGTAGTGGTGCGCCGCGTCGTTGAGTGGAACCGGGTTGACGCCATCAATCCTCCCCCGCTCAAAACCACTCGTTACCGGTGAGTGGTCCAAGCGGTAACGGTGTAGCAGCTCATCATCAAGGCGCTCCATCTCCGCGGCGGTCACCCAAGTGGCGTCACAAACGGGACGGTCTTTCCAACAAACCAAGTAGTGGTGCACGCCGCCATCAGTGGAAGCAATGAATTCGTCATCCAAAATCTGATCTTGTACAAAAAGAATCGTCGGAAACCTAGAGAAAGCATTAGTAACGGGCATAGTATCATCGGGAGACGCACTAGTAGGTGAGGGGGTAGCTCCAAGATAGAAATATGTGGGGATGTGGTTTCACTCCCATACCCAAGAGAATGGCCGTGAGGAGAAGAAGAAGAGGGGTGAAATAATTCTTGCGGTGTTTCATGAAAAAGTTTAAGATCGGAAACATTAAACACGAGGTTTATGCCCCAATCAGTAGGTAAGTCAAGTATGTACACATTATCACCCAACTTCTTTGAAATCTTGAAAGGGCTGGCACGCCGGTTGGCCAATTTCTTTATGGTTTCCGAGGGTAACCGTTCAGGAATTAGTTTCACTAAGACTAAATCTCCGACATCAAAACTTTGAACCCTCTTGTGGACATTCGCGTGAGATTGGTAAGCGTCGTATGTAGTGGCTAATCGGTGGCGAATCTCATGGTGCAACGCATGTAAATGGTGAGCAAAGTCAGTAGCAAATTGACTTGATTTATGCGTGGGAGGTAGCAGAATCAAGTCAATAGGCACACGTGCGTTGTAACCGTGTACAATTTCATTCAGGAAAAGACCCGTGGAGCGATTTTTGGAGTTATTATGAGCAAGTTAGGCTTGGGGAAGGATGAGATCCCAAGTCCCTTTGTGATCGCCCACTAAACAACGTAAAAAGTTACCCAAAGTTCTATTGACTACCTCGGTTTGATCATCCGTTTGGGGATGGTAAGCTGCAGAAAAGAGGAGTTTTGTGTCCACTAACATCCATAATGTTTTCCAAAAATATGAAGTGAATTTTACATCTCTATTCGAGATGATGGTCTTGGGTAATCCTCTATGACTAACGACTTCTTTAAAATAAATTTTGGCAATGTGAGAATCATCGTTAGTGTGATTACATGCAACAAAATACGTCATTTTGGAGAAACGATCGACGACTACTAGAATGGAATCGTATTTGCGTTGTGTTAAGGGAAGGCCCAAAATAAAGTCCATACTGACATCGTCCCATGGCACCGACGGAATGAGAAGTGGAGTATACAACCCAGTGTTATTTTTGTCGCCCTTCGCGAGTTGGCACGCCGACAACTATTCATGACTTGGTTAAACATGTGTTTGACACCGGGCCAAAAGAACTTGTCTTCGACCAACGAGATGGTTTTGTCACGGCCAAAATGACCACCTAAGCCGCCGTCGTGCATCTCCCAAATAATAAAAAGCCGAAGGGAGAAATCCGGGATGCACAAACGTGATCCCTTAAATAAGTACCCATCACGGATAACGTATTCGGAAATAGTGTATGGAGATGACGCTTGTAGTGAGTGAAAGATTTCCTTAACATACTTGCATTCGACATACTCACGACGGATACGTTCAAAGTCTAGGAATTTAACGTCAAGTGTATGTAGAAGTAAGCTAATGCGGCTAAGCGCATTGGTAACACGGTTATGTTTTCCTTTGCAATGTTTGATCACAAACGTGTACTCTTGAAGGAAAGAGACCCATTTGGCTTGGTGCAGGCTTAGCTTATGTTGCGAATTAATATAGAGTAAGGCGTCATGATCCGAGAGGAGAATGAATTCTTGGGGCAAAAGGTAGTGACGCCAATGGCGTAGGCTTTGGACAAGTGCATAAAATTCACGTTCGTAGTTGGAGTAATCTAATTTGGGCCCGCTTAATTTTTCACTAAAGAAGCTAATCAGATGGCCTTCTTGGCTTAAAACGCCACCTATACCCGCTCCTAAGGCATCACAAGAGACATCAAAAACTTTATTAAAATCGGGTAACCGGAGAACCGGTGCCTCGGTCATCAACCTTTTAATTTGTTCAAATGCCAAAGACAAGGATTTAGACCACTTAAAGTTGCCAAGTTTTATACATTCGGTAAGGGGGGCCATAATGGTACTAAAATTACGAATGAAGCGTCTATTAAATGTGGCCAAACAATGAAAACTTCTAACATTCCGAATAGATTGGAGTTTCGGCCAATCTAAGATCGCTTGAACCTTGGCGGGATCAACCTTAATACCGTACGCACTAACAAAATGGCCTAAGAAAGAGACGGAGGAGTCCAGAAAATGACACTTCTTGAGATTGATAAAAAATTTTCCATTCCGAAGAACTTCAAAGATTTGTCTTAAATGGTCAATGTGATCACGTACGAACATGCTATAGAGTAATAAATCATCAAAGTAGATCACCAAAAATTTGCCCATAAAATTATTAAAGAGTTGTGTCATCGTACGGGAGAACGTGCTAGGGGCATTAGAGAGTCTGAAGAGCATCACTAACCATTCATACAAGCCTTCTTTAGATTTGAACATTGTTTTCCACTCATCCCCTTCCCGAATCCTAATTTGGTGGTAGCCGCTTCAAAGATCAAGTTTGGAAAATATGATGACACCACTAAGCATATCCAATAAATCGTCCAACCAGGGGATGGAAAAATGGTATTTAACCGTGATTTTGTTGATCGCCCTACTATCGACGCACATTTGCCATGAACTATCTTTCTTAGGGGCGAGCACTGTCGGGACCGCACATGGACTTAAACTATGTCAGATGAGACCTTTGGAGAGGAGATCCGAAATTTAGGCTTGGAGTTCCGCATGCGCACTAGGATTAAGGCGGTAGTGCGGGAGGTTAGGAGGAGTAGATCCCGGAATGAAATCGATTGTGTGTTGGATACTCTGGAGGGGTGGCAAGCCGGAGGGAAGTTCATCCGGGTGGGCATCCTTAAATTCTTCTAGGAGGGTCAAGATTTCAGTTGGCAAGGAAGTCGTGGGGGGAAGTGTGACTTGAGATTGGAGCAAAACTAAAGGATATACCATACCACCGAAAAAGCTTTCTCTTTCAATTTTTTTTGGGTTTAGTAAACTTAAGGTTTGCTTGACCGCGGGAAGGGAGGTGTCCTTGGTCTTGAGGTCCTTAGGTGCGATCGGGCGTAAGGTAATTTTTTGATCTTTGAATTTAAATTCATACGTATTGGCGCGACCAAAGTGGGTGACGTTGTAATCGTAAAGCCAAGGGCGACCAAGGACATGACACGCATCCATGGAAATAACGTCTCACCAGACTTGGTCGACATACTCCTTGATAACTAGAGGAACAAGACAACGTTTGGTGACCGGAATAGAGGTCTTATTGACCCAAGCGACTTGGTAAGGAGTGGGGTGTGGCTCGGTAGTTAACTTCATGCGGAGAATAGCGACTTCGGAAATCACGTTCATGCAACTCCCACTATCGATGATGAGTTTGCATGATTTCTCACCGCTTTTAAAATACAAGGAAAAGATGTTTGAGCGCTTTCAATCATGACTACTACGTGGGGTAGTCAAGATGCAACGCATGACCGAGAGGTTGTGGGAGGAAAAATCCTCTTCCATGTCACTAGGAATGTCGGACTCTTCAACGTCACTATGTTCCTCATAGACAAGATCGTCGTCATCGGCCGTAGGTTCGATCAAGGTGACTAACTTACGACGAGTGGGGCATTCAACCGCATAGTGGCCCAGTTGATTACACGCGTAACAAGTGCCGTGTGCTTTGCTAGTTTTGCTTATGGGGATGCGCTCGCCCGATGTGTCGTTAGCTTTTCTAGCGGTGATGATAATTTATTTGGGATTATCTTGGGAGATATTTTTCCCCTTTGAGTTATGATAGTGCGTAGAGTTTGATTTTGAATGAAAAAATCCTTTGGAGGAAGTTGCCCGCGGAGTGGTGGTCATTGAAATATGTTTTTCAATGTCAAGGGAGGAATTCATGGCGGAGTCCAGATCATGGTGATCATATCGCCGAATTTGGTTTTGGATCTCCGGGCAAAGGCCCTTACGGAAGCGTGAGACCGTAAGCTCGGGCATCTCTTGAATATCACAACTGATCATTAATTCATTTAATTCGCCCATGTATTCACTCACGGATTTAGTGCCTTAGCGTAAAGAGGTAAATTCGTCGAACATATTTCTTCGGTGGTAGGCGGGGACAAAGTGATTAGTGAGGATGTTACACATTTGTGGTCATGTGTGGGGAATCCCACCAACACGACGCTCTTCATTGAGCAAAAAATACATGGGCACGCCCTTCTAATTTCATACGAGCGACGACTAACTTTTGGTTGTCATCCAAGTTATGTCACTCAAAATAGCATTCGATTTTCATTAGCTCTTTAAATTTTGTGGGGTCACCGTAACCGTCAAATATCGGGGCATCGATTTTTATTTTGCGGGTGAAGTCATTGTGCCAAGCGCCATTGTGGTTGCCGTGGCCAAGGTCATTGTGTTGACATTGTTGGCGTGGTGGATGATTACGTGGAGGGTTATTAGGTTGGTGTTGCGGTGGAAAACCGTTTTGGATCGTTTGAGTTAAGTTAGTAAAGGCCGCGGTGAGTTGAGCGATTTGATCGATGAGATCACGTTGAACGACCGCTAGTTGCCCTTGCGTAACCTCACGATTATCTGGATTGTCGCTCATATTATTGGACGCGGATGAGAGAGGGGGATACTCGTTCCCTGAGCGTGTGTGCATAAACGTGTACACGGGAGGATCAGCAAGGATTAAGAAATCTCTTGCGTCGAATTCTGATACCAAATTGATGTAGCACACGATGAGAACGCAGTCAAACCTATAGGTGACAACAATAAAATAATCCACACAGCAATACGAAGGTTCGCCAAGCCTCTAGAGATCATACAAGGGCTATGAGCCAATGTCCGATCAATCGAAAATGACCTACCCGATCTGATCGAATGCGCAAAATAACGACGAAATAAACCGGAGAGAACCACGACACAATCAAAGCAACCCTTAGGGATTGCACACAATTGTCCAACGCACGTATGAGCAAGGCATTTCCTCAAATACCTAGCGTGCACAAATACCAAGTTCCATTTGGGATTAGCGAACGTTCGCACAACCAACTCACTAACGACGACCGCTGTGGAAACAATGTTTTGAGGCGGAGATTTAGTCGGAGTAGGGGCTAATCCCAACAACAATCTAGCGGCCGACAAACCGTTCCTTTCCGATCAATTGGTTGGAGATCGCAACGCATTCACCACTTTCTGATTCGTTCAAAGATTTCCAATCACACACTAATCCATTCACAACCGCAAGAAATAAAGGAAATGAGACGAATCACACCAAGAATGAGGTAGAGGAATCGTTACCCAACCGAGAGAGTTCTCGGTATCGCACGACGAGAGCCCGAGAGGGGGTGAACGAGAATGGACCGACTGTACGCCGGAAGGGAAACGATGGACGGAGCCGGATTCACGCCAGAAGGAGTCTCCGGTGTCGCGACAGAGGTTGGAGGCCGCCGGTGTCGCGCCGGACGGGGAGTCGCGGAAGGTGTCGCGCCTTCTGGGAATCGGGAGGAAGAACACTTAAATTTTTTTTCATTAGGGCAAAAGCTCAAAAATAGGAGTATATATACTCCACGTGAGGAGCACTCCCAACCACACCTTTCCTAGATCTCATCCTAGCCACAAATGTTTTTAACTTAAAATTAAATGCAGGAAATTAAAGGGAGATAAAAAGTCTGTGACCGCCTAACATTTTGGTTGATCGGACACACACGAATAAATTAAAATATGCAAAATATATTTGATTAAATTAATGTACGAGCTAATTAAATGTTCCGAGGCTCATGTCGCGATAGGCCCTCCTCGTGTTGGGCCGAAGATTGTAGTGGTGTGCCGCATCGTCGAGTGGAACCGGGTCGACGCCATCAAATTATGCGTTTGATCGCCTTCTTTAGGGAGAATGGAGCATGGTTCGGGGTTCACGCTGGACCTTATTAAGGAGTGGTGTGTGGTGTGCACTGATGGAGGTGGTCGAGTTGAGGTGCGCAACAACAAGAGATGGCTGCATTTTGAAGATTAGGTCGATCGTCGATATTGGAATACCCTGTATGGGTATATCAGAAATTCTTGGGAGTTGCTAGAGCTGTGGAGGTCTCTTCCTGGGTGATGTCGTCGTGTGACGAACGGGAGTGAGAGTTTGCACTGATACTAGGGTTCATCGATCTGGTTGTGCTGGCGAAGCCCCTTTTTCGCATCTCTTCCTTTGTCGAAGAGAAACAACCGATGTTTTGTGGACATTCTACTGACGCGGGCATTCTACTGCGGTTTCATCGGATCGTGAGAGGAAACATAAGTTAGTTTTGAAAGAGGTCTAACTTTTCCTTTGTTTTTTGTAGTCCAGAGTCCCGACTAGCATCGCCCAAGGTCTGATTTTACTAATTTGTGGCATTACTTGTGTAATGACTTTGTTTTGTGGTTCCAACATTGTTGTTTTATGCGCGACTTTGATTAGTTTCTAGGTTTTTTAGCGTCAGGTGCATTGGGGTAAGGCTCTGACAGTACCGCGACCTACTACAAGGGTGAAGGGGCGGACAAATAATCATAAAATTAACCTAATTATTAAATCAAACTTATAGTAATTTTCCTCTTTATTTTTACACTTTTTGTATTTTTAATTTAAGAAAATGCTTCTTTTATGTTTTATGCTTTAATTTTACACTAATACCTATTTTATATGTTCATGCAGACCTGGGGGAAATTTCTGCTCAAAGTCCCGCTGCCGCATCAAACATTTTTATTCGAGTCAAATTCGTCATCGTGAAGCTCGACCAGATCTATTCAACGTAGTGTGCCACCTTGCATGAGCTCATGCACTCCTTGCATGAAGCTCTCAGCCACCTTTGGAGCTACTTGCATGAAGTTCACGTGGATGTCATCTTTTCTCTCTCATGTCATTTTCTCTCTCATGCCAACTCATCTCAACATGCATTCAACCCCTTAAAAACCATGAGCCCCTCTCTTAATCCCTCCCTCTCTCATCAAATATTCATCTCCCCTTTTCTTACATTTAAATCGAAACATCTTCTCTCTTCATGCAGCCTCACCAAATCCATTTCGCCAGCTCTCCTCCATGTTTGACTCTTTATTTCCCCACGTCATATTCATTCCCCCTTTTAATAGTTGAGCTGAATTTTCTTCTATATAAGGTCATCTAAACAATGAGAAAGGTGTGAAAAATTTGAGAGAAAATTTGGAAAGAGTTTGGAGATTGGAGTTGTAGGAGTTCCTTCTTTCATGTAATTTCTTCTTGTTGTAATCGATGGTTTTATTAATGTATTTTTCTATCATTTATGTTTTTGTTTTCTCTATTATGAGTAACAAACTTTCTTACTTAGTACTTGGAATGAGGATTTTAGGAGGACGATTCATCCTTAATCATCAGTCTTGTCTTTTTTATATAACCTTGATTTATTTCTGCTGAATCATTGTATGTGATTTCATATTGCTAGTATATGATAATCACACTTGATTTTTTGTATTCCCAATAGTCTAGCGACCATGAATACATTAGATCCCACAGAATAAAAGGAGTTCATATCGGTTTTGAGAAAGACTAATCTTACCCCTCCGGCTTTTCATGATTTCAAATTCAAAGCAATTTTTATTCAAATTAAGATTGAAAGAGATTTCACTTAATTTTAAAAATATTAGGAAATGATTAACTCTAGTGAGTGACTATTTTATTTTCAAATCACCGGTCACGATTTTATAAAAAAGATAAGGTAAAACATTTCTAAATCAAACTCCTAATTGAACATATACCAAGTACTAAGGACTTCTTTCTAATATATTTCATAAAAATTATTTCACTTAAAAACCGACCAAATTTGCTACAATAAAATAATAGTCATTCGTGTGAGTACGAGTATTTGACAGTTCCCGGATTTAATACGACACTTGTGTTCCTATACTACTGTTCGATGTATACTTGCATGCATCGAATTGTTAGTTTGGATTTATTTTGTGAATAGAATTTTTATCATCACGGACGCTTCGAGCCGTGGTAGTGCAAGGTCAGACGGGGAAGAGCGGACACTTAGAATCAGTGGAAACTATGCAATATCCTTGGTAATATCATGACCTACTATAAGGGCGAAGAGAGGACGCTTCAAGTCGTAGTAGTGAGAGGTCAGGGGTTTGGCCCCAATGTTTCGGTGAAGGGCGGATTCTTCAAACCTTGGGCGATCGTGAGGGGGACAGGCCCTGACGGTGTCGTCAGCTACTATAAGGGAGAAGTGCGGACCATTGAGCCATGGTAGTAGAAGGTCACTAGGGAATGGACCCAAAGTTTTAGTGAATGGTGGAGGCTTCAAACCATAGGCGACCATGAGGAGGGCAGGCCCTAGCAGGTTCGTGACCTACTATAAGGGCGAAGGGTAGACCTTCGAGTTATAGTAGTGGGAGGTCATTAAGTACTATCCATGTAGTTCCGTAAAGGGCAGACACTTCGAACCATGAGCGACCGCGGGGGGGGGGGGGGGGGGGGGGGGGCAAGCCCTGGCGGTGTCGTTACCTACTATGAGGGTGATGAGAAGACCTTCGAACCATGGTAGTGGGAGGTCATTGTTGTATGTATTCCTGCATTAGGGTAGAGTTAGAAGCAATCAAAGTATAATTAATAAAAATGAATAAATTTGCGCACGCAAGTGTGAAATTGTGACTTATAATATGGTGATAGTTTCTAGACATATAAACACTGAATAAAAGAAAATTAAGTTAGAATATAGTAAGGGCTCTCCTACCCAGTTCCTGGGTTCAGGACTATCTCTTGAGGGAATGGTAGCAGCGGGCACTGGTCAGGAAGGCGTCCAGAATTGATCGTGAGAGTATGGCGTTGTAGACAAAGCCATCATGTACGACGTTGAACTATACATAATAGGTTACTTGCATGGGAGGCTCCCTAAGAGTGGTTGGACGGATAACGGTTCCCAGGACTGGAACAGGGGAACCACCTGGGGTACGCACGTTGTCCGCCTTTAGTTTGATGCCTCTATTTGCCAGTTGAGCTGTAGTAATGTCGACATGAATAACACATTGACTATCACTTTGTCGTCGATGAGGATCTGATTTATCTGAGTGGGAGGTTCTATGATAGCTCCGTTGATGCTCCACGAGATATGATGCGGGGCGTGTTCTCTAAAGAGGACATGTTTATTTATGACGCTGTGTACGTCATCGTCTCTTTCATAATTTAGTGCATGCATATTCAGCGCATGTTGTCCATTTGTTTATGTTTGCTAAAACTTGTCGACGACTCCCAGGCGAACAAACCATTCAATTTATTCTCTTAAGAGCTTGTATTTTTCCATGCCATGTTTGCGACCCAGATGGTAACTGCGGTACTTGTTTGATCCCCCACGATTTGGGGCGAGATGCCTAGGTCTTCGAAGAGCGGGGTGATCGACGATGGCGAGCAAAACTTCTCCCTGAGTGGCATTAAGTGGGGTGGAGTTTTGATGTTGGCAGTGCCCCTCAGATCGACGAGTGTCGACGCAATTTTCATCGTCTCTTTCAGGTGCTGGTGGCAGCTCTTGCTTTTTTTTCCTTTTCTTGTCGTGTTGTTGATTCCGTCTTTCAGGAGCATTCCTTCCATTGGCTTTCACAATGTGGGTAATTAGGATTTTGTGAAGAGTTTGGCTCATTCGTCTGCTTGGTGCCCAGTGCAACCTATATTTAGAATAGATTGATTATTTAGCACATAAACTAAGTGTAGTTGTTGAATCCCTTAGCAAGGAGAGGACCTGATTCTGGTGATCCTACATCCGATAGATGCATTATTCTAGGGACGCATGTAGCATAACTATGAATTCTTATAGATGTGGCATGTTGTTGACAGGCGCATTGTTGGAGTCTTGGTCAGCATACACTTTGGAGGAGTTTTTGCTGGGTGTGTGAGCCCTTGCATTCTTCATTTTTGTTAGTTATGAGTATTGCTATTCAATAAGTATTGTCTTTAAGAGCCTTTATAGAGATCTGAGAACACCTTCCGATAGACGGTGTCAAATTGTTGTGGGTCAACTCGATGCTCTGGTAAACCGGTCTAAATCAAACCATATTAGCTCGGGAGAGGTCGAACATGCAAACAGTCAATAAAAAAGTGAGACTGATGGCAAGATAATTTTTTTAACGTGGGAACTCCGGAAAGGGTTAAAAAACCACGTGGTTGGGACTGTGCCAACCAAACCTTCACTATATCTTAGTGTGTTCTTTATTGAGAACTTGAGGTCGACAGACCGCCTCTCATTACAATTATAGAGAGAGAGGTTCAAAGGGTGACAACACACCGCTCATGGAACTAAGTGTTGGAACCCTAGGTTTTGATTTGAGTTCAGTCCTCTCTTTCTGTCTCTTGACCCAAGATTTATCTATGGTCAAAGGTTAGCTGATAGGTTAGATTCTCTAGTTGTGTAGAATTGCTTTTCCAGATGAATATTTGGTTAAGTAGTTTTTCATTCGACTATAGTCGAACGTCGCTCGACTATCGTCTATCGGCTGATCGACGATCGTCTATCAGTTGGTCGACGTTCTGTCTGCGTTGATAGCTCGACTATCTGTTGATAGGTCGACTATCTGTTTGCTTTGGTAGTTCGACTATCTGTCCTGATAGTTCAACTATCTGATAGGTCGACTATCTGGTGATAGGTCGACTATCTGTTTTCCTGTGATAGGCCGACTATCTGTTTGATAGGTCGACTATCTGTTTTGTTTGGTAGTTCGACTATCTGTCCGGATAGATCGACTATCTGATAGCTCGACTATCTGTTCTGATAGGTCGACTATCTGCTGAGGTAGTTCGACTATCCTCTTTGATAGTTCGACTATCTGGATCGTTCAACTATCTGTCCGATAGGTCGACGATCTCCATGCGTCGGTCGACGATCTCCGAGGGTCGTTCGACGTTTTGCTGTATGTTTTAAAATAGTTTTGTCGTCTTCTATGATGTGACTAATTTCATATTTATTTTGGCATATTTTATAAAAGATTATCTGAGTAAATTGTGATATTATTTCCATACAATATCAGTTCAATTCTTTATGCATGAGCTAATCTTTTCTGACAAAGTTGTTTGTCTTATAGCTGAGATATGATTTCTGCCAGGCTGTCCTTTATAGCCGTTAGACTCAAAAAGTCTTCCTTGGCTGTAAAGAGTCTTTTCTGATGTGACTTTCTCTTATATTATTTCATCAGAATTATTTGCAGCTTCTTAGAAAGCTTTATCCTAATATAGGATATCTGTCTGCAATATTTTTGTTTTGCTTTATGCTTTTTGCAGCCCAGCTTGTAGAGTTCAGAAGAAGACAAGATTTAAACTCAAGTAAGAGCCGTTGCTGCTGCTGCTATATAAAGACCTCCCTGAGGAAAGAAATGAACTAGTCCACATAACAAAAATCAAGTTCATCCAGGAAAAAGGAATTCAAAAGCTAACAGCTACATTCAAGCTTAAAAGCTTATAGTCTCCAACTGCTCTCAGCTCATTCACATCTAACTGAGAAGAAGCTTTAGTTCTTCACTCTTCTTCAACCTGAGTTCTCCTGCCTACAGGAAGATCTTCACTCAGAGCCTTTTGAAGAAGAAGAAGAAGATAGCTGTCTGAAGAAGAAAATCTTATTTCATATTATTTTATCTTCTTGTAGCTTTTTCCTTCAGTAATTTCTGAAGTGTTTCTGCACTGAAGCAAGACTTCACCTGGACGTTCTTTTAGCCAGGGGGAGCCTTGATTCTTTTAGAGCCTTCTAGCTCAGTGCAAGTTATTGTGCTTCTCTAATCTATTGTAAAATAGAGAAGATACCTTAACCTCCTTTCCCCCTCCTGTAAAGGGTTATTACTCCCTTCAAAAGTATCCCTTGGTGGCAGGGCACCTGATCAAAAACCTGTGTTGGTTTTTAGACACCTGATCAAAAGTCTAAAGGGTCTCTTGATCTACCTGAAGCAGATCTTGTTGGTGGCAGGGCACCTGATCAAAAACCTGAGTGGATTCCTACCTTATTGGTAGAAGAGTGGACGTACCCAAGTTGTTTGGGGAACCACTATAAATTCCTTGTGTCGTCTGGATTGCCTTGTTTAATTACTTGCATTGTGGCTGTGATTAGATCTTAACTAGGTTTGCTAGTTGCTGTTTAGGTCTCCAAGTCTTAACTGTAATTACAGTTGGCTGCCTTGTTGTGCACAACACTTGTGTTAGGCTTTAAGGTTTAATCTCAAATATCTATAACCTTCATTCCGCATTTAACTCCAAGGGAGTTGAGTAGAAAGTCAACTTTGCTAGTGCAATTTTTGATTACTCTATTCACCCCCCCTCTAGAGTAGTATCTATCCCTTCTCTTTCACTAAGTATTTTTCACTTGCATAAAAAAGAGCAGCAGGCCTATTGTGCTCAGGGGCCTTCTGTTGATGCCTTGCTGCTGGGTGTGGGCTTGGCACAGTTTGGAGTCTGCGGCTTATGTTTTGTTGCATGTGGAGAAATCTGGGGCGGTATGCTCATTGCAGGGAGCATGGCGTAGTGTGCCATGAGTGCACTATGAACTTAGTGAAATGTGCACTTGGCATAATATGCACTTGGCAAAATATGCACATAGTGAAATGTGTGTGGGGGCATAATGTGTGTTGTGAAATCCCCAAAGGGCATTTAAAGGCCTCTTAGAGATCTTTGTGGGATCTTTGAAGGTCTTTGAAGATCTTTGAGGATTTCTTCAAGCACACATGGAGATCTTCAAAGGATTTTTTGGGGGTTCTCTCGTGCGTAGGAGGCAAGGCACAGGGTGGAAGAAGTTGGAAGGTCCCATGAACGGAGGGCTCAGGGCCCCTTTTATTATTTATGGAGGGTGACATTTTCGTAAATAAGAGGATATGGTTATTACACAGCTATACGTGCGCCATAACCAATTTATGCGCTTATTGTAGGTAATTTCATGGATATTCGCACAATACAACCAACTTATGTGATGTACGCACACCCGTTATGAATATGGTTATGTGCACACTATTGGAACCAATAAAATCGGTCCTTATTGTTCGGAGCAAGGGGTGACCAAAGTTTACTGGTCTAGTGGTCGACCCAGATAAGATATAACGAGAAGAGGATGACGAGCACAAAGAAATCCCCTAAATCACATGAGTGGAAAACTAAGAACAGACCCCCAGACTGTAACGAGGAGGTCCCACCACACACTTGGATGATCAAAGAGAGATTTCTCTCCCAACCAATATTGAACTGTACAACTTGGAGATCTCCTGAGAGCACAAGATTGCAACCCGAAAACCACAATGAGTAGTGGGATGGAGCTCTTACCAACTATAGCTAGCCAAAAGAGAGAGAAGAAGGAAAAATTCCTCTCCAAAGGTATCCTTGAGGGTCTATTTATGTTTTCTTAAAATGGTCTGCAGATAGCGAAATCCCGCCTTTTGGTTTTACTAAGCGCAATCCAAAATGACCTGCTAACAACGGAATCCCGCCTTTTGGAATCTACTCGATGAGATCTCCTAGACGAGATCTCATAGACAAGATCTGCTTGACAAAATCTCTCAAATGAGATCTGCAATACAAGATCCCCTGAACGAGATCTCCCAGACAAGATATGCCCGACGAGATCTCTCAAACAATATCTATTGGACGAGATCCTATAGATGAGATCTCCCAAACGAGAACTGCTCAACGAAATCCCTCAGATGAGATCTGATGGACAAGATACCCTAGACAAAATCTTGCAGACGAGGTTTGTGAATAGCCATCTCGATGAATTACGAGTTATACACGATCCCCACTTTTTTCAAGATCGATACGAGCTTGGAAAAACAATGTAGGATCTGTAGTTCTAAGAATTGGGTGCTAAACGACATGTCATAATGTCCCTCCAAGGAGTGGAGTTAAACTAAAGGAAGAAAGGTCATCCCTCCCAGGCTATTCGCTAAACGAGCGAGCTTGACTGATGGAAGTGGAGTTAAGGCCGACATGTAACACCTCAGTTTTTTCAGAACTTGAGCCTCTGGAAGCTATCGCCCGACAATAGGTAGTTATCGCCCGGCGATAGCTAAGCATTGAGTAGGAAGGTGTTGAGAGCGTCGAGTGGTACCGCATGGCGGTAGGATGCTATCGCACGACGGTAGCTCCTAAAGCATTGAGAGCGTTAAGTGGGAAGCGTTGAGTGGCTATCATGCGACGGTATTGTTAATGCTAGCGATAGCGATTTCTTTCTGAAAGGACCGACATATCAGGAAGTTATCGCGGTGCGATAGGTAGTTACTACCCGGCGGTAGCGCATGGGAGCAGTTTCGTCGTTTAGCTTTTTAGCCGTCCGATTTCTCATGGGATTTGATCCTATAGCGCATATATAGGGCTGAAACGTTCTAAACCTCATTTGTTTCTCATTTTGAGAAAGAGTTAGGGTTTGGGAGAGAGTTTGGAGGAGGAGAAGAAGGTCTTTCTCCGCCATTGACGAAGCTTCGGGGCTCCGATCGTCGATCCGAGGCCAGATCCATGGAGAGGACTTGAAGGCGCATATTTTCATCTGTGCAAATCAAGTTTTCCATGGCTAGGAAGAGGAGTCGTAAGGTAACGACACTTATCCTTTCAGTTTTTAGGATGCGTGCATGACATCCATTTATTTCTTGCTTTCTTTCAAACTTTTAGGCACCAGATCTCTCAAATGAGAGGGGATCAAGTTGCAATAGTTCAAGAGGAGCCACTAGGTTGATTTTGTCCGTCCCCGGCATGATATTGCATTATAAATCCTCTCCGTTAGTGGGTTAGGCATTGTGGGTGAAGCCGTAGTTGTGACCGTTAGTCCGACTCGATGATGTTGCATAATGAGCCTTAAAGATTTTGCTAGAAATCCGTTTGCGGTAAGATACCATTTGTGATGTTTGTCCCCCCTTATTTTTAGTGTGAGTACGAATGGTGGATTAGTGCGGGAAAGGCTTTTGATTGCGATGTGCTAAGACGTGGTTTGTCTCTATGGTCGACTGGCTAGCCCGTGACGTGCAAGTCATGTGTGGAGAGTGTCCCGACGAGATAAGTCCCCTTCTGTGAAACTGACGAGAATGCAAAGCTTTGGACAAGCCTAGGTGATGAAGCTCACGAGCGAGTGGGGTCTAACAAGGGTTCTTAACATCGATTTGTTTGTGTGACGGAATCCTGACATGAGAAGTCAAAGCTTACAGGTAAGCCCGGGTTTTGAGACCCACGAGCGGGTGGGGCCTAGGCAAGAGTTCTGTATGGCGGCTTGTATGTCGTTAGGGGAAATTGGAAGTACCCATGTTTTTGTAGCTTGAACGCCGAAGGGGAAATTAGAAGTACCTGATTGATGATGCGTGATGATGTGTTAGATTCATACACTATAAGGTGCCTTGGGTGAAGCCCAGATTTGCATACATGCTGCATTGTAGGCCCCTTTTATTATATGCTCAACATAGAAACATGTTTTTTATATAAGACATCCAAGCTTGTTTAACGTTTATTTAATCTATGCACTTTTGCATACAAAGTGCTGACTTGCAGGGTGGTGGTGTGCCCCGGGGTCCGCTAGGAATGACCAGGAGGAGATGTGTTGGTTACATAGTTGAGGTCAATGTTTGCCGACCCACGCTACCATAAATTTTTACAGGGCAAGGATCGCAAGCAGGAGCAAGCTCGTCGGCCAAAAAAGCATAAGCCTCATGAAGTGAACTCTTTGTTTAGTAGCTCTGTGTTGTTGAATGTTATGCTTAGTGCACTATGATTCTGTCTTACATGCCGAGGTAGCCTAAAAGTGCCAATGCACGTTGACATGTTGATGTTATTATTTCAGTTTTTTTGGACTCACGAATGTTGTAAGGCCTTAAGGCCATTTTGATACTCTTGTGATAGTGGATAACTTCTAGTGCTGTTATTTGTTTCCGCTGTTTATAGTCTGAGTTTTGAGTTGGGTAGTTTTATATCATCTTATAATGCTTAAGCTGTGTAGTTTGTATGTTGTGGGGCCCCGACCAGACCCATATTATACGATCATTATAGGGGAGGTGTTACATTTTGGTATTAGAGGGAGGTCAGTGTCCAAGGTAAGGTTTAGTGGTCGATTTGACATAATCAAATCCTGTAAAGAAGTTATCCACATAAGAGTATCATGAGACCATGAGTGTCATAGTGTCTAAGTTTTACGATTAGAAGCTGATTCTTGTTTTAACTTGCTTTTGCTAAGGGTGCAAGAGACGATGCAGGGACGTCAAGGCCGCAAGAGGAGCCTTCGGCGAGCAGTGCTACTGCTCCCGGTCCTATGTGCATGGGTGTAACCCTGACCGATTTCTGTCGTATGCTTGTAGAGGCAATGGTATTGTCCAAAGTTGCAGCGACAACGTAAGTTGTGACCCCTGTTGCACATGTAATGACTCATATTACCCCGGACGCGACATCGGTCATATCAGGCATAGGAGCAAGGCAAGCAGAGTAGCTGGCTGAGAGGGTAGTTGTTGGACAGGGAGACCGACAGATGAAGTATTTTCTAAGTTTCCATCCTCCAACATTTAAGGGAGTCGGCATGCAGATGCGGAGGACTGGTGGGCGAGGATTCAAGAACTTTTGAGGGTGATAGAGATGCCAGAGGAGAAGCAGTCTCAGTTTGCGACCTTCATGTTAGAAGGCGACACTAAGTTGTGGTGGGTGAGCCATAACGACCGTTAGTTTCCTGGACGCACCCCGTCCATAAGAGAGTTCGGAAATGCCTTCCTAAAGAAGTATATCCCTTCATCAACAAGGTTAGCCCTTCAGAGACAAATTCTGTACTTGGTGCAGCGGGATAAGACTGTAGAAGAGTACGTTCAGGAGTTTACTCGATTGGATCATTATGCTGGAACGACCATGGTTGACAATGAGGAGAGGGACAATCTCTTCTACCATGGGTTGAGAGAGAATCTGAGACAACTCCTGATAGTTATGAAAAATGCAGGCTTCAACGAGTTGATTGAGGCTACCAGGACATTGGAAAGTGATATGGAATGAACCCAACGTCGAAAGGGACTGACAGTCAAGCAGGGAGAAGGAAAGCCTTCTCAATCGCAAGAGAATTCTAAAGGGAGTAAATGGAAAAAAGAAGCCTTATCCCTTCAGGTCAGGTGAGAAGAGCAGTATATCTGGGGGATCTCTCTTCAAGGGACCACCATCGTGCTATAAGTGTGGCAAGCCAGACCACATAGCTCGTTTTTGTACTGAGGGTGGCACTGAGAAGGAGCCAAGGCAGGAGCAATCAGTGCGGTCCTGTCCCAGCACCGCGGAGAAAGGGAAGATGACAAAGTCGAGCGCTTCACGATTCCAACCTGTGCATCCATGAGCTTACAACCTTGGACATCAGGAAGCGATTCGACAACCCGATGTGGTGATAGTATGGGAAAGTTTAAGTTTATTTATTGGCTTTAGACTTTTGAGACTTTTATGTGTGTTGCCTGTGTTTTAGGCTTCGTGCTAGTTTCGGGTTACCCCGCTAGTGTACTAATTGATACGGGATCGTCACACTCCTTTCTTGCGGAAAGATTTATCCAGAGAATTAGAGTCAAGCCCTTTTTGACGGACGCAGAGCTTAGGGTGTGCATGCCCAATGGGTCTTTCATGACTACCGGGATGAAAGGGCGCATCGGTTGGAGTTTAGATAGAGTTGACTTCATGTTGGTAACAACGGTTCTACCGTTAGCCGAGTTCGATGTGATCTTGGGGATGGACTGGCTGGCAGAGCAACGTGCCAGTATTGACTACTTATCTAAGGCGGTGACCCTGAGAAGCGAAGGAAAGGAAGAGGTTAAATTTGAGGGCCTTAGTGGAGTGGCCTGTTCCCTGATCTCAGCCATGCAGTTTAGGCGAAAAGTTAACCAGGGAGGAGTAGCTTTCATAGCATTGTTAGAAGTTCAACTTTACAAGCTATCAATTGGAAAGTGCCGGTAGTGGCAGAATTCAAGGATATGTTTCCTTAGGAGCTTCCTAGAGTGCCTCCTCGACGGGAGATCGATTTCTCAATTGAGTTAGTGCCAGAAGCTAGGCCGGTGTCACGTCCTCCTTTTAGGATGGCACCGAAGGAGTTAGACTAGCACAAGGTATAGTTGCAGGAACTGTTGGAGCAGGGGTATATCATACCCAGCTCATCTCTTTGGAGCGCGCCAGTGCTATTTGTGAAGAAGAAAGATGGTAGTATGCAGCTGTGCATAGACTACCGAGAGTTGAATAAAGTAGCCGTCAAGAATAAGTATCTGATTCCACAGATAGATGACCTGTTCGACCAGTTGGTAGGGTCAGTGGTGTACACTAAGTTGGACTTGAATTCAGGGTACTACCGGTTACAGATTCGAGACGAGGACATACCCAAGACAACATTTGGAATGAGGTATGGTCACTTCGAGTTCTCGGTGATGCCATTCGGGTTGACGAACGTGCCATCGATATTCATGGATTTGATGAACCGAGTGTTTCAGGAGTATTTAGACTCATTTGTGGTGGTATTCATCGACGATATTTTGGTATACTCCAAATCGGAGGCGGAGCATGAGGCTCATCTGAGAGTAGTCTTGCATACTTTCAGAGAGAACCAGCTGTATGCAAAGTTCTCGAAGTGCGAGTTTTGGTTGGAGAAGGTGGCATTTTTGGGCCATGTGATTAGTGGTGATGGGGTGGCGGTGGATCCAGCGAAAGTTGAGGCCATCAGAGATTGGCCAGTTCTGAGCACCGTGGCGGAAGTCAGGGGTTTCCTTAGACTAGCCGGGTACTATAGAAGGTTTGTGGAAAACTTTTCGCGGGTAGCTCTGCCCCTCACTACTCTAACTCATAAGGACCAGAAGTTTGTGTGGACTCAGGAGTGCAATCAAGCATTTGGCACATTGAAGGAAAGGCTGATGATAGCTCCAATTCTAAGTCTCCTTAAAGGGACTGGAGGATTTCAGATTTTCAGTGACGCATCAGGATGCGGTTTGGGTTCCATGCTAGTGCAACGTGGCAAGGTGATAGCCTTTGGGTCTAGACATTGAAACCTCATGAGAGGAATTACCCCGTCCATGACTTGGAGTTGGCATCGGTAATTTTTGCGTTGAAGTTGTGGCAACACTATGTGTACGGTGTGAAGTTAGAGATCTTCACGGACCATAAAATCCTGAAGTATCTTCTAGATCAAAAAGACTTGAACATGCAGCAACTCAGGCGGGTCGAGTTCCTTGGAGACTACAATGTGGCGATTCAGTATACGCCAGGCAAGGCTAACGTGGTGGCCGATACCTTGAGTAAAAAGTATTCAGGACAAGGGAATTGGATTGAAGTTCATGATGACCGGTTGGTGCGGGAATTTGAGTACCTTGGCATTGAGTGTGTAGCAAGAGGCGAGTCTAGCAAGGCTCGGTTGAACTGGATAGAGTTGCAGACCGACTTGTCCGATCATATCCGAGAAGCGACCAGTGTGAATGTAGAGTTCCAGCCATTTGTGGTGGAAGCTCAAAAAGGTGAGGGCAGTAGATGATTGATGGAATCTTAAGGAAGGACGGAATGGTATGTGTACCGCAATTCGACAAACTCCACGAGGAGTTGATGTTTGAGGATCATTTCACGAAGTATTCTATTCACCTGGGCTGTACAAAGATGTACTTGGATATGAAGAAATCCTTTTGGTGGCCCGGTTTGAAGCATGATGTAGATTTGTACGCGAGTCGGTGCCAAACTTGTGCCTTAGTGAAGACTGAGTGTCAACATCTGGGCTGGTTCCTGAAGCCTCTTCCCATCCCTGAGTGGAAATTTGATGACATTTTCATGGATTTTGTACATGGCCTACCTCGGTCGCAGAAGAGTAACGATGCGATTTGGGTGATCGTGGATCACTTGACCAAAGTGGCTCACTTCATCCCGAATCAGAAGGAGGACAACGTGGAGAAGTTGGTAGAACTGTACGTTTGCAATATTGTGCGGTTGCATGGAATTCCCAAGAGTATTGTTAGTGATCGTGATGGACGGTTCGCGTCCAAGGACTAGAGATTGGTACAGAAAAGTCTGGGCACAAAGCTCAAATTTAGTACGGCATTCCATCCTCAAACCGATGGTCAAACCTAAAGGACGAACCGTACTATGGAGGATATGCTGAGAATGTGTACCCTTGATTTTGACAAGAGGTCGGAAGATCACCTTTTCATGGTGGAGTTTGCCTACAATAATAATTTCCAGGCAAGTATCAAGATGACGCCATATGAGACATTGTATGGAAGGCGGTGTCAAACACCGATGTCATGGATAGAGGCAGGAGACACCAAACTATTGGGAAAAGAGATGGTGGTTGATGCTTGCGAGTTGGTGCGAACAATTCAGGAGTGCATGAAGGTTACTCAGGATCGACAAGCGAAGTATTTCAACGCTCGCTACAGGAACATGCAGTTCGCGGTAGGTGACTGGGTATACCTAAAGATTAAGCTGTTCAAAGATGTTTCGTGGATTCGTCGACTCAAGAAGTTGAGTCAGAGGTTTTTGGGACCGTTAGAGGTCGTGGAACGTGATGTTTTTAGTTGTCTACCTAAATCACCTAGAGGGGGTGAATAGGTGAGGTCTGCGTATTTTTGAGGAATAAAAGCTTGAAATGATGGAGCGCAAAAAATAAACAAGCAAGCCACAAAAAACACAAGATTTATAGTGGTTCCCCAACCTTGGGTACGTCCACTCTCCACCTCACCGATCTAGCACTATGCTAGACTCGGCTACTTCACTATTATCTCGGATTGGAAATCAATCCTACAACTCAGAACAACGTTCCTACAACTCGGAGTCAAAACACTCCTACAAAAATTTCGGAGAACAAAACTTCTACAACTCAGAGAAAAATCTCCTACAAGATTGAAATGTTTTACAGAAAATTATACAAACAATAATACTTCAGATCTAAGTCTTCAACCCTTCTTCCATCTTAAGACTTTGAAGTTCTGTCAGAAATGGATCGAAGGATACAACGACGAAATCTCTTGATCTGAAAGCTTAGGGTCAGCACGATCAAGGAATAGATCTGTCGAGTTGAAAGCCTTGATCTGTTGAAGCTTTCTTGTTCTGAATCACTTGGATCGGAGAAGATCAGCGGCGGCCTTCCCAATTTAGAATGAAAAGTATGATTCAGAATACTTGATTTCTTGTGTTAGGTTTATTCGATTTTGATATGACCTTTTATAGGACTTGCCTAACGGTCATAATCATTAATGACTACACACGTAGACCAATAAGAATCGAGATTAAATTTGAAAACATTTCCGTCTGGACTTATCAAAAATTCAGAAAATGAACTTCATTTCTCGAGTGAAGAACAGACTAATCAAGAACAATATCTGCTTCTCGAGAAGATGATGTAAGGTTCTCGAGAACAAATACTTAAGGGAAGTATGAGAAATTGATTCTGGCCTCTCGAGAAATAACTCTTATTACTCGAGAAATAGATAAAGTCTTATCGAGAACTGACTAGACTTCTCGAGAACAAATAGACTTCTCGAGATTTAACTTCGGTTTTTGGAGTACTAGACTTCTGCTTTCTCGAGACAACGCTTGGTCTTCTCGAGTAATGACTTCTGCTTCTCGAGTACTAGACTTAGAAAAATTCTGTGCTGAGTTTTGAGTAAACTCGAGAAAGAGACGAGTCTTACTCGAGTACTGCATGACTTCTCAAGAACTTAACTAAGCCTTCTCAAGAACTAAACTAAGCCATCTCGAGAACTACTTCTGCCACTCAAAAACTTGACTGAGCTGACTCGAGAAATTTCTTCAATATTACTTGAGTACAAAGAAGTCCTTCTCGAGAAAAAAACTTAGAAAATTTTACTTTATGAAAAATGATTTTCTTCAAGATATTCAGTAACTAGTCTTTCTTTCCCATAACTTTAGTACTTTGAATATGAAGTGTGTCCAAATAGAGAGGCTACACATGAGTCAATACCATGGATCACACAATGAGGGATTACATTGTATGGTCTTGTGTTTGGTGACTCATTGCAGACTGACATTAATCTACACTTGATAATTATAATCTGCAAACACTTAACTTGAAAAGAGTATCAAATACAAACTTAATTCATCTTAATTCAAGGGTGACTTCATACAAATCTAGGTTATTGTAGATACAATACCCAACAATCTCCCCCTATTTGTAGAAGTCAGAACCCTCTACACTAAGGTGAATTACATCAAAATAAACAAAACACAATAACTAGTAAATAAGGTAATAATGAAAAAAGCTATGCTATAGAAAAGAAATCAGATTATCAAGATTAAAAGATTTACATTTATAGATATTGTCAAAGAAAAATCCAATCCCACAAAATCTCATATATAAAATTTTTGATCATCTCCAATTACTACTTGCTCTGCTGATGTTGCTGCTTCTCCTTCTTCTCTTATTGTCTCTTTTGATAACTGAAAGGTTTAGGATAGTATTTGGCAGGTTTAGGAAGAGCCTTGGGATTGTTCTTTCCATATTCTCTATCATAAATTCTCCTTTTGGTTAGAGATTTCTCATACAAGTCTCATTCATGGGAGCTGTAATGATCATGCTGTTCTCATTAAAATCAACAAGTTTAAGAGTTTCAAGAATTAGTGATTTTGAGGTTGGACTCCATATTTCAGCAAACTCTTGAGCTCTTCTTCTTTCTTCTTCAGGATTTGGAGTGGATCTGCTTGCAGAGGCACCATCACCATATTTTCTTTTCTTGTGAGCTGGAATTTCTGGAGGAGGAATCTGAGGCATTTCTGTTTCTGACCAAACTTGAGAATATTCTGCAGGAGGAGCTTCTTGATCTTCTGGTCTAGGAGAGAATGTTGGCATTGGGGCAGAAGGATGTTGGGCAGTTGGATTGAGATGATATGGGATAACATTTGGATCAACTTGAAATTCAGGAAATATTTGGTTATGTATCCACACTGTTGTATCATATGTATGAAACTTGACACCATCAATCTGAGTTTGAATATCAGCATGTATCTCTGTTAGCTTTCCTTCCCAAAGAGTTTTCATGTTACCATAAGATTTCTCTAGATATTCCTTGACTAATTTCTCCCCCTTTCTTACTTCTATAGATAGGGTGCTTATGACATCCTCTTTGAATTTTCCAACTTCTTTACATGTTTTGAAGTTATGTTCTTGAACCTTCTTTTCCAATTGAATTTGATTATTTGCCAGTGTGACTGATTGGTCCATGACTTGACCAATGCTGGTGATTGTATAGTCTAGGGCTTTCCCACCAATTTGAAACAGATGTTTGAGTTCATCAGTATTGTGCTGAATCTCAGCAAAGCCTATGCTCATTTCTTTCTCTAGAGCAGTTATTTTATCAGTTACAACTTTAAGAGATTCATCAAAATATGTTCTCTGCTAGGCTAACATTAACTCAAACTTACCTAGAAGGGTATCTGTAGTATGTGCTTCAGCTTGAGGAGGTGGAGGAGGAGGTATAATTGGAGCTGTCCATGGAACTATTTCTTTAATAACCACTGAGCTCCGGCCTCTTGTGGTACGAATCATGACATCTCCTTCCTCACCAATCATTGTAGGAAGGGAGAAATCTAGGCTCTTTAAGGGTGCTTCAGCTTGTTCAGGAGTTAATTCTTTTTCATCAGCAATAAACACTGTCTCTTCTTCATGCACATCTTCAACATGAGACTGAGGGTGAGGAGATTCTGTTTCAAAAGTATGGTCTGATTGAGATGGTTCTAGTCTGGGTGATTTCTCTTTAGGAAGAGGTTCTTTGGAAGTGAGTTCCTCTATCATTCTATTGATATCATCTTCTTTAGATATAACTTGTTCTTATACCTGGGCATTAGTGAGATTTTCTTGATCAAGCAGGTCAATATCAATAAGACCTGAGTCATCTGGTTGGGTAGAAGAGTTCTTAGCAGCAACATCTGAAGGAACATCTAGAGCAACATCTGAAGGAAGAGCAGATTGACTTGTCTCTGGGATTGCAGGAGCAGGCTCCCCCTCAGCAACTACACCTAGAGCTGTCACTTAAAACCGAAAACCGCAAATCGAACCGGAACCAAACCGAAACCGTAAAGAACCGGACCGAACCATTCGTAAATTATTCGGGTTCCGGTTTGAATTTTGGAACCGTGAACAACATTGGTCCGGGTGTGGTTCTTACATTTTATTATCCGGATCGGAACCAGAACCGGAACCGCAACATACAAGTCTCAAGCGATTTCAAGATTTTTAGACCCGATCCGAACCGGACCGAAGTAGAACCGAACCGCACCCCGTTTATTATTATAATTATTATTATATTGTTATTATTTTATAATTTATCTATATTATTTATACTTACTATCACGAGTGAAGATGCTGCAGTTTGAACCCAAACCGCAATCACACTAAATGGGGTCGATTTTGGACCGAACAAAACTTCACCGCATAAAAACCGTATGGTATGGTTTGACATTGGTGCAGTTTGGAGTCAATTTTTGCAGTGCATTTTTATTTTTATACAGTTATATAATATATTTTTAATTTTACTTACATATTTTTTTTGAAATATTTTATTTAAAAAATATAGAAGATATACAACTACTATTTATTAGTAATCATGAAAGGCAACAAATTGTAGACGGTTGTTACGGTTGAGCATGCCAATGAGACGTTCGCAAGCCAACTAGAATTCGTGGTAAGTCTACACGCGTAGGAATATAATTGATATTATCCCACCGATCGCGGAAAAGACCATCGAGTTGTGCGCAACATAATTATTTTTATTTTGATATTGTTTTGAGTTTTACTTTTTGTAGTCCGCTTTTATTTCATTCTACCAAGCTTGATTTTGGTTTTAATTGGAACCGATTAGAACTGATTGGAACCGATTGGAACCGGACCGAACCGCATGGAACCGGACCGAACCGATAGTGGCCGGTTTGGTTTTGGTTCTTGTTGAACCGTAACCGGAACCGTTGACACGGCGGTTCCAAAAATTAAGCTGGAACCGGAACCAGAACCGGAACCGGTCAAACCAAATAAGGTTTTGGTTCTAATTTGAAGAACCGTTACCTTAGTGGTTCAGTTCATGATTTTAATAGAACCGAAACCAAACCGAAACCGTGACAGCTCTAACTACACCTGATGTGCCAGCTACTTGATGTAAAGGGGAAGATGGAGTCCTGTCCTCATCCTCTTGGAGATCATGGGCTTTGGCAGCTTGTGCAGGGTTCTGAAGCTTGAGTTTCCCATCTTTGAATGGAAGAGATGGATACTTTATTCATGTGATGCAAAGAAGTACCTTTAGAGAGATCAAAAACTTCTTGCTTGAGCTCATGAAGGAGAAGAGAAATTATTCTGCCATAATTTGGTGCCTTGATGCTATCTTTGATTTTATCAAAAATCATCATGCCCCACTGAAATTTCTTGCTGCATATCACTGCTATCATCATGTCAAAGAAGTCATTTGTGATGAAGCTAATCGAACTGGAGCGACACAGGAGGATTTTTCCATGAATGTCCACAAGTAATTTGCTCTCTGCATTGAGATCAGGGCGGCGAATAGTGCACACAGAAACTGAGACACCGCAGAATCTGCAGGCACGATCATAATCTTCTTAAGTTAGGTCATCTTCTTCATCAATGATAGGCAACCGAAGGAGCTTGGAGATGATTGGGGTGGTTAGCTTAACCTTGATTCCGCGAACCTTAGATTTGAGAATCTTCCTATTCCTCTTTAATTTGGCATTCTGGAAGAATTCCTCAACATCAGGAAGTAGAATCTTGCACGGATGTTCCAAAACGAAAGAAAGTCTGGTGGCTTCTAGTAGCAACAGATCATTGCGGAGATCGTCTGAGAGTTCGGCAATTCTAGTGGAAACTAGTTCACTGCCAATTCCAACCTTCGATGGAGGAGCCATCGATCAAGATAGATGAACTGATGTCTTTCCTTTTGAGAGAAACACTGAAGCGATGACAAGAGAATGACGGCGATAGAGAAGACGAAACGTTTCTTTTTCTCGAGAGAGGGTTTGAGATTCGGGAAATTGGGATTTTCCGGACTTAATCTATTTATATAAGTCTTAAATCATGATGATTAAGAAAATAATAATAATAAAATACTTGGAAATATGGCGGTAGGAGTGTCCGGGTGCCAATATCAAAAATTTGAAATTGAGACAGAAAATCGGCATCAGATTTCTTGAAAGACAGGTCATTTATCGAGAGGATACATAGGAGTACTAGAGTAGAAGAGATCCTATTCTCGAGTAGAGGCCTTCTTTCTCGAGAGGTAAGTTCTGAAGTTGTCGAGAATAAGATAAGTTCTTGAGAAATGTTTCTCGAGAGTCAACTGTATTACTTGAGTAGAGAGCTTAGTACTCGAGTACTTGTTCTCGGGAAGAAGCTGTGGTTCTCGAGTAGTGGATTAAGTACTCAAGTAATAACCATTCTTCTCGAGAAATGGAGTCCAGACTTAGAATTTTCTTGATTTTTGAATTGTAGCCCAATTCTTGAACCTGCTGTGAGGTCTTTTTCTTCATTCTTCCTTGTTGAGCATGCCAAGTTCTATTTTGAAGAACGAGAACTTGGCCTCGTCAAGTGGCTTCATGAAAATGTCTGAAACCTGCTTGTTAGTTGGAACATACTGGAGATTGATGTCTCCATGCTCCACATGCTCCCTGATAAAATGGTACCTCAACTCTATGTGCTTTGTCCTGCTATGAGAGACTGGGTTGTTGGCGATTGCAATTGCACTGGAAGAGTCGCAAAACATCGAAATGTTCTTGAATTTCATATTGTAGTCTTCAAATTGGTTTTTTATCCATATCAGTTGTGCACAAAAAATGCCTGCAGAGATATACTCTGACTCGGCTGTTGAAATTACGACACAACTCTGCTTCTTGCTGCTCTAGGAGATAAGTCTTCTTCCTAAGAATTGACAAGTCCCAGAAGTTCTTTTCCTATCATCTTTGCTTTCTGCAAAATCTGTATCTGAAAAACCAATTAGTTCGTTATCATTACTTCTTGGGTACCATAAGCCAGATTTGGTGTACCTTTAAGGTATCTCAAAATCCACTTTACAGCAGCATAGTGAGATTCCTTAGAGTTCACTTGAAATCTAGCACACACACATGTTGAAAACATTATGTCCGGTCTACTAGTAGTGAGATAGGGCAAGGATCCAATTATACATCTGTACTTGGTTTCATCAAAAGGTTTTCCTTTCTCATCCTTGTCCAGAGACATAGCTAAACCCATTGGAGTCCTCATAGAGATTGCGTTCTCCATTCCGAATTTCTTAATTAACTCCTTGGTGAATTTCGTTTGAAAGATGAAAATTCCATCTTCAGATTGTTTCACCTGAAGTCCTAGGAAATACTTCAACTCTCCCATACTTCTCATTTCAAACTTCCCTTGCATAAGTTTGGAAAACTTTTTACAAAGGTTGTCGTCAGTAGAGCCAAATATGATGTCATCGACATAGATTTGCACTAACAAAATCTTGCCTTTTATTTTCCTAAGAAATAATGTCTTATCCATCTTTTCTCTTGTGAATTTGTTCTCAAGAAAAAAGCTAGACAGCATCTCATACCAAGCCCGAGGAGCTTGTTTCAAACCATATAAAACTTTAAATAAAAGATAAACGTGCTCAGGATGGTTAGAATCAACAAAACCTGGAGGTTGTTCCACATACACTTCTTCCTTTATATCACCATTAAGGACTGTCGACTTCACGTCCATCTGGTAGACAGTGAAACCCTTAAGTGTTGCATAAGCTAGGAATAACCTGATTACCTCCAGCCTTGCCACTAGAGCATACGTCTGATCAAAGTTGATTCCTTCTTCTTGTCGGTATCCCTTGGCGACGAGTTTGGCCATGTTCTTTGTAATTATTCCATCTTCATCCATCTTGTTCCTGTAGACTCACTTTGTTCTGATAACGTTCTTACCTTTGGGTCTTGGAATAAACTTCCAGACTTGTCAATGCTTGAATTGATTTAGTTCTTCTTCCATTGTCATTATCCAAGATGCGTCTGAGTTTCCTTCATCAAACTTCTTTGGTTCAACCCACGAGAGGAAACTTAAATATAGATTTTCATTAGTTGTACCTCTACAAGTTCTGACACCATCCCTGGGATCTCCTATGATTTGATCAATTGGATGATCCTTCAAGTGTCTGAGCTCTAGAGTTCTTGCATCTGGAGCTTCCTCTATCACTGGAGTAACTTCATCAACTTGGATGACATCTTCATCATGGTGATCATCCTCTCCAATTGGGGTTGGAGTTGTGATCTTGATGTACTTTTGAGCTTTTTCTTCAGTCGGCTCATCCAAGTTTAATTCCTTTAGTCTTGAACCTGTATCTTCAATAAACACACTAGAAGAGCTGCCTTGCAGCAAGCTCGTCTCATCAAATACAATATTAATAGATTCTTCTACAACTGGGGTTTTCTTGTTGAAAATCTTATATGCCTTACTATGACTACTATAACCTACGAAAATACTTTCAAAACTTTTTTCACTGAATTTAGTTATGTGATACTTCCCATTGTTAAGCACGAAGCATTTAGTACCAAAGATTTTAAAATATGAAATAGTCGGCTTCCCGCCCTTTAGTAGTTCGTAAGGTGTCTTATTATGGTTCTTGTTTATGAGTGCTCGATTTTGCACGTGGCATGCAGTGTTGGCGGCTTCAGCCAGAAATATTCCGGTAGTGAGGCATCACTCAATATGGTTCTGCAAGCCTCTATGAGTATTCTATTCCTTCTCTCAGCGACTTCGTTCTGTTGAGGAGTACGAGGAGAGAAAAACTCATGAAAGATACCTAAACTTTCACAGAATTCTGTCATGGCCCCAGATTTGAACTCTGTTCCATTGTCACTTTTGATTTTGATAACGGAGCAGATGTATTCATTCTGAACTTGCCTGAAAAAATTAGTAAAGATATCAAAAGTATCTGACTTGTGTTTTAGAAAGAACACTCACGCAAAACGAGAGTAATCATCAAAAATAACCAATGTATAATCCTTACCTCCCAAACTTCTAATTTGTAGTGGACCGAACAAGTCCATATGAAGTAGGTGTAAACACCTATTAGAATCTTTGCCACTAATACTTTTAAAGGTAGCCCTTGTTTGCTTGCCTTTTACACATGTGTGACAAGGTCTATATTTAATGCACTTAACGTTGGGTGCATCATGTACTAAATTAAGAGAAAATTATTTATTAATAGTTTTGTATTTTATATGTGCTAATCTCTTGTAGCATTGGTCACCAAGAAACGCACCATCTTTTGCCAAAAAGAACACTGGTGTAGAAGTGTCTATGCAAATAAAATTTAAACAAAATATATTTCTACTACGAGTGCCTGATAGAATCGTTTCTAAGTTATCGACTGATTTTATCAAACACTTGTCTGCATGAAATTCTACTATGTATCATTTATCACAGAGCTGGCTTATGCTTATAAGATTGTGTTCCAATCCTTCAACATAAGCCACATCTGAGAAGGATACACTATCATTAGTGATCTTACCGTAGCCTTTTGTAATCCCTCTATCAGAACCTCCAAAGATGACCTTTGCCTCGTTCATGACTAGAGAATAATTCTGGAGTAGGCTTCTAGTCCTGGTCATATACCGAGAGCATCCACTGTCCAACTACCAGATAGGATTTTTTGTGGCCTTTGGACATTCCTGCAAAAGTAGAATCAATTTGTCTTAGGAACCCAAACTTGTTTGAGTCCTTGGTCTCTAGTTAGCATACTCCCCCTACGTATGTTAACATTGTGAGTGGTCTTTCTCACATTATTAACTTGAGGTGTTACATAATATCTGGGGTTAAACCATCAATCTATAGCAAAGTGACCAACTTTGCCGCAACACCAACAGTCAAACCTGTTGTATCTTTGCCTAAAGTTCTCCTGCTTGACCTTTTGAGAGTGTGGTCTAGCAGGGGCCGCAGACTTGGAGGTAGAAGTTTCGTGGTGATGGCACTCACATGACTTCTTCTCCTTAAGAGGCTTTTCCACAACAGGTTTAACTTTTGGAGCTTTCTTGATGTTATGACCATGAATATAAGGGTCGTAACTCTGAAGAGTGATCTCCTCATAAGGTGCCTTGAAGACACTCTCATCAAAGTTTCGGGAACGGGTCCATCCTTGGTACCGAGACTTGGGCTCTACATAAGTAGGCCTTCCAAAGTGACCGTAGGACGAATTAATATCAAACTTGTTTGTTGGAAAGATAACCTTTTTAAACAAAGTTTGGTCTTGAGGAGCTTTCCCCTTCACCTTGGCTAAAGCTTTCTTGGCAGCCTTATTTCTTCTTTGGGCTTTATTTCTCCTAGAAGATTTACTAGGGACAGCCACATGGCCTAAGCCAGCTCCTTTAGCCTGAGCAAAGAACTCAGCAATAAGTGCAAGGACTGGCTTGGGCTTGGAGAAACTTTCAATAAGTTTCTTTTCAGCGGCATGTTGTTCTTCCAACTTTTTGATGATTTACTCTTTCAGGTTTAGGTGCTTGAGAGCCTTTTTGTATACTTCGATTACGACATAGGCTTCCTCTCTGAGTGAGTCCATCTTTACGACTTCTTCCCTCGGAGTGATCTTCTCAGCCTTAAGAGATTTAATCTCCTTGGCTTGAGTTCTTGCGACTCTTCGACATTTGTCGTAAGCCTTGATTAACTCTTTGTATTGAGTCATGAGTTCAGATTCATCATTAGATGAACAGTCCTCATGATCATGGTCAGAAGCATCTGATTCCAAGATAGGGTGTGAGAGTTTACCTTCCCAGTGAATTGGGGTTCTTCTTCTTCATCTGTATGTACCATGAGCCCAAAGTAGGCTTCCTCATTATCACTAGACTCAGATGAGTCTGTGTCACTGAGGGTCTTGGCCTTCTTGGCTACCAGGCTTCTTTCAGTTTTCTTCTTATTATAAGAAGATTTCTTCTCCTCTCTTCTTCCACCTTGCTTCATCTTGTGAGGACAATCAGCTATGACGTGTCCTAGCTTATTGCAGTAATAACAAACACTGTCTGAAGAAATATATTTGTTCGGTTTTGAGTAATACCTGTTTTGGCTACTTGAGCCTTTTTTGTGACGATCGCCATCATGACGTGATCTTCTAAACGAGGTATCTTTGTCTCTCCACTATTTCTTCTTATTCAGGAACTTCTTGAACTACCTTGAAAGAAGAGAAAACTCTCCTTCAGATAGCTCTGAGTCCGAGGTACTTGGCTCTAAAGCTTCTTCTTCACTCTCTTCCTGTGTGGGAGTAGGAGATGCAGCTTTTGACTTCCTTGAGATGTCTGCCTTTAGAGCGACAGACTTCTCCTTGGATGAAGACCGACTTTTCTCCTCTTCATCTTTTCTTGAGTTTATTTGGAGTTCATACGACATAAGCTTTCCAAAGAGATTCTGAGGGTCAGTCTCTGCCAGCTTACCAAACTCCCAGATTGCACAGACTTTGTTGTCCCGTTCCTTAGTAGGAGATCTCAGAAATTTGTCATTCAGTTCTCCATTAGTGAAGACCCAGCCATAGACTCTTAGGCCGTTGACAATCTTGAAGAAACTTTCAAAAGTATCAGCAATAGAATCCTTGGGATCTTGTCTGAATGCTTCATATTTCTGATTCAGGAGGGATCTTCTGTCATCCCTTACCTCTTCAGTACCTTCCATCAGGATGAAGAGAGACTGCAACATTTCCTTAGCGGATTGGCAGTGAATCAAATTCTGCAACATAGAATCATCGACTGCACTAGCGATTATATTTTTGGCTTTCTTGTCTAAAGAGACTAGTGCAATCTCATCTTTGTCAAGATCCATAAGCTTCTTTAAAACTTGTTTTGTTGGGTCAATGGTGGAGGCTATCATTGGAACATGGGGTCCTTCTTCCACTATCATAAAGATCCTTGGATCCACAACTTCCATGAATAATTTTATTCTTTCTTTCCACATGGGAAAGTTAGTCATTGTGCATAAGGGAAGCTTAGCAAAATCCTTGGCTCTGTCCATGTTTGTATCCTCTTAAGACAACTAGGAGCAGATCTGTTCAAGGTGTTAACCATTTTGAGGAACAACCTCCCTCTGATACCAATTGATGTTTTTAGTTGTCTACCTAAATCACCTAGAGGGGGGTGAATAGGTGAGGTCTGCGTCTTTTTGCGGAATAAAAGCTTGAAATGATGGAGTGCATAAAATAAACAAGCAAGCCACATAAAACACAAGATTTATAGTGGTACCCCAACCTTGGGTACGTCCACTCTCCACCTCACCGATCTAGCACCACGCTAGACTCGGCTACTTCACTATTATCTCGGATTGGAAATCAATCCTACAACTCAGAACCACGTTCCTACAACTCGAAGTCAAAACAATCCTACAAAAATCTTGGAGAACAAAACTCCTACAACTCGGAGAAAAATCTCCTACAAGATTGAAATGTTTTACATAAAATTATACAAACAATAATACTTCAGATCTGAGTCTTCAACCCTTCTTCCTTCTTAAGACTTTGAAGCTCTGTCAGAAATGGATCGTAGGAGACAATGACGAAATCTCTTGATCTGAAAGCTTAGGGTCAACACGATCAAGGAATAGATCTGTCGAGTTGAAAGCCTTAATCTGTTGAAGACTTTCTTGTTCTGAATCACTTGGATCGGAGAAGATCAGCGGCGAGGATGACGATGAACAGCGGCGGCCTTCCCGATTTAGAATGAAAAGTATGATTCAGAATACTTGATTTCTTGAGTTAGGGTTAGTCGATTTTGATAAGACCTTTTATAGGACTTGCCTAACGGTCATAATCATTAATGACTGCACACGTGGACCAATAAGAATCGAGATTAAATTTGAAAACATTTCCGTCGGAACTTAACGAAAATTCAGGAAATTAACTTCATTTCTCGAGTGAAGAACAGACTACTCAAGAACAATATCTGTTTCTCGAGAAGAGGATGTAAGGTTCTCGAGAACAAATACTTAAGGGAAACATGAGAAATAGATTCTGGCTTCTCGAGAAATAACTTCTATTACTCGAGAAATCGATAAAGACTTCTCGAGAACTGACTGGACTTCTTTAGAACAAATAGACTTCTCAAGATTTAACTTCGGCTTCTCGAGTACTAGACTCCTGCTTTCTCGAGATAAGGCTTGGCCTTCTCAAGTAATGACTTCTGCTTCTCGAGTACTAGACTTAGGCTCCGTTTGGGGGGACTTATTTTCACCGGACAACCGGTTGTGACCGCATGAACCAGGCCTTAATTAAGGCCCATTTCATGCGATCGCAATCGCTTGACCGGTGAAAATAAGTCCCCTCAAACAGAGCCTTAGAAAAATTCTGTGCTGAGTTTGAGTAAACTCGAGAAAGAGACGAGTCTTACTCGAGTACTGCATGACTTCTCGAGAACTTAACTAAGCCTTCTTGAGAACTACTTCTGCCACTCGAAAACTTGACTGAGCTGACTCGAGAAATTACTTCAATATTACTCGAGTACAAAGAAGTCCTTCTCGAGAAAAACACTTAGAAAATTTTACTTTCTGAAAAATGATTTTCTTCAAGATATTCAACTAGTCTTTCTTTCCCATAACTTTAGTACTTTGAAAATGAAGTGTGTCCCAATAGAGAGGCTATACATGAGTCAACATCATGGATCATACAATGAGAGATTGCATTGTATGATCCTATTTTTGGTGACTCATTGTAGACTGACATTGGTCTACACTTGGCAATTATAATCTGCAAACACTTAACTTGAAAAGAGTATCAAATACAAACTTAATTCATCTTAGTTCAAGGGCGACTTCATACAAATCTAGGTTATTTTGGATACAATATCGAACAGAACGTATTAGAAAAGCAGCCTACCGGTTAGCGTTGTCCACAGAGCTGAGTGGATTACACGATGTCTTCAATGTCTCAGTTTTGAGGAAAGCCTTGATGGAGATGAGCGTTGTGGTCGAGTCGGCAGCGGTGTCGGTAGAACAGGACTTGAGGATGAAAGTCCGTCCGGTTGGCATAGAGGACTCAGAAGTTTGGCAGTTACGGAACAAAGAGGTCAAGCTTGTAAAGGTGCGGTGGAATAATTGCGGGCGAGACGAGTTCCCTTGGGAGCGTGAACAAGCAATACTGGAGGACTTCCCAGAACTTTTTTGCTTCAAGTATGCTTTTGTTTGAGTGCATGCTTAATTTCGAGGACGAAATTCTTCTAAGGGGGGAGGAGTTATAACACCCAAGTTTTTCTAGAACTTGAGCCTCTGGAAGCTATTGCCCGACAATAGGTATTTATCGCCCTACGATAACTAAGCGTTGAGTAGGAAGGCATTGAGAGCATCGAGTGGTACCGCGCGGTAGTAGGATGCTATCGCGCGACTGTAGCTCCTGAAGCGTTGAGAGAGTTTAGTGGGAAGCATTGAGTGGCTATCACACGACGGTATTGTTAACGTTGGTGATAGCGATTTCTTTCTAAAAGGACCGACGGATCGGGAAGTTATCGCGGCGCGATAGGTAGTTACCGCCCGACGGTAGCACACGGGTGCAGTTCCGTCGTTTGGCTTTTTAGTCGTCTGATTTCTCTTGGGATTTGATCCTATGGACCATGACACTCCGTCCAAAGGGCATATATTGGTCTGAAATGTTCAAAACCCTCATTTGTTTCTCATTTTGAGAAAGATTTAAGGTTTGAGAGAGAGTTTGGAGGAGGAAAAAGAAGGTCTTTCTCCGACATTGACGAAGATTCGGGGCTCCGATCGTCGATCTGAGGCCAGATCCATGGAGAGGAATTAAAGGTGCATATTTTCATCTATGCAAATCAAGTTTTCCATTGCTAGGAAGAGGAGTTGTAAGGTAAAAACACTTCTTCTTTCGGTCTTTAGGATGCGTGCATGACATCCATTTATTTCTTGCTTTCTTTCAAGATTTTAGGTACCAGATCTCTCAAATGAGAGGGGATCTGGTTGCCAAGGTTCAAGAGGAGCCATCGGGTTGATTGTGTCTATCCCCGGCATGATATTGCATTATAAATCCACCTCACTAGTGGATTAGGCATTGTGGGTGAAACCGTAGTCACGACCGTTAGTTCGACTCGATGATGTTGCAAATGCGGCTTATGGATTTTGCTAGAAATCCGTTTGTGGCAAGATGTTGTTTGTGATGTTTGTCCCCCCTTATTTTTCGTGTGAGTATGAATGGTGGATTAGGGTGGGAAAGGCTTTTGATTGTGATGTACTAAGTCGTGGTTTGTCTCTGTGGTCAGTTGACTAGCCCGTGACGTACAAGTCATGTGTGGAGAGTGTCCCGACGAGAAAAATCCCCTTCTGTGAAACTGACGAGAACGTCGAGCTTTGGACAAGCCCAAGCGATGAAGCCCATGAGTGGGTGGGGTCTAGTAAGGGTTCTTAACATTTGTTTGTTTGTGTGACAGAATCCTGACGTGAGAAGTCAGAGCTTGCAGGCAAGCTCAGGTTTTGAGACCCACGAGTGGATTGGGCCTAGGCAAGAGTTTCGTGTGGCAGCATGTATGCCGTTAGGGGAAATTGGAAGTACCCATGTGTTTGCAGCTTGAACGTTGAAGGGGAAATTGGAAGTACCCGATTGATGATGTGTTGAGTACATTGGTCACAATGTACTTGATTTTTAGAAGTCCTTTCAGCTCAATGATATACACATAGTTATATTTGATGAATGTTAAGTTCATGTGTGCAGACAAATTAAGCTAAGTACAAAAGCGTCGAGACACTCAAGACTAGTGTTGACACACACACTGAACAAGTTATGTCGAGACAAAGAGAAGTTATGTCGATACTAAGGGCAAGTGTCGACACATTCTATAGAAGCAGTGTCGAGACTGAAGACAACTGTGTCGACACTCAGTACTAGTGTCGACACACTTCACAAACTGAGTCAAGACTGGAAGCAAGCTGTGTCGACACTCAGGACTAGTGTCGACACATTCTACATAAGTTGTGTCGAGATAAAGTAAAGGGCTGTGTCGACACATTCAGAAGTTTGTCGATACCATTACAAGAGAAGTGTCGACACCTAGGACTTGTGTCGACACATTTAACAGATAAGTTTCAACACTTCAGCAGACTCGTTTCCTGAGTACAGAAATCTTGATGAAGGTACTGACAACTGTCAAAACTGTCAGATGTCAGTTATTAACCGGATCAAGCGGTTACTCCTAACAGAGCCTATTTAAAGGTATCAACTCTTCAAAAAAAAGAGAAGAACAATTTTTTAAAAGATAAATCTAAGAAGCATCAGCTATCATTCAGAAGGTGGAGAGAAGCCTGATCAAGAATCATCTTCAACTTTCTCCAGCCTAGATCTACCATAATTTCAACTTCAAGAAGCTTTGAAAAGCTAAAAAGGGTTGAATCAGATCTATCTTGTCAAGATCAAAGGAATAAACTCATCAAGATCAGATCAAGAAGCTGTCACTCATTCCACTCTTACTGGGTGACATTTTCTGAAATCTATTTTGTTTTCATCATTAATTGTGTAAGATCTACCTGTAGATCTTAGTGTAGGAGAATTATTTTCTTTGAGTTGTAAGCCTGTGTTATAAAGGCTGAGATAGGGATGGGTTTGCCTGTGGTAGGAGAAGTGGGTATTTCTCTGAGTTGTAGGGTAGGATTTACCTGAGGAGTATGAGTGTGGATTCATTCTGCGGTAGAGTTTGTGAGAAGAACTTGAGCTGTAGGATCTTGGTGATCTGAGTGGTAAGACTTGTATAGTATGAGTTGTAGAAGCCAGTTGGGCTCTGAGATGTAAGATCTGAGGATCTGAGAAAAAGAAGGAGAAGGAGTTTTTCTGAATCTAGTTCATTACTAGATAGGCGAATGAGGAAAGTGGATGTACC
This sequence comes from Platanthera zijinensis, assembly GCA_039513925.1. NCBI lineage: Eukaryota > Viridiplantae > Streptophyta > Magnoliopsida > Asparagales > Orchidaceae > Platanthera > Platanthera zijinensis. Next base: position 67,720,436 of record CM077088.1, read on the forward strand.
CATAAATTGGGGAATCACTATAAATCTATGTGCACTGTGCTGTGATTGCTGATTGTTGTGCTATGATAGGTTTTGAATTGCTGATTAATATTTTCTTATTTATCTGACTGAGTTAATCTATATAAAGATAATATATCTCTGAATTTTTAAAAGGAGTAGCCATAGTTTAAATTGGACCTATTCACCCCCCTCTAGGTCATTCTCAATTCTAAGCAAACACTTATAATTGGTATCAGAGGGAGGTTTTTTGAAAAAGGCATAACAGCCTAGTGATAATCCTAAGGATTGTAGAGAAAGATTTATAATGGCTCAGAGGGAAAATAATTCCATTAAGCTCCCTGTCTGCTCCAAAGAAAACTTTGGAATATGGAAGGAGAGAGTCAGATTATTTATGGAAGCAACAAATCCAAGAATTTATATCACAATGATTGAAGGACCTTTCATTCCCATGAAAGTGTCAGTTCTTGATGCAAACATCAAGACACCCAAGACTTATATGGATATGGATAAGGATGAAATCATTCTGGCCTCTATGGACAAAAGGGCACATAATATTATAGTCAGTGCAATAGATGATTCCACTTTTTAGAATCTGATTCATTGCAAGACAACCAAAGAAATGTGGCAGTCTCTGATTGTCTACATGGAAGGAACTGATGAGGTCAGAGATGATAGGAAATCTCTACTAAATTAACAGTAGGAAGCCTTCAGACAGGATAAGAAAGACACTGTGGCTGAATGTTTTGAAAAATTCTTCAAAATTGTAAACAACTTGAGGACTTATGGAAGAAGCTTTACAAATAATGAACTTAATGACAAGATCTTGAGGTCCCTGGATAAGGAATGAGACGTCAAGATCTGTGCCATAAGAGAAATGGGAAACTTAGCCAACATAAATCCCTAGGCCCTATTTGGCAAGTTGTTGTCACATGAGTTATAACTCAATCTCAGGAAGTATGAAGAAGATTCAGCTAGAGCACACAGCAGAGAAAAGACCTTGGCCCTAAAGGCTGAGTCATCCAAAAAAGTCAGAGAGAAGTCAACACTCACAGAAAGACTGGAAACAACTTCTGAGTGTTCAGAATCTTCCTCATTAAGAGGAGTCCTGATTGAGGAGGAACTGTCTCTCTTCTCTAGACAGTTCAAGAAGATGTTGAGGAGAAGAAGGCAAGACATCTTGAAGGGTCTAGCTGGAGACTCTTCTCACAAAAAGATCAATCATCCAGAGAAACTCAGGAAGAAGAATTATGGGGACAAGTATGGGTCTTCACAGAATAAATATATTAAGACTAATATAGTGTGTTATTATTACAATAGAAAAAGTCATGTCATAGCTTATTGCCCAGCAAAAAGAAAGGAGAAAAAGTCAGAAAACTTGAAAGATGGACAACACAAGAAGGCTGACAAAAGCCTCTTGGCAAAAAAGACAGTTGACATTGTTTGACAGTGAGTCTGATTCATCAGAATTAGAAGAGGAGGAGGCTCTCATGGGCCTGATGGCTATTGAAGAAACCCAACCAGGAGAAGTAGATCAGGATTGTTCAGATCCTGCTAAGGTAAAATTAATCTCTCATAGTTTAGCCTCAGATTCTTTTTATGCATCAGAAAATGAATCATGTTCACACTCCTCTAATAGTAAAGAACATGATTCAGACATTGAGGCTAATTTTAACTCCCTTATTAACAGATATGGGAAGTTACTAAAGTCCTTGATTGCAAGCAAATAGCTTGCTAAGGATCAGGCCAAAGAATTAGAATCCTTGAGAGGAGTGTCTTTTCAGTTGATAAGTGCCAACACAAAGTTGGACCTGCAAAAATTGAAACTTATAGAACTAACTAACAAGATAGATAGCCAGGCAAAGGTGATAGTAGAACAGGTCAAGACTGTCAAAGACCTGGAAGCAAAGCTTACTCAGGAAAGACAGCTCCTGACTCAATTTTCAAAACCTAAGTCAGTGCTACCTATCATAGATACCTTTTCTGCATCATTTAGAAGTGGTGTAAGGTATGGTAAGAACAAAAAGTTTAAAAAGAAGTCTGTACCTAAGGGTAAAGCTCCTAGTGGTCCAGTTAGGCAACCAGTCAAGTATCTGCCTTCTAATAGATGCTTGAGATCATGTGTTCCTAGACACATGATGTCTGTGTGCTCTACTAGTAAGGTCAATAAAGAGCCTTGTTGGAAGGATCAGATATCAAAAGGCAATATAGGACAAAAACCACCACAAAAGGTGATCAATCCAAGAAGCCAAGGAATTCTTGGAACTGGTCCCAGTGCATCTCACCTAAATCTGAAAGGTAAGGGTGTAAATTTTGCACCATTACCTTGGAAGTTGGATGACAATTCTGTGTTGTACAAAAGAACAACTTCAAATGTGCAACCAAAGAAAAGATATAACCGATTTGAGTGTTGGTGTTGTGGAAAGGTTGGGCATTTTGCCCTAGATTGTTGATATAATCCAATAGCACCTTCATATAAGATTCAACCAGCTTTATTTAGAAAGCCTGCTGTGTTTCACACAGCAAAGTATAACAGGAACCAAGGCCCCAAAATAATTTGGGTGCCTAAGGTGAACTAAATCTGTGTTTATAGGTGGAGCCAAGTACCAAAGGTAGGCCAATATGGTACTTGGATAGTGGTTGTTCCAGGCACATGACTGGATCAAGGAGTTTACTAAGATATTATACTCCAGTTAGGAATGGACCAAAAGTCATCTTTGGAGGGTCAAAGAAAGGACTCACCAAGGGATATGGTAACATCTCTAATGGCCTAGTTACCATCACTAAAGTGGCTTATGTGGAAGAATTGAACCACAATCTGATAAGCATAAGTCAGCTTTGTGATATAGGGTATGAAATTGTTTTCCACAATGATAAGTGTTTGATAAGAAATTCAAGTGATCAAGAGATCATCTTATCAGGCACTAGGAGTGAGAACATTTATTTTCTTAACTTCTTAAGTATAAATGAAAAATCACCTGTATGTCTTATAGCTAGTGAAAAAGACTCTTTGTGTGTACAGTAGCACAAGAGGCTGGCTCACTTAAACTACACAGCTATGAGTAAACTATTCTCTATAGACTTAGTTAGAAATAGTCCTCAACTCAAATGCTCCAAAGAAGGCTTATGTCCTGCATGTCAAAAATGCAAATAGACAAAAGTTTCCTTTAAGAGCATTCAGTCCAAAAACACTGAGAGGTGTCTGTACTTACTTCATATGGATCTATTTGGTCCTATACAAGTTCTTAGTTTGAGTAAGAAGTCCTACACCTATGTGATTGTGGATGATCACTCATGGTTTGATTGGGTATTCTTCTTAAGGAGAAAGTCTGAAACACTAGATATCCTTGCTGATTTTTTCAAACAAATTCAGAATGAGATGAGATGTTCTATGGTCAAACTTAGAAGTGACCATAGTACATAATTTTAATCTAAAAAGATGACAAATTTCTGTAAGGAACTAGGAATCTTTCAGGAGTTCTCTTCTCCAAGAACACCACAGCAAAATGGAGTTGCTTAGAGGAAAAATAGAACTCTTTTTGAAGCAGCTAGAACAATGCTGAGTGATACATCTCTTCCAGAATATTTCTGGGTTGAGGCTGTAAACACAACATGCTATGTTTTCTTCTCCAAGAACACCACAGCAAGAATCACAACAAGACTCCATATGAACTAATGAAAGGCAGAAAACCAAATCTGCCCTACTTCAAAATTTTTGGTAGTAAGTGCTATGTATTGGACAATGGAAAAACTGATCTAACCAAGTTATCAGAGAAATCCTATGAAGGAATCTTTGTAGGGTATAGTCTTCATAGCAAAACATACAAGATCTACAACTTGAAACATCAAATTGTAGAAGAATCTATTAATGTAGTTTTTGATGAATCATCTGTTTTATTTAATGGAATCTCTAACAACTCAGGTCTAGGTGATGTAGACTATAGAATGGAAAAATTAAAAATAGGTGACTCACCTGATCCAGAGTTACACATTAGAGACAACATAGAAATTCCTATAGAAGATACTACAATTGCCCAGGGGGAGGAAGAGAATCATCCTAATCCTCCTACAGTACTAAGTGATGGTAGGCACCTGCCAATAACAATTAGACACCTTAGAGATCATCCTTTTGATCAAATAATAGGTGATGTCAGCTTAGGAGTAACTACTAGGAGTAGACATCATAATGAGGTTCTATACTCTTGTTTTCTCTCTCAGGTAGAACCTAAAAAGTTTGAAGAAGACAATTCAGACCTCAACTTGATTATGGTTATGCAAGAAGAGCTCAATCAATTTGAGAGATGCAAAGTCTGGATTCTAGTTCCTAGACCTAGTGATCACAATATCATAGGAATTAAGTGGATTTACAAAAATAAATTAGATGAGTATGGGGTTATAGTCAAGAACAAAGCTAGATTAGTGGCTAAAGGATATATACAAGAGGAAGGGTTAGAATATGACCAAACCTTTGCACCTGTAGCTAGGCTAGAAGCCATAAGGTTGTTTTTAGCTCATGCAACATTCAAAGGATACAAGTTCTACCATATGGATGTAAATTCAGCATTCCTAAATGGTGCACTAAAGGAGGAAGTCTATGTAGAGCAGCCACTAGGTTTTGTTAACCCTAAACACAACACCTATGTTTTCAAATTACATAAGGCTTTGTATGGGTTAAAACAAGCACCTAGAGCCTGATATGAGACATTGTCTACCTTTCTTATAGAGAACAAGTTTTCTAGAGGAAAGATAGACATGATACTTTTTCCTAGGAACATCAAAGGATCAAGCATCCTAGTTCAGATTTATGTAGATGACATAATTTTTGGGTCTACTAATGAGGAGCTGTGTAGTAAATTTGTCAGGCTTATGAACGGCAAGTTTGAAATGAGCAGCATGGGTGAGCTAAAGTTCTTCTTGGGATTCCAAGTTAGAAAATCTTAAGATGGAATATCCATCTCTCAATCTAAGTTCACTAAGAAATTGATTAAGAGATATGGTATGGATAATTCTTCTACCATGAGAACTCCAATGGGTTCTTCTGTGTCACTACACAAGGATGAATCTGGGAAATCAGTTGATGAAACCTTGTATAGAGGCATCATTGGATCACTCTTGTATTTAACTGCTAGTAGGCCAGATATTATGTTCTCAATATGTGTATGTGCCAGGTACAAAGCATGCCCCAAAGAGTCTCATTATATTGCTGTAAAGAGGATACTGAGATATCTTAAGGGCACACCCAATCTTGGGCTTTGGTATCCTAGGGATAGTGATTTTGAACTCACAGGGTACACAGATGCAGATTTTGCAGGGTGTAAAGAAGATAGAAAAAGTACATCTAGTACTTTCCAATTTCTAGGGAAAAGACTTATAAGTTGGAGTAGCAAGAAGCAAACAAGTGTTAAAATCTCTACAGTAGAATCTGAGTATATATCTTCTGGGAGCTGTTGTGCACAGTTGTTGTGGATTCAACATCAACTACTGGACTACAGTATACAACTAAGTAAATCTATTATATTTTGTGATTCTACAAGTATTATTTCTATTGCTAATAATCATGTTTCACACAGTAGAACTAAACATATAGAAATTAGATATCACTTTCTCAGAGAGAATGTTGAAAAAAAAATATAAGCTTACAGTATACTCCAAAAGAAAGACAAGTTACAGACATTTTTACAAAACCCCTAGATGAAAGCAAGTTCAATTTATTTAAATTTGAACTAGGTATGTTGAACATTGAATAAATATTTTCATTTAGTAGCAACAAAAGTTTGTACAACTCTTAAAAAGATGACTTATCAGGTCTACAAATATTTAAAACCAAGAACAACTTGATCTAAGTCAAGAAATTATATTCAGAACACAAATTTTGTCTAAGTAAAGAATTGTGTCGAGCCACCAGAAGGCGTGTAGATACTATAAGTAGGTGTGTGTCGACACTGATTAACGAAAGTGTGTCGAGACATTAAAATTTAGTGTTGAGACATATGGTTGTCGAGACCCTGAGATATGAGTCGAGAGACATGAACATTGTGTCGACTAAAGTCGACACATCTCAACAAAGTAGGTTTTCCATGTCGACTCTAGATATTTCCCTATAGTTAGAAAATTACTAAATGCAGCGCGCCTTTTAACCTTCAAAAGACAGTTGCTATAAATAGGAGGCGTAAGGATTTGTCAACTACACTTACCAGAAATCTTGAGAGACTGATCGTTGTGTGTCGAGCCCTAGAAATCCTTAGTCAACTCATCTCAAACTCAAGCTCTTTCAACAAAGATGGCACCCAAGATGGATGACAACATCAATGAGGGATACAGACTTGTGCGCAACGCCTTCGTATCCGCTCCAGCAGATATAAAGAATGTGATAGACCTTGTCAATGAGGTAGGTCTTGAGTATCTTCTTTCTGAACTAACAAAAATATGGAAGAGAGAGGTATCTGAATTCTACTCTCATGCCTCTCTAAACCCTAAGTCAGGCAAACTCAAATCTAGTGTTAATGGAACAAGAGTAAAGGTCACAATCAAGAGAATGGCTAAAGTCTTCCAGATTCCAAGAACTACAAAGGAAGATGAACTGGATTCAATTAAGACTGCTGAGGCTTTTGAATGGTATGGACTAGCTCCAACCGTTAGATTTAGCAATTTTTTAAACAGGAAGAGAATGAATTCCCATGACAAATTTTTATCTGAAATAGTTGGAAAGGTGCTCCTCTGCAAGACTGGAGCACATGCTAAGATTTCAAAATTTTATGTTTAACCTGATGATAAGGATTATCTTTGGGATTACAACTGACTAGAACAAGGTGGTATTTGATAAAATTGCAGAAGGAATTCAGAAGCCCAATATGGGTAGGATAATTAGTTTATATCTGGTAAAGGTCATTCTAGATAATATGAATGAAAAAACTGGATTTAAGATAAATCATATGAGGAGAATGACTTGAGAATTCTGTCTAGATGGGACAGAGTCTTGTCTAAAGAGACACAAGAACCTAAAAGAACAAATAAGGTACCAAGCAAGAAAACTATGGTAGAGGAAGATGTATCCTCTAGTGATTCTAAAGAAGAGGTGAATTTTAGTTCTGATAAGGATGCTGAGGAAGAACAAGGCAGATCTCCAAGGTCCTCACCTGAAACTAGTGTACAGGTGCATGGGGAGAACATTGCAGAAAAAGAATCAATTGAGGGGAAGAACCTCTGTGAATTGCCAATAAACATAGCTACTACTATTATAATGGATGTTGTACAGGACCTAGAAAAATCTAAAGATCCTGATCATGAAATATCTGAGAAAGAGACTGCAGAAGAGATTCTTTTGTTTGAAGAAACTAATATCCAGGGAGAGATAACTAAAATTCCCCAGAATGAAGTACCTGATGGTGAAATTCAGCATGCAGATATTACCATGGACAATATCAATATTAATAAGGAAGGTACAAGAGTTGAGGGGGAGTTGGCCCCAGATACTGACAAAACCAAAGAGACACCTCAAGTTGAAGAAGTTAGTTCTTCTGAATCTGAGGAATTAAAAGCTTCTCAACTGAAGAAAAGGAAGTTTTCTGAAATTAAGAAGAGGAGCAAGAGCTACAAACAGTATCTCAAATCTGGACCACCATCAGCTCCTGCAATGGATAATAGCTCTCTGCTAGTTCAACTACAGATCATGCTTGATAAGCAAAGGCAATATCAAGAGAAGTAGATGAAAGCAACAAAGAGCTGCAGTTTCAAATTGCTCAGGATATTAAGTCAATAAGATTTGAAGTCAACCTCTTGAAAATTGAATTGACTACTTTCTTTGAGAAAGGAGCAAATGTTGTTGTCTACCTGGCCAAGCAACAACAAGAAGCTAAGATAACTACAGAAGACCTGGTTGTCAAACAAGGCTATGTTCTTGAGAATCAAAAGAGAATGACTGAAAATAAGATAATTATGCATGATACAACCTTAGCATAATTAAAGCTTCAAACCACTGCTTTGGAAACCAAACTTGATTCCACTACCAAAGAGATAGACACCAAACTGACACATCATTCAGAATCTCTACTTAAGGACATCAAAGATTCTGACAAAAGCTTGAACAATAATTTACTGAGAGTAAAGAATACTGTGACTTCATGTATCAATTACTTAGATGGACAAGTCAGATTTCACAAGAATGATCTAAGAGATCATATTGAAAGAGAAGTCATAAAGGGGGAGAGGGTAATGATTAAGGCTAGTTCTGAACATGCTACCTGGATATCAAACAATATCAGAGACACTTTAGGCCATCCTCCCCTATGGTATGATAGGGATCAAACTGCTGAGTCTGGTTGTCAATCAACTACTTTTGAGACTATCCAAGCAGCTGTCCACCACATGTACAGTCCTCCATCATTAGTTCAACATGTTATATGTGAAAAAGGTGGAGATGCCTGAATCTGTTTTGATCAAATAAAAAGAGGCACAACTTTCAAAGAAAAGATTTAGAGAATAAGATGAGACTAAACCAGATTTTGAGCAATGGAGTCCTACCTCCAGATCAATAATTCTTACTGCATGGAAGGCTGTGAATGCAAATGTGACAGACAGAGGGAAATGGTATTCAGAACAAGAATGGGCCAAACATTTGAAGCAACAAGAAGTTATCCAAAAGTTTAAACATGATCTGAAGAGAGGAAAGCTACCAGCTAATTCAGTTGATCCCAGTAAATATTTCCCAAAGTCATACCATTATTTTGAAAGATAACGACTGAAAAAAGAAGCTATTGCAAAAGCTAAAGTTAAGAATGAAAAAGGAAAGGAGGTTGCTGATGACAAAGTGCTTGAGGTGGAAGCTAAGATACAATCTGGAAAAGGGATAGTTATCAAAGAACCAGAGCTACCTTAGGATGTTCTTAGTTTTTTAAATTTCATATGGAAAACTTGATCTGTAACTTTTGTAACCAAAGCTTGTAATAGTAAACCTTATGCTAAACAATTAATGAAGATTTTGGCTTACTCAATATCTCATGTGTTGTTAATTAGGATTGCAATTATTTGCCTTATCTTCTGAATCAGCATTATTGTTTTTCGAATATGTGTTTTTATTTGTGGTATTTCATATATAATATTGCACTGTTTTCTTAAAGTCTTTATCATAATATATTTTTGGTATCATGTTATATATATCATTGAATTGAAGTAATGACTTCTCCAAATAGGGGGGAATTATTGAGTACATTGGTCACAATGTACTTGATTTAAAGAAGTCCTTTCAGCTCAATGATATACACATAGTTATATTTGATGAATGTTATGTTCATGTGTGCATGCAAATTAAGCTAAGTACAAAATCGTCGAGACACTCAAGACTAGTGTTGACACACACACTGAACAAGTTGTGTCGAGATAAAGAGAAGCTGTGTCGATACTAAGGGCAAGTGTCGACACATTCTATAGAAGCAGTGTCGAGACTGAAGACAACTGTGTTGACACTCAGGATTAGTATCGACACACTTCACAAACTGAGTCAAGACTGGAAGCAAGCTGTGTTGACACTCAGGACTAGCGTCGACACATTCTACATAAGTTGTGTTGAGACAAAGTAAAGGGCTGTGTCGACACATTCAAAAGTTTGTCGACACCACTACAAGAGAAGTGTCGACACCTAGGACTTGTGTCAACACATTCAACAGACAAGTTTCAACACTTCAGCAGACTCATTTCCTGAGTACAGAAATCTTGATGAAGGTACCGACAACTATCAGAACTGTCAAATGTCAGTTATTAACCGGATCAGCCGGTTACTCATAACAGAGCCTATTTAAAGGGATCAACTCTTCAGAAAAAAGAGAAGAACAATTTTTTAAAAGACAAATCTAAGAAGCATCAACTATCATTCAGAAGGTGGAGAGAAGCCTGATCAAGAATCATCTTCAACTTTCTCCAGCCTAGATCTACCATAATTTCAACTTCAAGAAGCTTTGAAAAGCTAAGAAGGGTTGGATCAGATCTATCTTGTCAAGATCAAATGAATAAACTCATCAAGATCAGATCAAGAAGCTGCCACTCATTCCTCTCTTATTGGGTGACATTTTCTTAAATCTATTTTGTTTTCATCATTAATTGTGTAAGATCTACCTGTAGATCTTAGTGTAGGAGAATTATTATTTTTGAGTTGTAAGCATGTGTTATAAAGGCTTAGGTAGGGTTGGGTTTGCCTGAGGTAGGAGAAGGGGTATTTCTTTGAGTTGTAGGGCAGAATTTGCCTGAGGAGTAGGAGTTTGGATTCATTCTGAGGTAGAGTTCGTGAGAAAAACTTGAGGTGTAGGATCTTGGTGATCTAAGTGGTAAGACTTGTGTAGTCTGAGTTGTAGGAGCCATCTGGGCTCTGAGCTGTAAGATCTGAGGATCTGAGTAAAAGAAGGAGAAGGAGTTTGGCCGAATCTAGTTCATTGCTAGATAGGCGAAGGGGGAAAGTGGATGTACCCATAAATTAGGGAACCACTATAAATCTGTGTGCATTCTGTTGTGATTGCTGATTGCTGTGCTGTGATAGGTTTTGAATTGCTGATTAAGATTTTCTTATTTATCTGACTGAGTTAATCTATATAAAGATAATATATCTCTGAATTTTTAAAAGGAGTAGCCATAGTTTAAATTGGACCTATTCACCCCCCTTTAGGTCATTCTCAATTCTAAATCAAACACTTACATGTTGCGTGATGATGTGTTAGATTCATACGCTATAGAGTGTCTTGGGTTAAGCCCAGGTTTGCATATATGCTGCATTGTAGGCCCCTTTTACTATATGCTCAACATAAAAATATGTTTATTGTATGAGACTTCCAAACCTATTTAACATTTATTTAATCTATGCACTTTTGCATACGAAGTGCTGACTTACAGGATGGTGGTGTGTCCCGGGGTCCGCTAGGGACTGCCGGGAGGAGATGTGTTGGTTACATAGTTGAGGTCAGCCTTTGCTGACCCACATTACCACAAATTTTTACAGGACAAGGATCGCAAGCGGGAGCAAGCTATGATTCCGGCTTACATGCTGAGGTAGCCTAGGAGTGCTAATGCATGTTGACATGCTGATGTTATTATTTCAATTTTTTCGGACTCACAAATATTGTAAGGCCTTAAGGCCGTTTTGATACTCTTGTGATAGTGGATAACTTCTAGTGTTGTTATTTTTTTCTGCTGTTTATAGTCTGAGTTTTGAGTTGGGTAGTTTTATATCATCTTATAATGCTTAAGTTGTTGAGTCTGTATGTTGTAGGGCCCCGGTCGGACCCATATTATACGGTCATTTTAGGGGAGGTGTTACACGATACCTCCCAGGTGCCAAGCATAACTGGAAGCAGAGAGTGGAAATAACTTGATATCGCCCAAGATCCGTGCCCAACTAGAGGTGGAGAGTGGAAACAACTCGACACCTCCTAGGAGCCAAGCTCAACTGGAGGTGGAGAGTGGAAAAAGCTCGACTCGAACTACTGTCGAGGGCTTGAGCTCAATCTTCTTTCATTCACGCAACCACTGTCATGGTGTCAGTATCCTTCGGGTCTCCTAACTTGGACTACCCCTCCTCCAATCAAATCAATTTCTCCCCATCTACCACCTGAGGGGTCAACATGTCCTGTCAGCTTGTAAGAGCTCGGTCAGTGGAACCTTTTTAAGAGATTTTCTTAGCTGATAGGACTACTGTCTACCTTTCCACCTGAGTGATCAGTCTACCCTGCCTTCTTGTGAGACCCTGATCAGCCGAACCTTTTTGGGGCCTATTCACAGTCAAAATAACTTTTTCCTGCCTCACCACCAGAGTGGTCAACCTACCATGTCAGCTTGTGAGAGCCCTGAGAGGGGGGGGGGGGTAAATATGGGCTTTTTGAAAATTTGAATCTTATTTAAAATACTAGAGTTGCTTAAAAACTTTTTGGAATATTTTATCAGAAAATATATTTTAATATCTCAAAAAATATTATATTGATGATTATTTTTAAAGGTGGACAGATTTTAATATTCATCCTCTACCGCCAGCGTTAGCATTACTACTCGGCGCTAGTAACAAAAAGTGAAATCTATGCGTACATTTAAAAAAATAATTTGTAATATGTTTTTTAATGCTTTGAGGGAGAAATATTATTTAAAATATTTCAAAACACAAAATAAAATCAAATTACAAAAATAATGAAAGACATGATTTTATTTCATAAGAAATTGATTACAAAATATTTGATTTCTATAACGTTAGAAATCGAGGTGAAATATGAATACCATTTTTTCCTATTCTATACCAACCCTTATTCCCAATGACCGGTTTATTCTAGCATATATCTCCCAAATAAGACCTCAAACCAACCCTAGATCTACCCAAGACCTATTGGCCACCACACACGACTAATTCACAGAATCCTCCAAGAAAACCGACGCCTGCATCAGACGATTTTGTCTCCTAAGTCTCTTAAGACCTAGTTGCCCCTACCTGTGACGAATTTTCCACTGAATTCTTTTTGGAATCCTATGTTCTCCTCGAACAATTTCTCTGTTCAAGTTACAAAAAGATAAAATAAAAAGATTACAAGATAATAAAATAAGCAAGAGAAAACTCCTCAAAGATTTATAAAGGTGAAGATGAAGACAATGTTGACGTTAGTGTTCTTGGTGCGTTCGTCCTTCTTATTGAATAAGTGTGGTTATTGAAACCACAAACCAGCTTCTATGGAATTCAGACCCTTCAAAAGGGGTGACCGCACACTTACTTCTCCTAGTAAGCTTGCTTGACCGAGGACTTAGGACTGGAGACTGATCCATGGTTCCAACACGGAGGTCCTACCACACACCAAGAAGATCTTAGAGCGCTTCCCCTCCTTAGCCAGTGCTGAGCTAAGGGTACCTTAGAAAGCACAAAAGGATCAGAGAATGAGAAAACAAGATAGCTTGCCTTTTGAGGAACCCTCTTGGGTCTATTTATAGATTTCAGAAAATGGTCTGCCAATAGCTCAACTCCGCTGTTCTGAACGGATATACGCAACCCAAATCGGTCTGCCAACAGCACAACTCCGTTATTTGGAGGAGATACCGGCAGAACAGTGGGGGTGTAATGGTAAAAAGTATCACTGGGCGAGTGGTCCCAGAATTACCACTCGCCTGGGGTGGCGAGTGCTTGATGAGACTGGCACTCGCCGCCTCCACAAGGCTAAGGGCAAGTGTGGATCTGACCGTCCCACTCGCTTGTTATCTAATGAGGGACAAGGATGCATACGAGACCGCTTGCTTCACTCGCCCCACATCTGACCTACCCCTAGCCCGGGCAAGCTGGGGAGCTCTTAAGGCACTCTCCTCCCCGCTAACTCGCCCGAGGCTTGGTTTGCCTGGTCCGGCTCCTCCCTCTCCCACTCGCCGGATACGGGGTTGTACACAATTCCCTCTCTTTGTGAGTGAAAGTTATTACTTTAAGGTTAGCTAGTCACCTAGAGGGGGGGTGGTGAATAGGTCTTTTAAACTTTCTTAGATCTTTATGCTATTTATAAATTTGGTGATCTAGAGCTTGTCCTAATTACCTGTAATACAAGGAAAAAACTAGCAACACAACAATCACACAAATATTTATAGTGGTTTCTCAATTGGGTACATCACTTTTCCTCCCACCTATCCAACTAATTTGTTATACTAGGCACAAACTCCACAAATATGCTCCTTAGAGCTTACACCTCAGACCCTTAGCTTTACACACATATTCTTTTTAGAATCCAAACTCAGAACCACAAGGGTTCCTACCTCAGAGCCCTGTAGTGCTCTTACAGCTCAGTGGTCCACTGACTACTTACCTTAGCCTTATTTCTAAGGCCTGCACCTCAGGCTCCTCAGCCCTACAACTTTAGAGACACATCCCTACTCTCAGAGTGTTGCAACACTCCTACAACTCAGTACCTATCCAGGTACCTACCTCAGTGCCCTTCCAAGCACCTACATCTCAGCCTCCTCCAAGGCCTACAACTCAGTGACACAGTTGTCACCTACAACTCAGTGACTCACCAGTCACCTACCTTAGGAACTAGGCCCTACACTCAGGCTGGGAGGATAGCTCTACCTCAGATCCACACTTGGATCCTACCTCAGTATCCCAGCAGGGCACCTACCTCAGTGACTAATTAGTCACCTACCACTCAGGCACAAAGTGCCCTACACTCAGATTCGGATAAACTGAATCCTACAGGAAAGGAATCCGTAAAATTGAAATACTGACTCAGAGATAAATCTCTGAGTCTAACTTACTGGACAAAGCAGATATCAGTCCAGCCCACTTGATATAGAAGGAATTAGTCTTCTTCTATAACTATCAATTTCTCTGTTATACTGAAGACAACAAACTTCTATTGAAGGATTATAACCCTTCATACAGCTAACTCCTTTTACTGATAGATTGAATCAGTTAACTTGTTCTTCAAGGAACACTCTTGCTGAACTGGAAGAAGCTTCAGCTATCTTTGCCTTCTGGATTTCACTGCTGGACTTTGCTTTCAAGCTTGTCGAAGAAGATGAAGTCCATCCGCCCCTTTTTCGTTTTTCATTTTCGTTAACCCTAATCTTCTTTTCTTATCTTCCTTTTATATCTGTTGATTTGAATCAACGATATAATTTGAATGTGGGCCCAGTCAAGTATGGTGAGCGCCACCTCCCTCAAAAGAAGACAAACAATAGCTTCTGGCGCTACTGTAGCTTTCCCGTAACGGCATGAAGTGTTTGGACTGAGCTCGACGATCGTCGATCTAAGATCGACGAACTCTGTGTTGAACTCGACGAACTTCAGAATCTTCAACTTTTACTTGAGCTCGACGAAAGGCGGGCTCATGTCGATGAACTCTGAATCTTCAACCTTCAACTTGAGCTCGACGAACTCTGAATCTTCAACCTTTAACTTGATCTCGACGAAAGGCGGGCTCAGGTCGATGAACTCTGATTCTTCAACCTTTAACTTGAGCTCGACGATCTGTGAGCTGAGCTCGACGAACTCTGAACTTCAACCTTTAACTTGAGCTCGACGAAATCTAAATTTGGATCGATGATTAATGAATTGAGCTTCTTCTTTAGAAGAGTTGAGTGAGACTGCCTCACTCAACACTTATGAACTTAGAGAAATTCTACCGGCTTAGTCTCAGCGGTTTCTTCTGAACTATCTCAGCGGTTTCTTCTTTACAGCTGAGACTCTCTTTTGTCTTAGCGGTTAATTCTTCACAGCCGAGACTGTCTTCTATCTCAGTATTTTAGCTGAGACCAACACTTCTCTCAATGTTTTGTGTTGAGCTTCTCAGCTGTCTAAGCAGTTCTGCTGAGACATTCTTCTCAACTGTCTCAGTTGTCTCAACGGTTATGCCTTAGTCAAATTATCTAACTTCCAGCTTCCTCTTCCTGTTCACCTGTCCAATTAAGGACAACCTGCATGCAATAACTCAAGCATACATCAAATACATTATGTGTGTATGTCATTGAATAGTTTGACTTCTTTCAAATCTTGAACATTGGGGTCAATAGACCCAAATATCTCCCCCTATTTGAAGAAGTCAAAACCTTGCTTGATCACTAACATAGGTCATTGACATACACAATATTTTTAAAATAAAAACTGATACTTGTGTAACATTATTAAGAGTTTGAAAATATGTTACCACACACAATTATCCGTGTCAGGAATTTTACTTACTCCATCTGGCATGCTGCTCTCCTGGATGAGCCATCCTTACTATTCTTGTGCTGAAATAACTTCTGCACCACTTGGCTTTGAGCTTCCTGCATCTTACTTGGCTTGGTCAAGTCTTGGTCAAGTCTATTCTTTCTTTCCCCTAACTCCTCTCCCCCTTTTTGACTTCTGCAATATGGAGATTTGTTTTGTGTGGAGTTTTTCTCCCCCTATATGTCTGGGGATGATTCCCCTACTATGACTTAATTCCATTTCAGTTGTTGGGCTTGCTCCCCCTCAACTGTTGCACACTAGCTTCATTGTCTTGGGGAAGGACTTGTACTGCTTGCAAAATAGACAAAACAACATATTGCAGAGGAGAGAATTGAAGCTACATAAGATTCAACATACCCAATACAAATTGGAAGGTGTTTAACTTGGCTTCATCTAGTGGCTTAGTGAAGATATCAGCCACTTGCTTGTCTGTAGAGACAAACTCAAGGTTGATGTCTTGCCTTTCCACATGTTCTCTAATGAAATGATACCTAATTTCTATATGCTTAGTCCTGCTATGGGAGACAAGATTCCTAGCTATAGAAATTGCACTAGTAAAATCACAAAAGAGTGGAGTTCTACTTATCTGAATATTGTAGTCCTGAAGTTGATGCTGGATCCACAGTAACTGAGCATAGCAGCTCTCAGCTGAAATGTACTCTGACTCAACAGTGGAGATTGCAACACTTGTTTGCTTCTTGCTGCTCAAAGAGACAAGCCTGCCACCTAGAAATTGACAGGAGCCAGATGTGCTCTTCCTGTCCTCTTTGCAGTCTGCAAAATCTATATCTGAATAGTCTGTTAGTTCAAACTCACCATTCCTAGGGTACCATAGGCCAAGATCTGGGGTGCCCTTAAGATATCTCAAGATTATTTTCACACTAATATAGTGAGACTCTTTAGGGCAGGCCTGATACCTAGCACAAACCCATGTTGAATATATAATGTCAGGACTACTTGCAGTGAGGTAAAGAAGGGAGCCAGCTATACCTCTATGCAAAGTTGGATTAATAGGTTTCCCTGGATCATCTTTGCCTATATGCATACTTGAGCTCATGGGAGTTCTTATGGTGGAAGCATTCTCCATACCATACTTCTTGATTTGCTCCCTGGTGAACTTTGACTGGGATATAGATAGACTATCATCAGTCTGTCTTACTTGGAGTCTCAAGAAGAACTTCAGTTCACCCATACTACTCATCTCAAACTTCTCCTGCATAAGTTTTGCAAACTTCTTACAGAGGTTGTCATCAGTAGAGCCAAATATTATGCCATCAATATAAATCTGGACTAGGATGATCTTGCCCTTAGATTCCCTTAGGAATAGGGTCTTGTCTATCTTCCCCCTTGAGAATTTGTTCTCAATGAGGAAGGTAGACAATGTCTCATACCATGCTCTAGGGGCTTGCTTGAGCCCATATAGAGCTTTCCTAAGTCTATACGCAGTAGTAGGAGAGTTAGAATCTACAAAACCTAGAGGCTGCTATATATAGACCTCTTCTTTCAAACCTCCATTCAGGAAGGCTGTCTTTACATCAATCTGGAAGACTTTGAATCCCTGGAAGGCTGCAAATGCAAGAAATAGTCTGATGGCTTCCAACCTTACAACTGAGGCAAAAGTCTGATCATAATCAATCCCCTCTTCCTGTTTGTACCCCTTGGCCACTAGTTTAGTCTTATTCTTCATGATAATGTCATTTTCATTAAGTTTATTTCTGAAAATCCACTTGACTCCAATGACATTATGTCCATCTTGTCTGGGAACCAACTTTCAGACCTTGCATCTTTTGAACTGGTTTAGTTCTTCTTGCATTGCAGCAATCCAGAATTGGTCTTGATTTACCTCTTCAAATTTCTTGGGCTCTTCTTGTGACAGGAAGCTGGAGTAAAGAGTTGTGTTGAAACTCCTGCTTCTGGTCTGTACACCTTAACTAGCCTCACCTATTATCTTATCTAGAGGATGATATCTCAGATATCTGATTGCTGGGGGCAGCTGGACTGTTTCTTGCTGAGTACCATTTTCTTCAGCTGGTTGATCTTCATCTTCAGCTAGACTGTCATGTACTTCCTCTGGACAACATCCCTCTTTATATTCTTCTTACATAGCAGGGTCTTTATTTTTGATGGAGAGCTTTTCCATCATAATTTTTGTACCTACAGAACTAGGCAAAGAGCTTGACAGCTCACTGTCAATCATGTTTGACTCATCAAACACTACATAGACAGATTCTTCTACAAATTGATTTGTCAAGTTATAGACTCTATATGTCTTACTACTATTATTGTACCCAACAAAGATCCCCTCATGGGATTTGACAGTAAACTTAGTCACTTTTGACTTTCCATTATTCAAGATGAAACACTTGCAACCAAAGATCCTAAAATAGGATATGTTTGGTTTTCTGCCCTTCAAGATCTCATAGGGAGTCTTCTTGTGGCCTTTGGTGATAGAAGCCCTATTAAGAACATGACATGCAGTGTTAACTGCCTCAGCCCAAAAATATTCAGGGAGAGAAGTGTCACTCAACAATGTTCTCCCAGCTTCTATGAGAGTCATGTTTTTCCTCTCAGCTAATCCATTTTGTCGAGGTGTTCTTGGAGAGGAGAATTCTTGATGAATCCCTTGCTCTTCACAGAAAGTAGTCATGGCAGCAGACTGAAATTCAGTTCCATGGTCACTTCTTATTTTGACCATAGAGCTTGCAAGTTCATTCTGAATCTGCTTGACAAAATTTATGAAGACTTCAAGGGTTTCATCCTTTCTTCTAAGGAAGAACACCCAAACAAACCTAGAATAGTCATCAACCACCACAAGGGTGTAGACCTTCCTACCTAGACTCTTACTAGGCATAGGACCAAACAAGTCCATATGCAGGAGATACAAGCATCTCACTGAGTCCTTGGTCTCAATGTTCTTGAAGAAGGTCTCAATGTCCTTGGAGCATTTTATTTTGGGACCATTCTTAACTAGCTCATCACTAAAGAGCTGACCAATGGTCTTATAATTCAAATGAACCAGTCTCTTGTGCCATTGAACACAATATGAGACTTTGTCATTTGCAATTAGGCATATAGGGGAACTACTATATAAGCAAGAAAAGTTTAAGCAATAAACATTCACACTCCTAGTGCCTGTTAAGATGACACTCTAATCACTTAACCTCTATATGTGGCACTTATCCTTGTGGAAGGAAATGTCATAACCAAGGTCACATAGTTGGCTTATGCTTATGAGGTTGTGTTGCAACCCTTCTACATAAGCTATCTTTGTGATGGTGATTATGTCATTTGAGATCTTACCATAACCTCTGGTTATCTCCTTGTCAGAGCCTCTAAAGATGACCTTAGGTCCATTCTTTACTGGAGTAAAATCTTCCAGCAGTTCCTTTATTCCAGTCATGTGCCTAGAACATCTACTGTCCAAGTACCATTTAGGGGAACTAGTACTTGAACTAACCTGAAAAGCACAATTTATTTCACCTTAGGATCCCAATTTCTATTGGGTCGTAGGTTCATATTAGTTTGAAAATAAGCTTGCCTTCCTGCAGAATTCCTGACAGGTTGGCTACTTTTGGACACAGAAGGATTGTGCCAGCAATCTACATCATAGTGACCCACTTTGTCACAGTACCAACACTCATGGACATTATATCTCCTTTTATGTTTAGGGCCAACATTTGCCTGGACTGCTCCTTGAACAGTGGGTAGATGTGTTGATGTATGTCTCTGATTCCTTCTAGTAGCTATTTGACTGAAGGTAAGTCTTTCAGCTGACTGTTTTGGTCTTTTTTGAGAGCCACTAGCTGCATGTCTCTTTTCAGCTAACATGCATCTGATTGCATCAGAAACTGCCATTCCAGCCTTGCAAGAAGACTCACCTTGAGTCATTACTTTTGCAGGATGACTCAGATTTCCTGCAGCAGCAATATCCTTGAGTTTTGGGGCTAAGGCACCAAAAATAAATGGTCCATGATGGACCATTTGAATTTCCTCATATGCAGCCTTAAGGGCCCTCACATGGATGTATCTTCCACCTTGTCTATGGACACATTGGTCCATACCAGTGGATCTACCATTCTCCCAGTGACCATAATAGCTTTTATGGTCATACCTGTTAGAAGGCAATAAAACTTCCTAAAAAGAAATTTGATACAATGAGGCTAGAGGCACAACTGGTGCCTTCCCCTTTCCTTTTGGATTGGAAGGTCTAGAAGATCCCTTAAAACCTAACCCTTTCTTATCCTTTTGGGTAAAGAGAGTGTCAATTAAGGGAAGCACAGTGCTTGGCTTAGAAAACTTGGCCACCAGCAGTTTCTCCCTTAGTAGATCATCTTAAAGTTTCTGGATAAGTTTCTCATTTGAGACTCTTACCACAGACTGCATATCAATGATCCCCTTGAGCTTGGCTGATTGAGTAGACATATCATTGAGATCCTTTTCTTGTCCCTCACACTTGCTCCTAAGACAGAGAAGCTCTTTTGCCTGTCTCTTGGAAAAGAGCTTGCACTTCTTAAATGCTTCAAGAAGTTTTCCATACTTGTCAATTATAGAATTGACATCATCCTCAGACTATGAATCCCCTTCATCTCTTGATGATTGAGCCTCGGACCCTGAGCTAGCCTCATGATCTGAAATAAAATGCAGAGATTTATAATTTACCTGAGCCTGTCCAGGCTGATCCTGGCAGCTCTCCTCATTTGTCATTGCTATTAATCCAAGGCATTGAATATCTACTTCTTCATCTTCATCCACCTCTGAGTCACTTTCTGAATGTGACAGAGGGGCCCTGATTCCTATCCTAGCAGCATGATATTCTTCAGGTTCTTCTTCAGCAATAACCATTAGCCCAATGTAGGCTTCTTCTTCTTCACTGTCTGACCCAGAGGAGGATTCAGACCAGGTCTTTTCCTTCTTGGCCACAAGAGACTTCTCTTTCTTCTTCCCCTTATGGTGCTTCTTCTCTCCTTCCTCTTTCCTCTTCAATGGGCAGTCAACAACTATGTGCCCAGGTTTGCTGCAGTAGAAACAAATGACTTTAGAAAAAGTTTGTTTGTTAGAGTTAGGAGCATACCTGTCCTCCTTAGAGGATATCCTTCTGTGATGTGAGGAAGAAGAAGGCCTGCTGTTCTTCCTATGCTCCTTCTTCATGAATTTCTGAAACTGCCCAGAGAAGGCAACAAAGTCCTCATCAAACATATTGTTGTCTGAGGAGCTGGTCTTTGAGCTCTCAGAATCTGACTCAGTAATTCTCCTGGGTGGAGAGTTCTTCCTTCTACTCCTGGTTGGGGAATCAGCTTTGAAGTCCACAAACTTCTCCTTGGCCTATGCCATACTGCTCTTTTATTCTTCCTTTTTTGCAGCAAGCAGTATCTCATATGATAGCAACTTTCCAAACAGGGTTGGAGGAGTGTGTCAGCTAACTTGGCCATTTCTCTAATGACACAAATCTTTGTGTCCCATTCCTTTGTGAGGGACCTGAGAAATTTGTCATTCATCTCATATGTGTTGAAGACCCTTCCATATGTTCTCAGTTCATTTACTATTCTAAATAATCTCTCAAAGCACTCAGCAATGCCATCATACTTTCCTTGTCTGAAGGCCTCATACTCCTGGTTGAGCATGAATTTTCTGTCATCCCTCACCTCCTCTGAACCCTCCACGAACAAAACTAGGGTGTCCCACATCTCCTTGGAGGTCTTGCAGTGCACTAGATTTTGGAATGTTGAATCATCTATTACACTGACAATAATGTTTTGAGCTCGATCTCTTGTCCATGGAGGCAAGTAGGAGCTCATCTTTGTTCATTTCATCATAAGATTTAGGTGTCTGGATGTTGACATCCAGAACTGAGGTCTTCATGGGGATGAAAGGTCCTTATTTGACTGTGATGTAGATCCTAGGGTCAACAGCTTCCATGAATAGTCTGACCCTTTCCTTCCAGAGGCTAAAGCCCTCCTTTCTGCAGATTGGTAATTTCATGGCCCCCAGTTCCTTGTAGTTTACACCAGACCTCATTCTCATATCTTATAGCTAACCCTGGAGGTGTACTCATATTATTAAATTATTTTTGAGTAACCTCCCTCTGATACTACTTGAAAGTTATTACTTCAAGGTTAGCTAGTAACCTAGAGGGGGGGTGAATAGGTCTTGAAAATGTTCAGTTGTCTACCTAAATCACCTAGAGGGGGGTGAATAGGTGAGTTGTGCGTCTTTTTGCGGAATAAAAATTTAGAGATCTATGCACACAATTATCAACCAAGCAATCACAGACTACAAAAGATTATAGTGGTTCCCCAACCTGGGGTACATCCACTTTCCCTCACCGATCTAGCAAAGCACTAGACTCGGCTACTCCACTATCTCGGATTGAAAACCAATCCTACGCCTCGGAACAAAGTTCCTACAATCTCGATCCACAACAAGGATCTACACTCAGAAGATAAAACTTCCTACAATTCGGATACAAAAAGAGCTCCTACACTCGGAGAGAAATCTCCTATAAGAAATAAATTGAGAGTATATGAAAATACAAACAGTAATTCTCAGATCTGAAATTTGTTG
The DNA here is from genome assembly GCA_039513925.1 of Platanthera zijinensis. Taxonomy (NCBI): domain Eukaryota; kingdom Viridiplantae; phylum Streptophyta; class Magnoliopsida; order Asparagales; family Orchidaceae; genus Platanthera; species Platanthera zijinensis. Next base: position 67,742,697 of record CM077088.1, read on the forward strand.
GCCTAGGTCTTCTCCTTTGATCTTTGCGGCTCTATCAGAAAAGTTGAAGAAAAATCTCGGCAAGAACTGGAACTGAAAATTTCTTTGACTTCACAAGATCCGAGAGATGATGAGGAATGAAAAGCAATCTCTATTTGAAAGTCAATCTTGATATGAATCTCTTGGATCAAAAGCCCTAACAATTGCACAAAGAAGATCGGCAGCGGCTTCCGTTTTTGGACAGAGAGAATAAGATTCAGAAATTCTTAAAATACTTCTCGACAACACTTGTTGTTAGGGTTAGTCGAAATGATAAGACCTTATATAAGATCTCCCTAATAGTCATAATTAGTCTTAATGACGTACACGTGGACCAATCACGTCAAGGCATTTGAAATTCCCGTCAAATCTGGACTTAGCAAATTTTCTGAAAAGACTGACTGTTTTACCTGAGTAAACAATTACATACTCGAGTACTTAATAAGATTACTCGAGAGAATAGAATGAGGCTACTCAAGTAGATGACTTAGAGAAAATCCAGAAATAATGAGTAACTACTCGAGTACACAAAGACTTACTCGAGTGCTAATATAGTTACTCGAGATGTAGAGTTGAACTACTCGAGTACAGGAAGTATTACTCGAAAGAATAGAAAATTAACTACTCGAGAGGTAGAAGGAATACTCGAGTCAAAGACTTGGAATAATTTCTGAGAGATGGAAAACTTATCACACGAGTATTAAACCTGGACTACTCGAGTAGTAGATAGACTACTCGAGTACATGATCTTGACTACTCGAGTGAAGTAAAACAACACGAATTCCTCTCTTCTGTAACTCGAGACAAAAGACTAATCTACTCGAGTACTAATATGACTACTCGAGTAAATGACTTAGAAACAAATTATCAGAGAGGGAATTCTGTTAACTCGAGAGTAAGAGATGATCTACTCGAGTGATTGTCTTGGCTACTCGAGAGCTATATTCAGGCTACTCGAGATCCATTCCCTTACTCGAGTACAGATAGACTTACTCGAGTATAAACTAAGTATTCAACTCGAGTATATAAAATACTACTCGAGTGAAAGACTTAGAAAATATTTCTTCAACAGAATTTTCTCTTCTTCAATAAACTCAGCAACATTTCTTTCTCCAATCAATCCTAGTGCTTGAAACATGAAGTGTATCCCAATAGAGAGGCTACACATGAGTCAACACCATGGATCACACTATGAGGGATTACATTGTATGGTCCTGTGTTTGGTGACCCATTATAGACTGACATTGGTCTATACTTGGCAATATAATCCTGCAAACACATAACTCAAGCAAGACATCAAATACAACTTAATTCATCTTAGTTCAAGGGTGACTTCACCAAATCTGGGTTCTTGAGGATACAATACCCAACAAGTCTTTTAAACTTTCTTAGATCTTTATGTTGTTTATAAATTTGGTGATCTAGAGCTTGTCCTAATTACCTGCAATACAAGAAAGAAACAAGCAACACAGCAAGCACACAAATATTTATAGTGGTTCCCTAATTGGGTACATCCACTTTCCCTCCCACCTATCCAACTAATTTGTTAGACTAGGCACAAACTCCACCAATATGCTCCTCAGAGCTTACACCTCAGGCTCTCAGCCTTACACATAGATTCTTTTCAGAATCCAAACTCAGAACCACAAGGGTTCCTACCTCAGAGCCCTGCAGTGCTCCTACAGCTCAGTGGTCCACTGACCACCTACCTCAGCCTTATTTCTAAGGCCTACAACTCATGATCCTCAGCCCTACAACTTCAGGCATATATCCCTACTTTCAGAGTGCTGCAGCACTCCTAAAACTCAGTACCTATCCAGGTACCTACCTTAGTGCCCTTCCAGGCACCTACAGCTCAGCCTTTTCCAAGGCCTACAACTCAATGACACACTTGTCACCTACAGCTCAGTGACTCACCAGTCACCTACCTCAGGCACTAAGCCCTACACTCAGGCTGGGAGGACAACCCTACCTCAGATCCACTTGGATCCTACCTCAGAGAGCAGCATTATCCTACCTCAGGCACTTAAGCCCTACATCTCAGATCTACACTTGGATCCTACCTCAGTACCCTAGTAGGGCACCTACCTCAGTGACTAATTAGTCACCTACCGCTCAGGCACAAAGTGTCCTACACTCAAATTCAGATAAACTGAATCCTACAGGAAAGTTATCAGTAAAATTGAAATACTGACTCAGAGATAAATCTCTGAGTCTAACTTGCTGGAATGAGCAGATATCAGTCCAGCCCACTTATTGTAGAAGGAATTAGTCTTCTTCTACAGCTATAAATTTCTCTGCTGTATTGAAGACAACAAACTGCTGTTGAAGGCTTACAGCCCTTCACACAACTAACTCCTCTTGCTGATAGATTGAATCAAATAACTTGTTCTTCAAGGAACACTCTTGCTAAACTAGAAGAACCTTCAGCTATCTTTGCCTTCTTGCTTTCACTGCTGGACTTTGCTTTCAAGCTTGTCGAAGAAGATGAAGTACAACCACCCCTTTTTCGTTTTTCATTTTCGTTAACCCTAATCTTCTTTTCTTCTCTTACTTTTATATCTGTTGATTTGAATCAACAACACAATTTAAATGTGGGTCCAGTCAAGTATGGTGAGCGCCACCTCCCTCAGAAGAAGACAAACAGTAGCTTCTGGTGCTACTGTAGCTTTCCCGCAACGGCATGAAGTGTTTGGACTGAGCTCGACGATCGTCGATCTGAGATCGACGAACTCTGTGCTGAGCTCGACGAACTTCAGAATCTTCAACTTTAACTTGAGCTCGACGAAAGGCGGGCTCAGGTCGATGAACTTTGAATCTTTAACCTTCAACTTGAGCTTGACGATCTGTGAGTTGAGCTCGACGAACTCTGAATCTTCAACCTTTAACTTGAGCTCGATGAAAGGCGGGCTCATGTCAATGAACTCTGATTCTTCAACCTTTAACTTGAGCTTGACGAAAGGCGGGCTCAGGTCAATGAACTCTGATTCTTCAACCTTTAACTTGAGCTCGACAATCTATGAGCTGGGCTCGATGAACTCTGAACTTCAAACTTTAAATTGATCTCGACAAAATCTCAATTTGGTTCGACGATTACTGAATTGAGCTTCTTCTTTAGAAGCATTGAGTGAGACTGCCTCACTCAACACTTTTGGACTTAGAGAAATTCTATCGGCTTAGTCTCAGCGGTTTCTTCTCAACTGTCTTAGCGGTTTCTTCTTTACAGCTGAGACTCTCTTCTGTCTCAGCGGTTAATTCTTCACAACCGAGACTGTCTTCTGTCTCAACGGTTTAGCTGAGACCAACACTTCTCTCAAAGTTTTGTGCTAAGCTTCTCAGCTGTCTCAGCGGTTCTACTGAGACATTCTTCTCAGCTGTCTCAGCGGTTATGCCTTAGTAAAATTATCTGACTTCTAGCTTCCTCTTCCTGTTCACCTGTCAAATCAAGGACAACCTGCATGCAATAACTCAAACATACATCAAATACATTATGTGTGTATGTCATTGACCAATTTGACTTCTTTCAAATCTGGAACATTGGGGTCAATGGAACCAACAGTGAGGTTGTTTTAAACTCGGAAAGAAACATCTAACCTTTGGAGATTGGCGAGTGCGGTAGGAGCAAGAGAAATCTTTTGGTGGGATCCACCAGCTGCTATATATATGTCTGCCTGCCTGGGAGAGCATTGCCACTCCCCTTGCTTTTCTGATTTTTGCCATCATGCCCCTTTCAAAGGAATTCCAAGGAAGGCTCAACCACGTCAGGGCGCTCAACTCCTCCTGCTCTACCGAGTTGAGCCCTTGGCTCTCTAACTAGTCACCGCGCGAGTCACTAAAGCGCAAGCCCGCAAAAATGGCCAAATCCGACTTAAAAGTCGGTGAGGCCGTCCTTGGTGATCGGGCCCCTGCACCGGACCATGGACTCGCCTCTTCCTCTTCTAAACCGGTCGCCCAACCTAAAGGGAAGGAGGTTGATGACACCCCCACTGATCCTGATACCCTCCATCACGAGGATGTGGGCACCCCTTTGGTGCGAGATGATTCTCCACTGAAGGACTCGTGCCTTCAAACCACCATTGATGGTCATGCGAGAGGACAAATCCCTAACTTTGGGACTACCGGACTGTGCTTGATGTCGCTGAAAATGTCTGTCCGCGAACCATCTCGCGACCCTACCCCCAATCCTGCACTCATAGAGGGAGGCGTTAGGGACATCCCGGTTCCTGGTTTTTATATGATCACTTACCCGAGCTCCTATCTGCCTGGTAACGGAAAGATGCTCACTTCTCCTATCACTCAGCCCCCTCTAGGGAAGCCGACCTCATCCCGCCAGCTACACCTCTAGAGAAAGTTTGCCTCTCACGGTTAGTTGAAGCACCCACCATAATTAGAACCCCAAGTCTCTCATTTGGATATTTTATCATTGCAGGCCTTCTCAGTCAATCTGAAGCCGAAGAATCCTCTGACCCAGGACTCCACTCGCCACCTCCCTCTCCCAACATGTTGGAAGACTTCCTGGATGCCTCAATAGAGCCTGCCGAGCTGAGGAGACGAACTATTAGGATCCTCAGGAAGTATGATCTTGCGCTTCACGAGATTCAAGAGGAGAGGGATGTCGACGAGCAGCAGCTGCGCGCACTCGAGCAGGACTATGTGTTGCTGGCTAATGAGGTGAGACGTGGCTCGGCTAGCGGGATGACTTCCCCGGGATCACTCATGGATCGGATACAGGAGAACCTGTGCTTCATACACCACGACCTCGAATTGCTCCGCGAGTTCAACAATCCTCGCCGACCATCGGGGATGGGGCGTGAGGCCAGGATAGATGGAAATGACTCCCGAGCTGAGCCTACCAGGACTCACCCCTTGGAACCCTTAGCTCTCGCATCTTGTGATAACTTCTCTTGTAATATTTCTTTCTTTGTACTCTTGCACTACTGTACTTAAAAACTTTGACTGTTTAATATTTAAACGCTTATTGTTCTCGCGCGTATACTACTTCACTTTAGATTCGACTCGCCTAGTGATTGAATAGGTCGTGAGAACTGGCGAGATGGGGATCGGCGAACTGGGCTAAGTAGGCGGTTCGGCAGGCATTAATCCATTTTCTATAAATAGGACCCCTTACCTTCCCCTTTCCCATCACTTTTATTGCAGACATACCCCACTTAAATACTCATTGGCACTTGCACTCGCACGAAGACCTGCTAAAATGGAAAAGACGCGACTGATGCCGATGGGAGGTTGAAGTGTACGAAGCAGTTCTCCTAATACCCATTCTTTGATGGGAATCCCATGGAGCAGGAATATCTTGCCTTCGTGTCAGATCATGTCCCTCCAGGGTTCACTGCGCCCCGGCCTAGGAGGGGTGAGGCGATTAATACCTTTTTTTACTGACGAGCTCGCCTTCCCCATCTCGCATTTCGAGGTGGGGCTGTGCCTGCCCCTCTGGGAGGAGGTTCGCCAGGTGTTCAAGTACTTTGGGATATCCCTGCGCAGATGAACCCTAACATGATCGCCATGCTCGTGGCTTTCACGATCTTCATTCAGAGGGAACGGATTGAGTTCAATCTCACCATTTTCCGAAAGCTGTTCACCTATCGCGCCACCATTGACGGGGTCGCGTTCTTCGCCAGCTCGCAGTTCAAGGTGCATGAGATGACCAACAAGAACCATAAATGGTTCACCAAGTTCGTATTTTTCAAGGGCGATCTAGACAACATTCCCTATTCGCCCATCCAACGGGGAGAGGAGACATACCAGCCACCAATCTTGACGGGCGACGGCTCCAACCTCCACCAATTCTTCCTCTACAAATACTTTGAGGTCGCCATCCTGCGAAGAGGCCTTGACTCACTCCCATAAATTCTTCCCAATGAAGGTATAATTCTCCCTCTCCCTTTTCTGAAAACTCGCCCAAAGGGGCCATCTTTTCTAACAAGGTTAAGTTTGTTTTCTGCAGGAGAGCGGCTGATCCTGGAGCACTCACCCTTTGCGTATTTGGGGATACACCCAGACCCACTCACGTGGAAGAGGGCAGCTACAGCGGCTTGCCGGATGGAGCAGGATTCTGCCAGACCCATCAACTAGAAGCGGCCCAATCTCACCAGCTCCAGCTCGCCTCGCCTCCCACCACCGCCAAAGAGACTAAAAAAGGCGGTGGTCTCCAAGTGCAAGAGGATCTTGCTCGACTCGCTAGAGAAAGAGCGAGGAGACGACGACCTCCCTGCACCCACAGATGCCAAAGTGTCCGAGGCCCGCGAGCCGAGCATGCCGAGTGACCATCGGAACTATGGTCTCGGCGGGAAGGCGAAGGAACAGATTGGCGAGCCGATGGTTCAGTGAGACGAGAAGGCCCACTGGGTGTCCATCTCTTCTCTCCTCTCGTCCTAGTCCGAGCGCGGGCCTCCCAGCGGGCATGACTTTGCCCTCGAGTTTGGTCTCTATGGTCATGAGGATGCCTAGGACTACGACGACATGACCCTACAGTGGCTCGCCCATGAATGCACGCGAGCCCATATACGGGCCATGGAGCTCGTGCACATGTCTGTTCGCCGCGACTTCACCCTCAACTGCAAGTGGACAGAATGTCGAGGAAGCTTGGGCCCTTGCCGCAGACGAGGTGATTGACTTGAAGAAGAGACTGGAGATTCAGAATAAGAAGTGATCAACAGATCAAGGAGTTCAACTTCTACAGATCTCTTTCTTGATCGTGCTGATCTTAAGCATTTCAGATCCAGAGATTTCGTCGCAGTCTTCTTCGATCTAGTTCTAACAGAGCCTCAAGTTTTAAGAAGGAAGAAGGGCTGAAGACTCAGATCTTGAATTATATCTGTTTGTATATTTTTTTATGTACAACACTTTTAATTTTGTAGGAGATTCTTCTCCGAGTTGTAGGAGCTTTGTTCTCTGAGATTTTGTAGGAGCTTTTTGACTCCGAGTTATAGGGGGCATTGCTCCGAGTTGTAGGATTGATTTCCAATCTGAGATAATAGTGAAGTAGTCGAGTCTAGCGTGGTGCTAGATCGATGAGGTGGAGAGTGGACGCACCCAAGGTTGGGGAACCACTATAAATCTTGTGTTTTCTGTGGCTTGTTTGTTTATTTTCTACGCTCCGTTCTTACAAGTTTTTATTCCGCAAAAATATGCAGACCTCACCTATTCACCCCCTCTAGGTGATTTAGGTAGACAACTAAAAACATCAACAAGGTTGTATAGTGGCAGCACTTCCCCTTCAAAAACTCTTTTATATCTTCGTGTTTGCCCAAGGGAATTCTCTTGGTGGTATGGAGACGAGCCTCTCTTAAGATATTCTGAGTTGTGGCTTTGATGGAAGAGGAATCGATAATCATAAAAGGAGAGGAGCCGCTCTTTAAATAGGCCTCGGATGCTACTGCCAGCAGTAGCCTTATCGCTTGGCGATAGCTTCTTTAGGCAACATTCCTTTTCCTTTGGAAATCAGCATTTTAGGTAAATTTCCATCTCCATTTTAGAAAACTTTTCAATGACATTTTAGGAAAAAATTTCTCGCCATTTTGGGAAACTTTGATTGCCAGTTTAAGAAACTTTTCCTTGCCATTTTAGGAAACATTTGAGCGCTATTTTAGGAAACTTTTAGATTTTGGAAACCAACATGTTTGTCAACTTTTTTCAAAAAATAGACTCTCCAAAAGATATCGCCTGACAATAGGACTTTACTTCTCAAGCAATTTCCATCTATGGCTGATATCCTTCATTTTCTTTTATAGTTATCACCAGCGGTAGTGATACCGTCTGTGGTAGCAACTGAACTTTGGCTTCTTTATTTTTTTATTTGTTCTTCCATGGGGTACTTAACTTGTAGTTCCTACACACTATAACACACAGCAAACGTGATCAAATACAAACTGGGATATGTTATCCTCAAACTAAGAGATGCGGAACGCATGTCCCAACAACATTCAGATGGATCTGTATGAAGCGTTGTATGATAGGCAGTGTCGAACGTCGATATCTTAGGTAGAGCTGTGAAACACTCAGTTTTGGGAAAAAGGAAGTAGCAGATGCGTGTGAGTTAGTGCGGACGATCCAAGAGAGCATGAAGGTTGCTCAAGATCAATAAGCAAAGTATTTCAATGTGCGCTACAGGAATGTGGAGTTTGTAGTGGGCGACATGGTCTACATGAAGATCAAGTTGTTCAAAGACCTTTCACAGATTTGGCGACTTAAGAAATAGAGCTTGAGGTATTTGGGTCCACTCGAGATCACAGAGCACATAGGAGAAGTAGCCTATTGGTTGACGTTTTCCGAAGAGTTGCAAGGATTACACGATGTATTCCACGTCTCGGTGCCAAAGAAAGCTTTGGTAGAGCTGAGTGATGTGGTCGAGTAGGCGGCAGTGCTGATAACAGAAGACTTGAGGATAATGGTTCGTCTGGTTTCCGTGGAGGATTGGAAATCCGGCGATTGTGAAATAAATGTCAAGCTCATGAAAGTACTTGGTATAATTGCGTGTGTGACGAATTATCTTGGGGAAGCGAGCAAGCGATGCATAAAGACTTTTCAGAATTGTTTGCTAAATGTATGTTTTATATTTTGTAGCATTTTTAAATTTCGTGTCGCATTTCTTTTATGGGGGGGGGGTGGAGTTATAACACCCCAAAAATTATCTTACCCAGTGTCTGAAAGTGTCAGGTTGAGTGCAACAGGTAGTGCCTTTTTCCTTGACCAAATATAAAAGGAAAATATTGTCGTGTGCACAGTAATATCGCCGTATTGTTGGGTCCATTGATCCCAATTTCCCAGATTTGTAAGAAGTCAAATAAGTCAATAGTATACACATAGTTATATTTGATGTATGTTTAAGTTCATGCATGAAGGTTAGTCTATGTTATATTGATTGGACAGGTGATCCAAGTGACATTGATAGGTGGACTCAAAGAAGCTGACTGGAAAGGCAGGAAATTGCCTAAGTTCATATGCATTGAATGAAGCAAGCTCACTTAACGCCAGTTGAACCAGAAGCCAGTGACAGTGAGAAAAATGTCTAAGTCCACAGGCGTTGAGTGAAGCCAGTTCACTCAATGCTATACAGCTAATAGTGCTGAGTGAAGTCAGGACAGCCAAAGCTTTAAGTGTTGGCAAGACATAAAAGTGGCTAAGTCCATAGGCATTGAGTGAAGTCAACTTACTCAATGCGATATAGACAAAAGCGCTGAGTCATGTTGTTTTTGTCAAAGCCATAGAAGAAAGATACATAAAATTGGTTAAGTCCAGAAGCATTGAGTGAAGCTTGATCACTCAACGTCATGTCAGTTCTATCAAAGCTAAAGCAAATCTGTCACAAAAAATCAGTTAAGTCCAGAAGTGTTGAGTGAAGCTTGATCACTCAACGTCATGCTGATTTAGTCAAAGCTGTGGAAGAAAGTCAGGAAAATCTGTCTAAGTACAAAAGAGTTAAGTGAAACCAGTTCACTCAACGCCAAATGACAGATAACGTTGAGTCATGCTGATGCTGTCAACGCCTAAGGAAAAACCAGAATTTGACTAAGTCCAAAATCTTTGAGTGAAGCCAGTTCACTCAACGCCTAGTCAAATGTTGAGGATGAAGGAGAAAAGCGTTGAGTGTAGCCAACACACTCAACGCCTTCATGCAGAGCATAATTTTTCTAAGTCCATAATCATTGAGTGAAGCCAGTTCACTCAATGCTCTTAACGCCATAGTTGTAGAAAGAGCTAAAAATTATTCTAAGACAAAAAGCATTGAGTGAAGCTTATACACTCAATGTTATAGTTGCAGAAAGAGCTGAAAATTATTCTAAAGCAAAAAAGAGTTGAGTGAAGCTTATACACTCAATGCTCTCAACGCCTAGAGTTGCAGAAGGATGCATAATGTTGACTAAGTTAAAAAAGCATTGAGTGGGGTTTACTCACTCAACGCCTAGCAGAGCAGGAAATTTTTTAAGTCCAGAATCATTGAGTATTGCTTATTCACTCAACACACTAAACGTCTGGGTAGTTGTCTAAAATTTTCTAAGTCCAGAATGGTTGACATCAACAAAGTCAACAAAAGTCAACAAAATTCAAAATGATTAAGGAAGAGCTGTAACTTATCACTAACGTCGTTGTCAGTCTCAATCTATAAAACTAAGGATATAATTAGTGGTTAAAGCAATGACTCATGTAAATCATCTTGCTGGATGATGTGATTATAAATAGAAGTTGATATCTGGATCGAAATAAGTTTCTGAGTGATAATTCATTTCGAAAAATAGAAGCGAGACTTCGTCTTCTTCTCCTGCCATTATTCTAGAGACAAAAGCTTTAATTTAACAAATCTGAAGGGTCTCTGAGTTAGTTGATGCAATCAACATCTACAACCGCAGAATCAGAGGATTTCTCTGAGGAAGAAGAATCATTCGAGGCAAGCCCTAGCTGAAGTTGCTTCAAGATCCAATCTGAGCCAAATCTGAAGATCAACCTCTGGATCATTGAAGAAGTTTACTGTTCTGGATTTTCTCAGGATAGAAGGAGAGGCAAAGCAATCTAATTTCTGTAAATTCAGGTTAGCAGATTGAAGACCATCATTCTTGATCTTCCCCTTTCATCAGCAAGATCCTGAGATTACTTCCAGCACAAACGACAATTATTGAAGAACATCAACCTTATTGTTGTGAAGAAGATTTGGCTGAGATTCACTCAGCTCGGGAAGAAATTGACTCACAGATTATTTTCTATTGAGTCAAATCAATATTTTTATTCAAAATTCTGTAGGATGTGTTCAAGATTTGTGTTGTAAGCCTAGTTTATAAAGGTTAAGAGTTAGATCTAGTGAGATCTGTATTGTAAGCCTAAGTTATAAAGGCTGAGTTTAGGATCTAGTATAGATCTGAGTGGTAGGATCCAGTTTTGGATCTGTGTGTGGTAGGGTTGTTTTTCTTAGCCTGTGTTGTTGGGCATTTGTGCTTATAGTAGGTGATCAGATGATTACTGAGTGGGTGGGCTGAGGGCCTGTGTTGTAAGTCACAGTGGAGACTGAGTGATCTTGTATGATCGTATTGTAATATCTGAGGAGCCAAGTTGTTGGAGAAGTGCCTTGTTTAACATTCTGTTAGAAAGGCAAGAGGGATAGTGGATGTACCCATACACTGGGGAACCACTATAAAGCTACTATATCGTCTAGGTGATATTCTTGAAAGCATTAGCAATCATATCATAACACACAGCATAATCTGATAAAGCTTAAAAGTAATAAAAAAAACTAAAGAAACCTATTCACCCCCCCCCCCTCTAGGTGATTAAATACCCTTGTATTCAAAGACTTTCAAGTGGTATCAGATGAAGGTTACTCAAGAAAGGCTTAATAGTCTGTATGATCTCAAAGGGTAGCAGAGAAAAGATAAGAATAGGTTCAAGAGAGAGTCACAAGGAACTAGGTTCTATGAAGCATCCTTTGTGCAGGAAAGAAAATTTTGGAATTTAGAAAGAAAGGGTCTGATTGTTTATGGAAGCATCAGACCCTAGGATTTACGTTACAGTACTAGAAGAATCATTCATTCCCCTGAAGGTGTCAGTTCTTGATGCAAATATCAAGACTCCTAAGATTTATGCAAAAATGACTAAAGATGAAATCATCTTGACTGCAATGGATAAAAGGGCACAGAACATTAAGTTAGTTTCATATATGACTCTACTTTTCAAAATCTGGTGCACTACAAGACCTCAAAGGAAATGTGGGACACTCTAGTGATATATATGGAAGGTACTGAGGAAGTTAGAGATGATAGGAAGTCTATGCTCAATTAAGAGTATGATACTTTCAGGCAGATCAAGGAGATAATAACTAGCTGTTATGAAAGGTTTTTCAGAACTATAAATGAACTAAGGACCTATGGCCGGGTCTTTAATAATTATAAGCTAAATAATAAGTTTCTTATATCTCTTACTATAGACTGGGACACTAAGATATGTGTTATTAGAGAAGTGGCAAAGATGGCAGATACTCCACCATTCACTTTGTTTGGGAAGGTGTTGTATGAAATGCAGCTGACTGCAAGGAAAGAGGAAGAGAAATCAAGCAAATCTCAGGCTAAAGAAAATACTGTGGCCTTCAAGGTTGATAGCTCCAAGAGGAGCAAAGAAAAGAATCCTTCTCCCCCAAGAAGGACCATTGAGTTAAATAGTTCAAAACACGGTACATCAGACTGCAATATGTTTGATGAGGAATTTGTTGCCTTTTCAAGGTAGTTTCTAAAGCTGATGAAGAAGAAGGGGTGGAGGAGCAGACCTTCTTCTTCCTTTCAACACAAGGAGGACTACTACAGAACCAAGAAGAAACCTTCCAAGAAAGGCAGGTGTGACTCCAAACACAGTAAACAGATTTCTAATAAGATTATCTATTTTTGCTGCAGCAAGCCAAAGCATGTTGTGGTTGAATGTCCTGTGAAGAAGGAGGCTGATGAGAAAAATCATCATCATAAGAAGGGCAAGAAGGTGAGAACTTTCATTGCTAAGAAGGAGAAAAGCTGGACTGATTCATCCTCTTCTGAGTCAGATGAAGATGAGAAAGCGTACATTGGGCTGATGATAAGATCTGATGAAGAATCCTGTCAGGATCAGCCTGGTCCATCTAAGGTACACTCTCCATTCAGCTCTTTATCTAAGTCAAGCTATAAGACTGGTCCAGGTTCAGAAGCATCTTCATCTAATGATGAATGTGATTCTGAATTTGAGGATGACATCAGTCAAGTGATTGATAAATATGGTGAACTTTTGGAAGTATTCAAGAGGAGTAAGCTGATGTCTAAAAAACAGGCTCAAGAGATTGCATCTCTACAACTTGCTGCTTCCCAGCACTCTGAGATAGCTATCATGCTGGAACAGAAAATTTGGGAAGTTAGTTAGTTGAAGACTATTACTTTTATACAAATAGGCGCTATAAAGCATAAGAATATTCATATTAAGGATCTAGAAGAAAAGCTCCAAAGGGGGAAGAGAATTGTGGCAAGTTTTTTTAAGCCCAATTCAGTGTTGCCCATTATTAACTCTGTCACCTCTCAGATAAATAAGAGAGGAGTTGGATTCAAGGGAAACACCAAAGCTGCCTCTTTCAAAGAAAAGGGAAAAGCTCTAGCTAAGCCACCCATTCCTTTTAAAAGGGTAATACTCCCCACTAGCAGGTATGACCAGGACTCCATGTATGGTCACTGGAAGAATGGGAATTCTTCCTGGAAGGATATTAATGTATCTTCCAATATAAGGAGAAGAGGAATGGGGATGAGTGCCTTCAAGGTTGCTCATGAAGAAATATAAATGGCCCACCCTAGACCATTTGTTTTTGATGTTCCAGCTCCAACTCATAAGAATGGGGCAATGGACAAACTTCAAACTCAATCAGCAAAGACTCAGACTAAAGGTCAGTCTTATAATAAGCCTGATTTGGGTATTTCTGATGCTATTAGGAGCATGTTTTCTGCAAAGAAAACTGCTGATGATATTACTCAGAAAAAGTTAAATAGAGTTGCTGAAAGACTTTCCTTCAGCCAGATAATTGCTTAAAGAAATCTGAAGAAGACTATTATTGTTCCTTCTAGAAAGGTTGTTGTTGTTAACACATTCACTATACCATCTCATAAAAGAAGGTATAACCTTCATGAGTGCTAGTGTTGTGGCAAGATAGGCCATTATGTCATTGACTGCTGGCATAACCCTAGTGTATCTAGAGCTAAAGTCAGTCTACCAGTCAGAAAAATTATTGGTAGACATGTTCATTTTGAGACTAACATGTACTTAGGACCCAATAAATATTGTGGTCCTAAGGTAAAATAAATATGTTTGCAGGTTAGTCCAAGTTTCCATACCCTGATATGGTACTTGGACAGTGGTTGTTCCAGGCACATGACTGGAACAAAGAGCAATTTGAGGGATTTCATTCCAGTGAAGGATGGACCAAAGGTGATCTTTGGTGGATCAGAAAAATGGATTACCAGAGGTTATGGTAAGATCTCAAATGACTTAGTCACTTTCACAAAAGTAGTCTATGCGAAAGGGTTGCAACACAACCATACAAGCATAAGCCAACTTTGTGATCTTGACTATGACATTTCATTCCACAAGGATGAGTGCCACATAAAGAAGTCAAGTTACCAGGAGGTCATCTTGACATGCACTAGGAGTGGGAATGTATAATGTTTAAATTTTCTTTGTGTAAATTCAGACTCTCTCGTATGCTAGTTGCAAATGAGAAAGCCTCATGAAAGAATTCAATAAAGAACTACTAATCACCTAGAGGGGGGTGAATAGGTCCAATTCTTTATAATAGGCAGTTTCAGGATTTCTAATTAGCAATTCTAGTTATCTATTCATTCAAGCATCACAGATAATCAGAATATGCAAACACAGTATAGAGACACACAAATTTATAGTAGTTCCCAGTATTTGGGTACAACCACTTTCCCCCTTCGCCTATCTAGCAATGAACTAGATTCGGCCCAACTTCCTTCTCCTCAGATCCACAGATCTTTCCACTTAGAACCCTTCCAGGTTCCTACAACTCAAACTTCTTCAAGTCCTACAGCTCAGATCCTTCCAAATCCTATAACTCAGATTCTTCCCAAGAATCCTACCTTAAAGTTTTCCAACTCCTACCTTAGGCAATATGCCCTACCTCAGCCCTTATAATTACAGGCTTACAATTCAGAAAGATAGACTTTCCTACACTCAGATCTATACTAATCCTACAAGTTTGATTATAATGATTTAAGAATTTCTTTATCCAAAGAGAGAGAAAGGGGTAAAGATTACTTGACCAATAATTAGAAATTGGTCTCTTCTGATCTTTGCAAATCTTGGATCAGATTCAACCTGACTTAGCTTCTTCAAAGCTTCTTGAATTCAGAGAACTAGGTTGAATCTTCAAAGAGTAGATGGAAGTGATCTTGAATCTACCTTCTTCTTCTTCTTACATATTTGATTCTGTAATATAAGCTGATCTGTAGAGATCCAGCCTTCAAGATGTTGTCGATTTTGTTCTTTTGTTACTATTTTTTCTTCTTCTGATAGGAATGTTCTATTTATAGAAGCCATCAGTGATAACCTGTTGAACCGATATCTGACTGACATCTAACAGTTCTGAAACCTGACAGCTTTGACAGTTATAACAGCTATCACTTCTTAGAGCTGGAAATCTACAACTTGGTCTCAACAGCAGACAGCAGACAAGTCTTCATACTGTGTTGACACAGACTGTTAGATGTGTCGACACATCTAGCTGGATGTCGACACATTATCTTGATGTTGTCGACAAGTTTCACTTTCTATCGACACAGCTTTCCTCCATAGTCCCGACACAGATAATGTAGAATTTGTCGACATAACTTCCTTAATGTCAACACAGCTTTTCCTTCAAAACAGTTGTCAACCCAAGTCCTGGGTGTCGACATATCTGCTTGAGCTTACTGCCAGCACTTCTAGTCACAGTGTGTCGATACTAGTCCTGAGTGTCGACACAGTTGATCTTAGACTCAGTATTAAGTGTGTTGACTGTGATCATTTATGTCGACACAGCTTGTGTTGACTGATATCTCTGTGTGTCGACACAAGTCCTATGTGTCGACACAGCTGGTGTAGACTGATATCTCTGTGTGTCAACACAAGTCCTGTGTGTCGACACAGCTTTGCTCTTGTACTCGACATTCCTTCATAAAAAGGTGTCGACACTGCCCAAGTGTTTCGACACTTTTGTACTTAGAAAAAATCTTCTCCATTTCTTTAGCCTGCACAAGTTAACTCAACAGACATCAAATACAAAATGATGTATACCATTGAGTTAAGTAAGACTTCTCTAAATCTGGTACAATTTCCAATGTACCCAACAATCTCCCCATATTTGGAGAATTCATAACTCCAAGTAGATGATATACACCATTATAATAACAAGCACAAATAATGATGTACTAAACTATCACAGACAGGGTTATCAATAAGCAGAAAGTATATATGTATGTCAAAGAGTTAAATATTGTGCATCTATCATCACAGATTAACATCATAGAGATATTCATCACATAACAATTTAAAATATGACAGATATATCCAACCAAGGAATTTACTTCCCATGTCAAATCAACAGTAAGATTTACAAGATGTCTATAAAAGATCAAAACATATTACATAGTTCTTTTAGAAATTCTAAACATATAAACTCTAGGTTAATTTGGGCTCCTTGATCACTATCCCTTTGCCAGGTTATATTGTTGTTTTTGCTTGTGGCTTATCAGCAGCTGGCATCTTCCCTTTTTCTTTTGCTTTGGCCTCCTCATCCTTCAGCTTCTGCCTCTCAAAATAATGATAGGGTTTAGGAAAATACTTGCAAGGCTCAATAGAGTCTGCAGGAATTGTTCCAGCCTTTATATCCTTTCTGAACTTGTAAATAACATCCATCTGTTTGAGATGTTTATCCCATTCCTTGGTGGAGTACCATTTCCCTCTGTCACTCCTATTATTGTTGATTGCTTTCCAAGCAGTTGGTATTATGTTTCTGGAGGTTGGGCTCCATTATTCAAAGTCAGGTATTATTTCAGCGTGCTCCCTGAACCTTTTCTTAGACAACAGATCTCTTGCTCTTTCTAAAGGAGGGCATCATCCATCTCCACTTCTTTAAGAATAACAGGCATGTTGTCTAGTATAGGACTGTACATATCCTGAACTTTCTGAAAAACTTGATCAAAGTCAGCAGGTGGATAGATGACCTGAACAACCTCTGCTTGCACTCCTTCCAGGTATTCTGCCATTTGAACTCCAGATTCTATTGTGTTATTATCATCATAGAGAGGTGGATATCCTAAGGTAGCTCTGAGTGAATTTATGATCCAGTTGGCATGGTCAGAGTTAGCCTCTACAAGGGCTCTCTCCCCCTTTATGACTTCTCGGTAGATATGATCCTTGAGGTCATCTTTCTGAAATCTAATCTGGTCTTTGATGTGATAATTACCAGTAGTATAGTAATCTTTGAATTTCTTGAACTGGTCTGCTATGGATGATTCTGAGGTCTTTATTGCTGTTGTAATAACATTCAGATTTATTTTGATTTTTGCTTCAATGACACTGACCTTTGTATCCACATTATTGTTAAGAGCAATGGTTTGTTCTGCTAGCTTTTCCAGTGTAACTCTATGAACCTCATCAATGTTTTCATTCAGCCTTTTCTAATTTTCAAGGGCATAGCCCATTTTAACATCTAGTTCATCCAATGTTTTCTTATTTGCTTCTTGCTGTTTAGCCAGAAAGACTACTGCATTTCCTCCTTTGTGAAAGCAGACAGTCATTTCTTTCTTATTGAGATTAACTTCAAATCTAATTGATTTGATATCCTAGGCCAGTTGAAGCTGTAGATCCTTGTTACTTTCATCAATATACTTCTCTATTATTTTTCTTTGTGCATCCTATTTCAGCTGGAGCTGCACCATGAGGGAAGAGAAATCCATAGAAGAAGTAGGAGTCTGTGCAGACTGTACTGCCTTCTTGTAGCCTATAATTCTCTTCCTCATTTCCATTAGTTCCCTCTTCTTTAGTACTAAGGCTTCTTCCTCAGCTTCTGATTCTGAGGAGCTGGCTACATTAACAGCCTGAGGCTGGATATCAGGAATTTGTACTAGGGCAAGGTCTGGTACCTCCCCCTCAATCTGTGCATCTTCTTGGAGTGTGGGATGGTTGTCCTTCTGGACTTCTGGTAAAGTATCAGTTGGAGGAACATTGTCCTCAGTAGCCCCAGACTTCTCCCCCTGGACATCAGCTTCTGATTCCAGGGTCTCTTTCTCAGCAACTTATTCTAGCACAGTTTAAGCTTCTGGCTCAGCTTCTATATCAGCAGCTTTGTTTATGTCATTGAGAACCTCTAGGACAGTGAGATTTTCTGCCTCACTATCCATGAGTACATCAGGATTTTCTCCCCCTTGAATGGAGATCTTTGGTAGGTCTGGTACCTGATCAGTGTCCATTGGAGGTTGTTCCTTTTCTTCATCCTCTTCTGAACTAAACTCAACTACTTCTTCAGAAACACTGGAGGATGCAACAACTGGAGGCACAATTTTCTTTTTCTGTTGCTTACTTACTAGAGATGGTATAGGAGCAGGACCCTCCTTTGTCAGTACCCTATCCCATCAAGACAAAATCCTGGTGTCCATTCTTCGCGTGTTATTGATCTTTGTTCCAGCAGCATGAGTTAGAACATCTGGCACAGCAGATACCAGGTACAAACTTAAAATCCTGCCCAGGTTGGGCTTCTTGATTCCTTCTATTATTCTATCAAAAACTATTGTGGCCCAATCAGTTTTTAACAAGAATATGACCTTGATCATTAGGCTGAACATGAAGGAGAATATCCTATCATGTCCACCAGTCTTGCACAACAAGACCTTCGTATTACTTCGGATAAGAATTTTCCTTGGGAATTCATCCCTTTTCTATTCATTGAAGATCCAATCATTGTGACTGCACTCAGACCACACCATTGTAAACCCTCTGTAATCCTGGTAGGAGCAATCTTATCTTCATCTTTGAGCAATGGTAGTTGTAATACCGTGCTCAATCTTTTGGCAGTAATCTTGAACTTTGTTCCTTGAACACTTGACCTAACCTTTTGGCCTGTAGAATCCAGCTTTGCATTGGTGTAGAATTCGATTACTTCTTTCTTCCAAATCTTGGTAGGTTCAGAAACCACAAACTCCAGTCCTGCTACATTGATTAAGTTTATGACCTGCTAAATCTCTTGTGAAGCATCGTTGAAGGCATTACGAACCAGTTCGTAACCCTCGTTGATGTTGTCATCAAACTTTGGCGCCATTTGTTCTTGAAGGAGAAGAGGTTGAAGGAGGTAGAGAGTTGAGTTGTAGCTCTCGACTCAGTTCAAACTCTTGAGAAATCTATGTCTCGTGGTCGACTCATTCTCGTTCTCACCTATTTATAGGGTTTTAAATTTGGAAGGTCAAACGACGCGCCCAAATATTGTGTGTCGACACTCTGTGTCAACACAGAAACTAACATCTCGACACAGATGTTAGGGATTCAGCACTAATATGTATCGACACCACTCTATATGAGTCGATATATAAGACTTGACAGTGTTGTGTCGATACCTTGATTTAAGGTGTTGACAGAAGTATGTCAACACATTGATTTAAGATGTCAAAAGCATTGTGTCGACACTTTCCTTTAATGTCGACACAAAACTCTGGTAGTGTCGACACTTACAACAATTAAAGTCGACCAACTTATTGTTGATGTCAACATGAATTCTTTACTTATCCAATTTCTGAGGATTTTTCTTTTATGAGTTTATTTGTTGACTTAAACAATATCTAGCATTCATAGCTCAATCTTAAAGTTATTGAACTTAGTTTCATCCAGAGGCTTCGTGAATATGTCAGCTATTTGTCTGTCTGTAGTAAAAAAACTCTAAACATATGTCATTTTTATCTACATGTTCTCTTATAAAGTGATATATAATCTCAATATACTTTGTTCTGCTATGTGAAATAGGATTTCTAGCAATTGAAATAGCACTTGTAGAGTCATAATATAAAGGTGTTTTACTTAGCTTAATGTCATAATCTTCTAACTGATATTGCATCCACAATAGTTGTGCACAGTAACTTCCTGCAACAATGCACTCTGACTCAGCTGTAGAAATAACAACACTTGTTTGCTTTTTGCTGCTCCATGACACCAATCTTCCACCTAGGAACTGATAAGTACCTGTGGTACTTTTCCTATCTTCTTTGCATCTTGCAAAATCTGCATCTGAAAATCCAGTTAATAGGAAATCTCTATTCCTATGGTACCAAAGACCTAGATCTTGTGTGCCCTTAAGATATCTCAGAATTCTTTTTTTAGCAGAATAATGTGATTCTTTAGGGCATGCTTGGTATCTAGCACAGACACATGTTGCATACATGATGTCAGGCCTACTAACAGTTAAGTAGAGGAGGGAGCCAATTATTCCTCTATACAAAGTGTCATCAACAGGTTTTCTTGCTTCATCCTTGCATATAGGCATACTTGAGCTTATTGGAGTTTTCATGGTGGATGTTATATCCATACCATACATTTTTATCAACTCCTTGGTGAACTTAGACTGTGATATGGACAAGCCATCATCAGTCTATTTTATTTGAAGTCCTAAAAGAAACTTCAGCTCACCCATACTACTCATTTCAAACTTTCCTTGCATAAGTTTAGCAAACTTACTCCAAAGGTTGTTTTCAGTTGATCCAAAGATTATGTCATCAACATAAATCTGAACTAGTATGATCTTGCCTTTGGATTCTCTAAGGAATAGAGTTTTGTCTATTTTCCCCCTTGAGAATTTATTCTCAATGAGGAAGGTAGACAATGTCTCATACCAAGCTCTAGGAGCCTGTTTCAACCCATACAGGGCTTTCTTAAGTCTATAGACATGAGTAGGAAAAGTTGAGTCTACAAAACCTGATGGTTGTTCTACATATACTTCTTCCTTCAAGTCTCCATTCAGAAATGCTGACTTGACATCCATCTGGTAGACACTAAATCCTTGATAGGCTGCATAAGCAATGAATAGTCTTATGGCCTCCAACCTTGCTACTGGAGCAAAAGTTTTGTCAAAGTCTATTCCTTCTTCCTGCCTGTAGCCTTTAGCCACTAGTCTTGCCTTTTTTTTGACTATAATCCCATTCTCATACAAATATTCCCGTAGATCCATTTTGTTCCAATGACATTGTGTCCTTCTGGTCTAGGAACATGTTTTCATACTTTGCATCTCTTGAACTGGTTCAATTCTTCTTGCATGACACCTATCCAGTGAGAATCCTTGATAGCTTTCTCAAACTTCTTACGTTCCACCTGGGACAGAAAGCTTGAACATAGAACAGTGTTCATGCTCTTGCTCCTGGTCATCACACCATGTCTAGCATCACCAATGATTTGGTGAGCTGGATGATCTTCTAGATGTCTCATTGCTTGAGGCATCCTTTCTTTAGCAGACTGTTCTTCAGTGTCTTCGACTTCCATTTGTGGAATATTATCAGCTTGCTGTTCTAGAGCTTCCCCTTGACAGCATCCATTATCTTCTGTATTTTCTTCTGCTATCTTGACTTCTTTAATGGACAGCTTCTCCAATTTGTCCTTTAGACCTGCAGAACTAAATGTAATGCTAGGCAGCTCATTGTTAATAAGCATGGATTCATCAAAAACTACATGGACAGATTCTTCTACAACTTGTGTAGTCAAGTTATAGGCCCTATATGTCCTATTATTGTTGTTGTACCCAACAAAAATTCCCTCTTGGGACTTGGCAGCAAACTTAGTCAAGTGAGACTTATCATTATTATGTATATAGCACTTGCTACCAAAGATCCTAAAATAGGATAGATTTGGTTTTCTACCCTTTAGAATCTTATAGGGAGTCTTCTTATGACTTTTACTGATAGAGACCCTATTGAGGACATGACACGCAGTATTTACTGCCTCTGCCCAAAAATATTCTGGAAGAGAAGTGTCACTTAGTGGGGTCCTACCAGCCTCTTTTAGAGTTCTATTTTTCCTTTCAGCAATTCCATTTTGCTGAGGTATTCTAGGTGAGGAGAATTCCTGATGAATCCCAAGACTTTCACAGAACTTTATCATGCATTCAGACTGAAATTCAGTCCCATGGTCACTTCTGATTTTGACAATTGTACTGTTAAATTCATTCTGTATCTGCTTAACAAAGATTTGGAAAACATCAGGAGTTTCAGATTTCTTCTTTAGGAAGAACACCCATGCAAACTTGGAAAAGTCATCTACTAGCTACTAAAAATGTATAGACTTTCCTACCTAGACTATGAACTGTCATAGGACCAAATAGATCCATATGCATAAGGTTAAGACACCTCACTGAATATTTGGTATCAAGGCTTTTAAAAGAAGATCTGGTTTGCTTGCCCTTTTGACATGCTGAACAGATACTCTCCTTGACACACTTGACTTTAGGACCATTTCTAACTAGTCCATCACTGAAGAGTTTTTCGATTATCTTGTAGTTTAGATGAGTTAGCCTCTTGTGCCATTGTACACAGTGAGTGGCTTTCTCATATGCAACTAGACAAATAGGAGAATCTCTTCTCATACATTCTAAATCTAGACAATAAACATTTCCTCTCCTAGTGCCAGATAAGATGACCCCTTGGTCATTAGAATTTCTTATTTGACACTTATTCTTGAGGAAAGAAATGTCATAGCCAAGATCAAAAAATTGACTTATGCTTATCAGGTTATGTTTCAAACCTTTCACATAGGTCACTTGAGTGATAGTGACTGGACCATTTGTTATCTTACCAAAACCTTTTATAACTCTACTTTCTGAACCTCCAAAAATGACTTTGGGTCCATTGTTAGTTGGATAAATGTCCTTTAGCATCCTCTTTTTTCCAATCATGTGCCTGGAATAACCACTGTCCAAGTACCATATTGGGGTATGACTACTTGGACTCACCTGCATAGAACAAGACTATCTAACCTTAGGTCCCCAATTTTTATTGGGTCCTAGGTACTGGTTAGACTAATAATGCACCTGCCTACCTGTAGCGTTTCTGACAGGTAGACTAATCCTATTGACACTATCATTGACCCAGCACTCAATGGCAAAGTGACCTACCTTGCCACAACACCAGCACTCATACTTATTATACCTCCTCTTAAGTACTGGTCTGATAGCATTGTTGTCTTTAGTTCTTAAATTTGGTGGTATAACAGTTCCTTTTCCTAGTCTTTCAGTCAAAGCCTTCTTGGGAACTGGTCTAGCAACAGATGTATATGGGATATCCTGAGTCTTAATAGCAGCATTCTTCTTTTCAGAGTGAATGCTCCTGATTGCTTCAGTGATGCCCATGTCAGTCCTGTTGTCAGACTTCCCCTTTGTCTGGTTCTGGTCTGTAAGACCTTGAAAGTGAACTGTTTGTTTTTGTTTGAGTGATGGGGCTGGGACACCAAACACAAATGGTCTAGGATGGGCAAGTTGAGTTTTCTGGTGAGTTGCCATATAGACACTTGCACCCTTTTCATTCTCAATCTCACAGTGACCATAAATGCTTTCATGGTCATACCTATTTGATGGCTGATCAACCTTCTTAAAAGATATAGGAGGCATTGAGGCTAGTGGCTATACTGGTACATTGTCTTTCCTTGTTGATTTGGCCCTTCTAGTTCTACCTTTGAACCCTAATCCCTTCTTACCCTTTTGGGTAGAGAAGGAATCTATTAAAGGCAAAACTGAACTAGGTTTAGAGAATCTAGCCACTGATTCTATTTTCTTTTCTAGCCTACTTTCAAGGTTCTTAATATGAACATTCTTGAAAGTAATAGTACCAGTTTGAATAACAGTTATGTTCTTCAGCTTATTAATTTCTTGAATCTTCTGATTCAGCAATTTTGTAGACTCTGAAGCAACCAATTTAAAAGAGGCAATCTCCTTGGCCTGCTTTTTGACAAGAAATCTGCACTTCCTTAATGCTTGGAGAAGCTCTCCATAATCATCAATCAACTGATTGATATCACCCTCAGATTCAGAACCATCATAACTTTTTGGAGTTGATGCTTCAGATTCTGGACTAGCTACATATACAGATCCAGATGGTGAGGAGTGTACCTTACTAGGACCAGGCTGATCCTGGCTGTCTCCTTCCTCATCAACTCCCAATAGACCAAAGCAATGACAGTCTTCTATCATTGAATTGATGTCATCCAGCATATGTAGGAATTCAGTCTCCACAGAATCTACTTCTGCTGAATATAGCCCAATATAGGCCTCAGCATCATCTTCTCTTTCTGATTCTGATGATGATGAATCAGTCCAGCTTTTCTCTTTCTGGGCAACAATAAACTTTTCCTTCTCACCCTTCTGATGTTTCTTTTTTTCTCCTGATTCCTTTCTTTTCACAGGACAGTCAGCTATGACATATCCTGGTTTGCTGTAGTAATAACAAACTATTTTAGAAGAAGTTTATTTACTAGGTTTTGAGCCATACCTGTCCTCTTTAGAGGATTTCTTCTTTCCTTTGTAGTAATCATCCTTAGGGTAAGAAGATGTGGATGTCCTGCTTCTCCAGCTCTTTTTCTTTACAAATCTCTTGAACTGTCTGGTGAAAGCAACAAAGTTTTCATCAGAATTGTGACCATTTAATGTGCTGGTGTTTGTGATTTCAGTTTATGTCTCAGCAACCTTCCTAGGAGGAGAATGATACTTTCTCCTACCCTTTCTTGTGGCCTCAACTTTGAAAGCCACAGACTTATCCTTGATTGAAGACTTGTTACATTTCTCCTCCTCTTTCCTTGCTGTCAACTGCATCTCATAGGACAATAGTTTACCAAACAGTGTTGGTGGAGGTGTACCAGCTAATCTGGCCACTTCTCTGATGGCACAAATTTTAGTATCCCAATCTTTGGTGAATGACCTGAGGAATTTGTCATTCAGCTCATATGTGCTGAATACTCTTCCATAAGTCATTAGTTCATTCACTATCCTGAAGAATTTCTTATAGCATTCTGCAATACTATCAGTCTTGGCCTATCTAAAGCTCTCATACTCCTGATTAAGCATAGACTTTCTGTCATCTCTAACCTTCAGTTCCTTCCATGTAGACAACCAGTGTGTCCCACATTTCTTTTGATGTTTTGCAATGGACCAGATTCTGAAAAGTTGAATCATCTTTGACACTAACTATTAAGTTCTGTACCCTTTTTTCCATATTAGCCAAGATGATCTCATCCTTAGTCATCTCTTCATAGCTCTTAGGAGTGGATATATTGGCATCAAGAATTGATATTTTCATAGGTATAAAGGGACCTTCTTGAACTGTAATATAAATTCTTAGATCAGATGCCTTCATGAATGTTGGGTACATTGGAAAATGTGTACCTGATTTGGAGAAGCCTCACTTAGCTCAATGATATACATCAAGGTGTATTTGATGTTATTTTGAGTTTATATGTGCAGGTTAAGTATTGGCTAAAATGCAGAGAAAAGTTTCTAAGTCCACATGTCGATACCAGAGGAAGCTGTGTCGACACTTCAGTAAGTTTGTGTCGACACTTGGAAAAGGCTGTGTTGACACACAGAATCGTTAGTCGACATCGACTGTGTCGACACCGGGAGGCAGTGTCGACACATAGAAGTATTAGTCGACATCAACTGTGTCGACACCAGGAGGCTGTGTCAACACACAGAAGCAGAGTCGACATCAACTGTATCGACACCTGGAGGCAGTGTCGACACACAGAATTCTTAGTCTACATCAACTGTGTCGACACACAGGACTTGTGTCGACACTCAGCAGAATTTCAACATAGTTGATTGCTATGGAGTGAAGAAGTGATTGTGTCGACACAAATAATCTGTGTTGACACATTCTCAAGATGTAGTGTCAAGAAGCAGTGTCGACATCAAGGCAGCTATGTCGACACCACTAAAGTCTGTATCGACACTTAAGTCACTTGTGTCGACACATATTGACAGTTTGTCTCGACACTTAATGACAGTCAGTCTCGACGCTTTGCTGACAATGACAAAGGTTCAAGAACTGACTGGAGGCCTGACAGCTGTGATTTCCAACAAGTTTACTGAAGCTGTCATACTTGTCAGAAGTTGGTTAGAAACCGGATCAGCCGGTTACCATGGATGAAGTCTATATATATGGATGGATTCTGTCAAATCAAAGATGATGAACAACAACAACAACAGACACAACTACTGAAGTATTGATCATTGATCAAGGAAGGGTCACGTCACACTGAAGAAGATTTTCGTGAGAAGATCTAAGGAGAATTCTAGCAAGAATTCTGAAGAAACTTCATAAGTTCTGAAGAGAGAGAGAGAGAGAGATCTTCAGCTGTTGAAGTAAAGGAGGAGACATCTACAAATCTCCTAAGAAGCAGATCTTGAACCAATCTGCTAAGAAGAATTCAGATTTATTTCTGATTCTAAGAAGGAAGCTGGCAGTCAGTCAACTTCAAAGGAGATCAACCCTACTGAGTTCAGATTCAAGAAGCTTTGAAGAAAGCTAAGAACAGGTTGATTTCAGCCATCAGTTTCATCAAGAAGCTGATCAAGAATCCTCTTATACTTTCTCTCTCAATAAGGGTAAGAGTCCATCAAAATTACTTATCAAATTCTATCAAGTGGTATCAGAGGGAGGTTGCTCAAAGAAGGACTTAACAGTCTGAGTTAGATCCCTAAGGCATAATCAAGAATCAAGAAAATGGGTTCTGGAGAAAATCACAAGGAACTAGGTTCTATGAAATTACCCATCTGCAGGAAGGAGATATTTAGAATATTGTAAGAAAGGGTCAGGTTGTTTATGGAGGCTTCAGACCCAAGGATCTATATTACAGTAAAAGAAGGTCCTTATATTCCTATGAATGTGTCTGTTCTAGATGCAAATCAAAGAACTTCCAAAGATTTTTCTGAGATGACTAAGGATGAGATCATCCTGGCAACTATGGATAAAAGAGCCCAGAATATCATAGTAAGTGCCATAGATGATTCAACCTTTCAGAATTTGATTCACTGCAAGACCTCAAAGGAAATGTGGGACACTTTGATAGTCTACATGGAGGGTTCTGAAGAAGTTAGACAAGATAGAAAGTCTATGCTAAATAAGGAATATGAAAGTTTCAGACAAGGGAAGTAAAATAGCATATCTGAGTATTATAAGAAGTTCTATAGAATATTAAATGAGTTGATGTCTTATGGAAGGGTCTTCAGTACATATGAACTGAATGATAAATTCCTAAGATCCTTGACAAAGGATTGGGACACCAAGATTTGTGCCATTAGGGAAGTGGCCAAACTTGCAGATATTTCTCCTCCAATTTTATTTGGAAAGTTATTGTCTTATGAAATGCAACTAATGACTAGAAAAGAGGAAGAAAGAAATGAAAAAGGAAAGCATAAAGAAAAGTCTGTGGCCTTCAAGGTTGAAGCCTCTATAAAGAATAGGATGATGTCTCCATCACCTCCTAGGGAAGTAGCTGAAATTACCTCAGATAATTCAGACAACCAAAATTCAGATAGCAGTGATTTAGATATAGATTTTGCTGCATTTACAAGGCAGTTTCAGAGATTCTTGAAGAAGAAGCAGTGGAAATCTAGACCCTCCACATCACAGCCAGCTGCTGACTATTATCAAAAGAGAAAGTCATCTAGGAAGGACAGGAGCAGGTCTAAGCCTAGCAAATCTACAACTTCAAAGATAGTTTATTATTGTTGTAATAGGCCTAAACATGTTGTGGCTGAATGTCCAGACAAAAGAAAGGAGTCTGCTAACAAAAGGAAGACTAAACAAAAGAGCAAGAAGGAGAAATCCTTTGTTGCTAAGAAGGAGAAGAGCTTGACAGACCAATCATCTTCAGAATCTGAATCTGAAGCTGAGGCATATATTGGCCTATATGCAGCAGATGAAGAAGATGAGTTTATGTAATTGCTGAACTCTATCTATGCACAAGAAGACCATCAGTGCAAGGGACTGATGGCTGTATCAGAAGAAGATAAGTGCCAGGATCAGCCTGGTCCTAGTAAGGTACAATGTTTGTCTAGTAATTCAGATTGTAGTACTGGCACAGAGTCAGCTACATCTGCATCAAGTGATATGGATTGATCTGAGTCTGAAGGTGATATTCATCAGCTGATAGATGAATATGGGGACTTATTGCAGGCACTAAAGAAAAGCAAGAACCTGGTCAAAACTCATGCTAAAGAAATTGCAGATCTTAAGATGGCTGCATTTGGTTTAGAGAAAGAGTTGGATCAAAAAATGAATGAGGTTGCCAAATTGAAGACTATAACTGTTATTCAGATGGGTATAATCACATACAAAAATGATCTAATTAAAAGTTCGGAAGTCAGACTTCAAAAGGAGAAAGATTTGGTGGCTAGTTATTCCAAGCCAAAATCAGTTTTACCCTTAATAAATGAGTTTGTGACTCAAAAGAGTAAGGTTGGAATAGGCTTTAAAGGTAACACCAGGGCTGCCCAATTCAAGAGAAAGGGCAAAGCCTCAGTCCAGCCATTGAATTTTAAAGTCCCTGTAGTTTTTAGAAAGGTACAAGTGCCTTCTAAGAAGTATGACTTTGAGAATACTCATGGTCATAGTAAGACTGAAGTTCTAAATGATAAGGTTACTTATGTCAATAAGGCATCCCATGTTCATAAACCCCATGTTTGTGAGAAACTAGTGGGTGTAGCTGCAGCAGTACCAGCACAATACAAAAGATTTGCTATCAACCAGACTGTCAAGAATGTATCTAAAAATAGATATAATAAGTATGAATGCTAGTGTTGTGGCAAGACAGGTCATTATGCCATAGATTGCTGGTACAACACTAGTGTCAGGAAGAATAACAGTCTACCTGTTAGAAGAGCAGCAGGTAGATTTGGCAAGTATGAAGCTAACTTGAACCAAGGACCCAAGACTTACTTGGGTTCTAAGAAAAGGTAATTCTTTATTGCAGGTGAGTCCAAGTCACCATACCCCTATATGGTACTTGGACAGTGGATATTTTAGGCACATGACTGGAACAAAGGGATTACTGAAGGAGTACCTACCTATCACAAATGAGCCTAAAGTAATCTTTGGTGGCTCTGAAAAAGGAATCATCAAAGGATTTGGTAATATTTCTAGTAACCAGATTACTATCACTCAAGTGGCCTATGTGAAGGATTTGAAACACAACCTTATAAGAATAAGTCAGCTGAGTGATTTAGGATATGATATTTCATTTGTTAAGAATGGATGTCATATCAAAAGGTCAAGTGATCAAAAGGTCATTTTGACAGGATATAGAAAAAGGAATGTGTACTGTCTTAATTTTGAGTGTGAGAACAAAGGTTTTCCTATTTGTCTTGTAGCTGATGAGAGAGTCTCTCATTGTGTCAAATGGTACAAGAGGCTGGCTCATCTTAACTACAAAACAATTGGCCAACTCTTTAGCAAAGAGTTAGTGAGGAATGGTCCTCAAGTTAAGTGTATAAAGGAAGGGATATGTTCAGCTTGTCAAAAGGGCAAGCAGACAAAATCCTCCTTTCATAGACTTGAAAACAAGGATTCAGTGAGGTGTCTATACCTCTTACATATGGATCTTTTTGGTCCTATGCCAGTTCATAGTCTAGGTAGGAAAGTCTACACTTTTGTGGTGGTAGATGACTATTCTAGATATTCCTGGGTGTTCTTTCTGAGACAAAAATCAGAAACCCCAAGTATTTTATATAGTTTTGTCAAGCAAATTCAGAATGAACTTGACAGTACAGCTGTCAAAATCAGAAGTGACCATGGCACTAAATTTCAATCTGAAAGTATGACAAGACTGTGTGAAGAATTTAGGATTTTTCAAGAGTTCTCCTCACCTAGAACACCACAACAAAATGGTATTGCTGAAAGGAAGAATAGAACATTGATTGAGGCTGGTAGAACTCTATTGAGATACACTTCTCTCCCAAAATATTTCTGGGCTGAGACAGTAAACACTGCATGTCATGTGATCAATAGGGCTTCTATCACCAAGTGCCACAAAAAGACTCTCTATGAGATCATGAAAGGTAGAAAACCAAATTTATCCTATTTTATGATCTTTGGTTGCAAGTGCTATATCCTTAACAATTGCAAGTCTTATCTAACTAAGTTTGCTGCCAAATCCCAAAATGGGATATTTGTTGGGTACAATAATAATAGTAAGGCTTATAGGGTCTACAACTTGATTACACAGGTTGTAGAAGAATTTGTACATGTTGTATTTGATGAAACTAGATTGATCAACAGTGAGTTGCCTTGTAGTTCATGCAGTCCAACAGGTATAAATGTGAGAATGGATAAGCTTTCCATTGCAGAAGATTCAACTGCAGTTCAAGAAATGGAAAATGGTGGGTACTATCTAGGGGGAGTACAGGACTCTCTAGAAGCTGAAGAAAACCAAGAGGTGTAACACATTGAAGAAACTGGAGGTATTCAGCCTGAAGAAAGACTACCTCCAGCCATTAGACACTTAAAAGATCATCCAGTAAATCAGATAATTGGTGATCCAAGACATGGAGTGCAAACAGGAAGCAGGAATTTGAACACAGTCCTGTACTCTAGCTTTCTATCTCAAGTAGAGCCAAAGAAATTTGAAGAAGCTATCCTAGACCCACATTGGATTAATGTCATGCAAGAGGAGCTAAATCAGTTCAGAAGGTGCAAGGTCTAGGAGTTAGTTCCTAAACCAAAAGATCACAATATCATTGGAACAAAGTGGATCTTTAGGAACAAATTGGATGAGAGTGGAATTATTGTGAAGAATAAAGCAAGAATTGTTGCAAAAGGGTACAGGAAGGAAGAGGGAATAGACTTTGATCAAACCTTTGCCCCAGTAGCAAGACTGGAAGCCATTAGAATGTTCCTTGCCTATGCAGCATATCAAGGATTCAAGGTATTCCAAATGGATGTAAAATCAGCATTCCTGAATGGCAATCTAAAAGAAGAAGTCTATGTAGAGCAGCCTTCAGGTTTTGTAGACTCTCACAAACCTGATTATATTTATAGACTTAGGAAAGCTTTATATAGGTTAAAGCAAGCCCTAAGGGCTTGGTATGAAACCCTATCTACTTTCTTTATTGAGAACAAATTCTCAAGAGGGAAAATAGACAAAACTCTATTCTTAAGGGAGTCCAAAGGAAAGATAATCTTAGTTCAGATTTATGTAGATGACATAATTTTTGGATCTACTGAAAACAACCTTTGTAAGAAGTTTACTAAACTTATGCAAGGGAAGTTTGAAATGAGCATTATGGGAGAACTTAAGTTCTTCTTGGGACTCTAAGTAAGACAGACTGATGATGGCTTGTACATATCCCAGTCAAAGTTCACCAAGGAGTTAATTAAGAAGTATGGTATGGAATCATCATCCACCATGAGAACTCCTATGAGAACAAGTATGCCTATATGCAAAGATGATGTAGGTAAACCTGTAGATGAGTCTTTGTATAGAGGAATAATTGGCTCTCTTCTATATCTAACTGCTAGTAGACCAGACATTATGTATGCAACATGTGTCTGTGCTAGGTACCAATCATGCCCTAAAGAATCTCATTACACTGCAGTAAAAAGGATTTTGAGATATCTAAAGGGCACACCTAATCTAGGCCTTTGGTACCCTAGGAATGGAGATTTTCTACTAACAGGCTATTCAGATGCAGACTTTACAGGTTGTAAAGAAGATAGGAAAAGCACTACAGGCACCTGTCAATTTCTAGGAGGAAGATTGGTGTCTTGGAGTAGTAAGAAGCAGACTAGTGTGGCAATATCCACAGTTGAGTCTGAATATGTGGCAGCAGGAAGTTGCTGTGCACAGCTGTTGTGGATTCAGCACCAGCTAGAAGACTATGGTATTCAGGTAAGTAGAACACCTTTGTTTTGTGATTCTACTAGTGTTATTTCTATTGCTAATAATCCTGTTTCACATAGTAGGACTAAACATATAGAAATAAGATACCATTTTCTTAGAGAACATGTAGAGAAAGATGACATCTCACTAGAATTTGTTAAGACAAATTATCAAATTGCAGATGTATTTACTAAGCCTCTAGATGAAACTAAATTCAATAGATTTAAAATTGAATTAGGAATGTTGACCATATGTTAGATTAACATGAGTGGCTAAGTAAAATTGTGTTGACACATTCAGGGAAATTGTGTCGACACAGAGGATTTGTGTCGACAATTCAGGGAAATTGTGTCGGCACAGTATCGTAGTGTCGACACCTAAGGGACAAAGTGTCGACACATCCAGAAAAGTAGTGTTGACACAACCAGAGTAATGGTGTCGGCACTTCCAAAAATTGTGTCGACACTTGCAATAAGAGTCGACACAGAATTTCTGATGAACTACTAAGTATGTCCAGTGTCGACATATCATCAATTGGTGTCGACACATAGTAGTCAGCGCCATGATCGAGATAATAGAAGTATGTGTCGACACTTTTCAATAGTGTCAACACTTTTAGACAATTTTTGCCCGCCTTTTGACCTTCTTTGTTTAAAGGGTATAAATAGGTCGAGAATATATACTGTCGACACGCTCTCCAGATTTTTGAGACTAAACCCTTGTGTCGACAAACTCTCTTCTCTCAATTCAAGATTTCTCTCCATTCCAATGGCGCCAAAGATTGAAGACAACATTAACGAAGGCTACGAGCTGGTGCGCAATGCTTTTGATGATGCGGCGACAGAGATTAAAGGAGTCATTACCCTTGTTACTGATAATGGATTAGAGTTTCTTGTATCTGAACCTACCAAGATTTGGAAGAAAGAAGTGTTTGAGTTCTATGCTGCTGCAACAGTGGACTCTACTGGACTCAAGATTAAATCGACAGTTCATGGAAATAGAGTGAAACTTACTCTAAAAAGTTTAAGAAAGATTTTTCACCTTCTTAGAATTCAGGATGAAGAAGAGGTCCCAGCCTCAAAGACAAGGGAGGCACTTCAGTGGTGTGGATTGGATCCAACCATGAAGATTGGAGCAGCCATTAACATAAAAGGGATGAATCAACAAGGAAAATTTCTATCTGAAGTGGTAGGGAAGGTGATTTTGTGTAAACCAAGAGGACATGATAGGCTCTTTGCCTATATGTTCAGTCTGATGACAAGGATAATCTATAAGATTAACACAGATTGGTCTGCAGTTCTGTTTGAAAAGATAAAGGAAGGAATCAAAAAGCCTAATTTGGCTAGATTGCTGAGTTTATACCTGGCTGGAGCAATTCCAGAGGTAATGCATCAGATTTCAGGATCTAAGATAAATTATATGAGAAGGATGGATATCAGGATAATATCCAGATGGGATAGGGTCCTCTCAAAGGATATACCTGATTTGGATAATCCAGAGACTGCAGCAAAATTACCAGTACATGACATTACTGAGCATGACCATATACAGAAGGACACAGTTTGTGCACAAGTGCAGGGGGAGCTAGAGAGTGTACAAGTACAGGACAATGCTAAGAATGCACAAGTGCAGGGGGAGACAGTTACTGCACAGGTACAAGGGGAAGAGAGAATTCACTTGGCCAGTGAAATGGATTCACATTCTATTCTTGAGACACCTCATGTCAATAATCCAGCATTAGATGTGATCATGGAGGATACATCTGTAGTTGCTGATGCTCCTGAGACAGCTATATCACCAGTTCATAATCAACAAGAGTTCACTATAGAAGAGTTATTTCCTGACATAGAGGGAGCAACAGTTGAGGGGGAGCAGGTTAACATTGAGGAGGTGCAGCATAGGACTGAAAAGGAGCTGCCTCCTAGTCCTAAAGAAAGAGTTGATATTGCTAGTACTTCTGCTTCAGAGGATGAGGAGATTGCAAATATCAAGAAAAGAAAACTGATGGTTTTCAAGAGGAGAAGCCAGAGCTATAAGCAGACTTTGCAAGCTACTACTTCACAACCAGCTCCTGAAACTGATTACAGCAAACTTTTGGTAGATTTACAAGTGAAATTAGATGAGCAGAGATTGGCTTTGGAAAAATATGTGGATGAAAGCCATAAGGCCCTCCAATTTGATCTAGCACAAGATATAAAATCAATCAGATTTGAGGTAAATCAGCATAAGAAGGAAATGACAGATTGCTTCCACAAGGGGGGCAATGCTGTAGTATTTCTGGCTACCCAACAAGCAGAAATTAAGAAACAAGTGGATGATATTACTGTCAAACAAGGCTGTGTCCTTGAAAATCAGATTAGGATGAATGACAATCTGACTGAATCTCACAATGAGATAGTCACTGAAGTTAAGCAGACAGTTACTACAATGACTGTAGCAAGGGCTAAGGAGAAAGTGGAATTTGATCAGAAGCTACAGGAAGCCTTGGATTCCTTTAAGACAACTATTACTACTTCTCAGAAAATAATTTCTGATCAACTTCTAAAGTTAAAATCATTTCTTAAAGATGGTGTCAATTTCCTGGATGGGCAAATCAGATTTCAAAAAGATGATTTAAGAGATCATGTAGCCAGAGAAGTCATAAAGGGGGAGAGGGTATTAGTATATGCAGGCTCTGATCATGCCAAACAGATAACCAACAGTATCAGAGCCACTCTGGGATATCCACCCTTATGTGATGATGACAATGTGGCTGAGTCAGGTGTACAACCAGCTCTACTTGAAGGTGATCAACCTGAGATTGCCCAAGTCATTTACCCCCCTACAGATTTTGATATGATTCAACAACAAGTTCAGTCTATATACAACTCTCCACAACAAGTTGCTAATGTTGTTATTAAAAAGGTAGATATGCTAGAAGCTGGTCTGAAAGCTCAGCAAGATGCTCAATTATCAAAGAAGAGATTCAGAGAGCTGATACGCCCGAGATGGATGTACGTATTACACGCAAGTGCACGTGCCGGATCAAGTAATAAAGTAGTGAGTTAAGATCGTTCCCTCGGAGAAGTGGTTAACCTAAAGCTTGCAAGTACTAGTTACGCCGTTCTTTAAATCCAAACAAATCGAAGCAATGATTTTCGGTAAAATAGAACAGAATTAAACTAAGAATTAAAATGATAGGATGTTACGAAGCTTAGAAAATTACTTTTACCAATTCGGAGATTAAAGTCTCGTATGATGGTTTCCCTTGCCTATTGAGATGGATATTAGAGTGATCTTTCATGTGTTGAATGAATACTATCTTGCAACGATTTTTTAAAAAAAATGGATAACATTATCTCTCGATCTCCGAAATCCGATAACCCTAATTCACCTAGTCATCTCTAACTTAGGCGGATTTAGAATACCATGAAGCTCTAAAATCAAGGTTGCTAATTCGAGAGGAAATCTCTTTCACTCTTGGAATTATATCGGGGTTTATGCTACACTCGCGCCACTCCTCTCTCGAATCTCGCGGCGCGGTAAAAAGATGGGATTTTGACTAAAAGATTCACGCAACTCCTCTCTCGAATCTCGCCGCGTAAAATAAGGGTTCCACCCTAAAATACCATGACTCCTCTCTCGAATCTCGTCATGCTATTTAGAAGTGAAACACTTACTCAACAATCCACAAATAAAGAACATAAACCCAATAAAGATAGATCAACAACTAATCATGAAAGAAAATATTAAAATGAAACCATCACAACAAGTCAAGGTACTCCTACATACAAGACTTAAGACTTTTAGTTCATAACGGAGGGAAGAACCCACAAAACTGAAATAATCTTACAAGACATGCTTAGGAATGTTCAATTGATGTAGGCAAATGCAAATTCCGGAGCCGATCCGGTCTCTTTTTCTCCCTTGATGAGTTCTCCAAACCCTAGCCGCTATTTTTCAAAGGTTGAAGATGGTGCTTTTCTCTCCTCTTCGATAATACTCTCTCTTCTGGTCGAAATCCTCCTTTAAAAACGAATGCCCCCCTTTGAAAAGGTGTAACCGCCCATATTTGAAAAGGCTGCAGTTTTAAATTTAAAAATCTGAATTTTCGGACAGACGATGTTGCAACATCGAAAATACCATGTTGCAACAACTTCCTTAGACAAAATGAGATTTCCAGCTTTTCTTCTCCCAATCAATTCCCTTGGTATCACCTGCATGGAAACTATGGAATATGATCAAAATAAGTAAAATATTTCTTAAATATAGATTTTAATCATATTTTTAGCGATTGATTTCGATTTCTTCTTTTTTTTCAATAAATATAAGTATAAAAGACGGGTTTGGATAACTTCTATTGCGAAGTTATCACACTCCCACACTTGAACCGTTGCTAGTCCCTAGCAACGATAAATCTTGACAATCAATTGCATGGGGAAATTGTGACACGATACAAATCTGGATGATTCTCCTGCCTTAAACGCCTTAATCAATGCTTACAAAAAAAATTTCGCTTTACTCAACTGATATGCCTAGCAATCATCATGGGTTCAATCATTCACAAATTCGTTAGTGAGATAGAAAATAAAGCTCAAGTAAGTCTCTTAGTGTGGTGCGTGATTTTCTTAAAACTGGGGAGTTACTTCCAAGTAATGCCTCATATTGAACCCCTGTATTTTTAGGAAAGGATAAGAGCAAGCTAGGTTTCCGAGTTAGCCATCACAAGAGATAGTAGTGCAATTGAAAGTAGGATAGGAACAAGCTTGAATAGGAGTTGTGGATCGACGTTAATCATACATATATATTCCCTAGTTAGAATCGTAATAGTTCACCGAGTTACGGGGTTTATCACCACACATATTTTATATATCATAGTTGGGATCATTCCAAATATAAGTGCACATACTTAGGCCACATATCACGATGATCTTTAACAATTTTTTTTTTTTTTTTTATATGCTGATCATTGTAGGGATCATTCCAAGTATGTAGACATAAATTCAGGCCGCATATCACTATGAATCTCATCTATTCTTTTATAATAAACACCCATAACCGGCTAACTTATTAAAATACCACTAATGGGAACATCGGAAATGTTGAACATGTAATGATGTGAATGGAAATGGTCAAGCTCAAAAGATAGAGTGGATAATCGAAATGGCGAGACTAACTAACTTATGCTTTGGCTTACATCTTTCACTTCGCTTTCGCTCACCCAACCCCGTTATTTTGAGAGGTCAATAACAAAAGATTACAGGGGAAGTAAAAATTGGTGCATAAAACATGTGCTTAAGTGAGCTTTACAAAAAAAATCTTACTAACATCAGATTCCTGATTGACCCCTATGATTCTCGGCTATACCAATCGATTGTCATTGAAAAATTAGAATAATCATTTGATTAAGTGTTACAGACATCAAGATCATTAGAATCGTGATCGATCAAAAATGTCCCCATTCAAAATGCGAAGGCTATATCACCCCCACACTTAAGGCGTTGCTAGTCCCTAGCAATTCTATCTCATGATCAATTAAAATCGTTTAACATATAGTACAAAATATTCATTTTTCGTTAACGAATGAGTTGGTTAAAATAAAATAAAATAAAGGGGCAAGAAAGTTGAAATTTAAATTACTCCCCTGAAATTGTCTGTCCGAGAGATAGAATGTTCTGCGCCGGCATATTTTCATACGGTTTCGCCCTACTCATTTGTTGACCGTCTCCACCGTTAAGAGTCTATCAAATCCTGCAAAGGGAACTCACTAGGCAATTTTCAATTCATCGTCATTCAGTATTTTATATATGATTTCAGGTTAGAACCAACTAAACAGCATATGACAAAATTAAACAATTGTAGCTCAACGCTTTAACCGATCATAAGCTTTAACCCAAATAAAATCTGATCAAACAAATGAAAATATAAACCATGCAATATCGATTGTCAGAAAACCAAAATAAAAAAAAAAGCATATATCATCATCACAGCGCATACTAGCGATTGTCTTCTATCATAGCAAAAGGTTAGTAGAATCTGCAACCCGCCTATGCATCTCCTTCTTCGTCATCTGCCTCTTCCTCCCTATCCTTGTCCGGGTCAGACTCAACATACTCCGTGGGATCTAGGATGCTCCAGTCAGCATCGAGAAGGTGCCCGTGCTCATCGAACTGCCACTGGTACTTGAACCTTGGCTCTTCGATTGGTAATTTCGCCTTCCTATACAGCACATCTTGCCTCCCTTGCACGTAGTCGAGCCTGGAGCGAACATAGCAGTGATGGCAACGGAGGTAAGCCTTCATATATTCCACACTATTCATCACATCAGCCAAAGTTGCTTCGTCTCCTGCGGGAATGTTCATCGCCTCTGGCTTGCCACCCGATGAATAGGCGACCTCTCTCATGCTCTTTCTCGGTGGGGAAACCTCGAGCTCCCTTCCCACCTTGATGTTCACCTCCACCACGGTCTCCGTGATGTGGTGCTTCACCTCCTTTAGAAAATCATCTTCTTCTTCCTTTACCCCCATACATAAGCAAAGCTGGGTGATGAGAGTAGGAAACCAGAGTTGCTTCGGCTTTTCTTCTTGGATTTTCTGCTTCAGTTGAGTTGAGATTATGGAGCCTAGATCGAATGGGATTCCTTTCAAAATGCAGTATATCAACGCTATTTTGTGTAGGGGCACACTGTTCAGATGCCGAGTTGGAAAAATGTTGGAGTTAATAAACAAGAGCCACACCTTCGCCCTCCTGTTTAGACACGTGGCCTTCATCACCCTAGCCTTCTTGTTAATCCATTCCGGCTCCGGTGTGCAGCAAACCACCGCCGCCATATCTTGAGGTGTCACTTTATTGAGCACAGCGGTGTAGTCCTCCTCCCCTTTGTCCTCCAAGTCAAACATATCGGTAATATTTACCGGGGAGAACGCCACCGTTTTTCCGCGAACTGTCACAGCTTCCCCCTTTGAATTTCTGGCATTTGCATAGAATTCGTAGACTAGAGTAAGGTTAGCCTCAGTCCTTGGATGACAGAAAACCTCCCATTTTAAAGCTGTAATTTGGTCAACGTATTCTGCGCTCCAGGATTTCTTCTCCATTATGAATCCCCGTTCGAAGATGAACGGTATTGATCTGAGGCTCTTGAACCGGTTAAATGCCTCCTCCGTAATGAATTTCTGACCCTCCTTAGCAGCTGCCTTCCCTTTCCTCGTACTTCCTCTTTTCTTAGGTGCCATACCTATTTTGGAAGTAATATCCAAACTAAACAAAATCCTACACCAAGGATGAATCACTCAGAAATATACTAAGGGAGTTTAGATTTGTTTACCTAGTTCGTGTGTAGACCCTTGCTCGGTGGTCGATTAAAGTACTAGGGGCGCTCGGTCGCTCCACTGAAGGCGGCCGCTTCTCGAAGTGGCCGAATGGTTCCAGACGTCGCCCGACGAGGTCGCTCGATGTCGCCGAATGTTGCTCGATATGGCCGGAGGTTGCTCGATCCACCGTAGTCGGACGCCGCTCGAAATGGCCGGATTTTGCCGCTCGAGATCGCGGGATGTCGCCGCTCGATCGATGAGTTCTAGCCCTAGTGCCGGGTCGTGGGAGGGAACGCTGGGGATAGAAGAGAATGGATCGATTAAGTAGGGTTTATAATGAACCGAACGCCAATAGACCGGTCCAATTGGACCGGTCAGCGCCATCCGGAAGCCACGCCTCGCGGACAGAGAATTTCATGTCGCCACATGGTTTATTTCATGTTGCAACAACCTGCTGAGCCGAAATTGTACACTCCGGTTCAGTCGAACCGCGTCTAAACCACCGCCCACATTTATACTTACGAGCAAACAGTAAGTTTGGAGTTGCAACATGGTTTTTTCTGTGTTGCAACATCAGCACGGATTTTGCAAAACTTGAATTCATATTTTCCTATAGTAAAATTTTTATGCGAGTCTAGCCCTCCGATTTCTCTGTAACTATGGTAACACACTGCAAACACAATTAAACGACATAATAAATGCTATATGACCAAACATGATGCTACAAGGAGATATTAAACGATGGGTTGCCTCCCACCTAGCGCCTAATTTCAAGTCCCGGCAGGACTTGACGTCTTCTCCTTTTATTTCAGAGTAATGAACGACACCAGACGTTCATTGTCACCGCATCGAAATATTTTTAATCGTTCCCCACTTACCTTAAATTCCGAGTTATCTTTCTCGTTTATTATTGTAACGGCGCCATACGGGTGTATTTCCTTCACACGAAATGGCCCCGACCAACGACTCTTCAGTTTTCCGGGAAAAAATTTTAAGCGTGAGTTGAACAACAATACCAATTGACCGGGTTCGAATTTTTTTTCGCTTAAGCGTTGGTCATGCCATTTCTTGGTCCGTTCCTTGTAAATTCTTGAACTCTCATACGCATTCATTCTTAATTCCTCCAACTCATTGAGTTGAAGTAGTCTCTTCTCACCCGCATTTTGCAAATCATAATTTAGTCTCTTAATGGCCCAAAATGCTCGGTGCTCTAACTCAAGGGGTAAATGACAAACTTTTCCATATACGAGCCGATATGGGGTTAAACCGATAGGTGTTTTATATGCGGTCCTATACGCCCACAAAGCATCATTAAGCTTTTGGGACCAATCTTTTCTACTGATGTTGACCGTCTTGGCAAGAATTGTTTTTATTTCCCTATTAGAAACCTCCGCTAGGCCATTTGTTTTAGGATGGTAAGCTAATGCCACTTTATGGGTGACCCCATATTTCCTTAACAATGTCTCGAACAAGTTGTTACAAAAATGGCTACCACCATCGCTAATGATGGCCCTAGGTGTCCCAAAGCAATTAAATATAAAATTTCTTAAAAATTGCAACACTACCTTGGCATCATTCTTAGGGGTAGCTATAGCTTCAACCCATTTCGAAACGTAATCTACGGCGAGAAGGATAAAAAGATTACCGTTTGAACTCACAAAAGGTCCCATGAAGTCTAATCCCCAAACGTCAAAAAGTTCTACTTCTAAGATTGTGTTCATGGGCATAGCTTCATTTTTCCGAATATTTTCATTTCTTTGGCACCGATCGCATTGGCTTACAAATACTTTAGAATCTTGAAACAAAGTCGGCCAATAGAACCCCGCCTCTAAGACCTTCATAGCCGTTCTATCACCCTTAAAATGACCACCATAAGGAGAGTTGTGGCATTTGTCCAGCACTGCTCTCTTTTCCTCTTCGGGTATGCATCGTCTTACTACCCCATCCGCTCCAATCCTAAACAAAAATGGTTCATCCCATAGATATGAGCGTACTTGGTGCAAAAACCTTTTCTTCTGTTGATATGATAACTCGGGGGGAAAAACTCTACTAACAATATAGTTTACATAATCCGCATACCAAGGTAAGGACTGGTCAGATACGGCCAAGACCCATTCGTCAGGGAATCGTTCATTAATTTCCGATTGCAACAACGTAGTATCGTACTCAATCCTAGATAGGTGATCTGCAACTGGGTTGTCTGCTCCCTTCCTATCCCTAATCTCTAAATCAAATTCCTGTAGCAACAACACCCACCGGATCAACCGAGGTTTCGCATCCTTCTTTTCCATAAGATACCGGATAGCCGCATGATCAGTAAAAGCTATGACCTTGGTGCACAGAAGATAAGATCTAAACTTTTCAAAGGCAAAAACTACGGCTAAGAATTCTTTTTCAGTAGTGGTATAATTGATTTGCGCCTCGATCAATGTCTTGCTAGCGTAGGCTATAACATGGAAGACTTTTTCTCTCATTTGTCCTAGAACAACGCCAACAGCGTAGTCGCTCGCATCACACATCAACACAAAGGGCTTTCCCCAATCAGGAGCCACTACAATAGGTGCCGTAGTCAATCGTGTCTTCAATTGATTAAATGCATTCAAGCATGTATCATTAAAATCAAACTTTGCATCACTTTCTAATAACCCACTCAAGGGTTTGGCGATTCTGGCAAAGTCTTTTATGAATCTTCGATAGAATCCAGCATGCCCCAAGAAGCTACGTAGTGCCTTTACATTCTTAGGAGGGGGTAAATTTTCAATCACATCAACCTTCGCCCTATCTACCTGTAACCCGTTTTTAGACACATAGTGCCCAAGAACAATACCTTCTTGCACCATGAAGTGGCATTTCTCCCAATTCAGTACTAGATTGGTTTCAACGCAACGGGCAAGCACTCTCTCCAAACAAACTAAACATGCATCAAATGATTTACCGAAGATAGAGAAGTCATCCATAAAGACTTCAATGCCGTAATCCCTAGGCTCTATGCCTTGGTCTATAAGATCCACCAAAATTGCAAGTATGCATCGTTGGAACGTGGCCGGTGCATTGCATAACCCAAACGACATTCTTCTAAACGCAAATATACCGAAGGGACATGTGAACGTTGTCTTTTCTTGGTCGTCCGGATCTACCGTTATTTGATTATAGCCAGAATATCCGTCTAGAAAGCAAAAGAAAGCATTTCCAGCTAGCCTATCTAGGACTTGATCTATGAATGGCAATGGGAAGTGATCCTTCCTAGTGGCCTTGTTTAACTTCCGGTAATCTATGCAAACGCGCCAACCTGTGATCGTTCTCGTAGGAATAAGTTCATTCTTATCATTCTTTACTACAGTCATGCCTCCCTTCTTAGGGACGCAATGGACTGGGGAAACCCATGAACTATCCGAGATAGGATAAATGATTCCCGCATCCAACCATTTGATGATTTCCTTTTTAAGGACCTCTTTCATAGGAGGACTAAGGCGGCGTTGAGGTTCTATGGACCCCTTGCAAGACTCCTCTAAACGGATTTTATGCATACACAAGGACGGGCTAATACCTCGAATATCCGCTAACGTCCATCCTATGGCTGGCTTGTATCGTTTTAAGAGGACCACTAATTTTTCATGTTGTTCCGGTAGCAATTTAGCGTTCACGATTACGGGTAGTGTATCGTTTTCTCCTAGGTATGCATATGATAAGTGCTCCGGAAGTGATTTCAACTCCAAGGTGGGTGGACTAACCGTAGAAGGTTTGTCCGCCGAAGGTCGTTCAGGCATATCAAGGGGTTCCGGCTTAAGAATTGATACCGGGCAACACTCACTCACTTGCAAGCACTCTTCCTTCTCTACTTCTTCATCAGATTCTCCCTCATCAGTCAACATCCCTAATTCATCTTCTTCCGAACTCTCCCACTTACCTTTTGGCTCATAATTGTATAATGATATATTGTTTACCTCCTCTATAACGTCTTCTCTCTCATAAGGGAATTTCATGGCCTTAAGTACGTTAAAAGTCACTTGTTCATCATTCACCCTCATGGTCAACTCCCCCTTGTGTACATCTATTAAAGTTTTCCCGGTTGCCAAAAAGGGTCTACCTACAATTATAGGCACCTCCTTGTCTTCTTCCATATCCAAAACCACAAAGTCCGCAGGGAAAATAAAATTTTCCACCTTAACAAGAACATCCTCTATTATTCCCTTAGGAAAAGTGAGTGATTTATCGGCCATTTGTAACGTTAGGGATGTTTTAGAAATCTCCCCCAAGCCCAATTTCTTATAGATAGAAAGTGGCATCAAGTTTATACTTGCCCCAAGGTCACACAAAGCCCTTCCTTCAAATTGATATCCAATAGAGCATGGAATCGTGAAACTCCCGGGATCTTTCAACTTTGGTGGAAGTTTCTTTTGAAGGATCGCACTACACTCATGGGTGAGCGCCACTGTTTCATTCACGCCGAATTTTCTCTTCTTATTCAAAATATCTTTCATGAATTTGACGTAACTCGGCATTTGCTCGAGGGCTTCGGCGAATGGGATATTAATTTGAAGTTTCTTGAATATTTCAATGAATTTTTGAAATTGGTGGTCCAGTTTACTTTTTCTGAGTCTCTGGGGAAAGGGTGGTGGTGGATAGGTATTTACCTTTTCATTCTTTGTAGGGACCTCTACAACCTTCTCCTTCCTATTCTCATATACTTCTTCCTCTAACTCTTTCTCAACACCCTTAGTAGATTCATGATTAAATTCTTTAATGGACTCATTAAGTTTGTCACTCTCGTCTTCATCTTGCATATTATCATTATTCACTTGTTTATTGTCAAAACCACTTACCAATTCCCTTCCACTCCGCAATGTAACGGCCTTACAATGTTGGTTATCACCCTTAGGATTAGGTGTGGTATCGGTTGGTAATGTGCCTTGTGGTCTAACATTCAAAGCGGATGCAATTTGTCCAAGTTGTGACTCAATTAATCGCATGGAGCCTTCTAGACTAGAAAAACGGGCTTCATTCTTACGCATGGA
Organism: Platanthera zijinensis; assembly: GCA_039513925.1. Taxonomy (NCBI): domain Eukaryota; kingdom Viridiplantae; phylum Streptophyta; class Magnoliopsida; order Asparagales; family Orchidaceae; genus Platanthera; species Platanthera zijinensis. The sequence goes on from CM077088.1 coordinate 67,786,417, forward strand.
CTCTAAGATTACCTCATCGGATATCTTCCTTGAAGGTCCTGCTTGATTAGAGTTGTTGTTCTGATTAAGAGGATTGTGATTTGGGTTAAATAAATGCGAGGGGGTGGCCCCGGAATTATTTTTCCATGAAAGATTTGGATGGTTTCTCCAATCCGGGTTATAAGTATTTGAATAAGCATTATTATTTTGTCTATATTGGCCTCCGATATAGTTAGCTTCTTCGTTGTGTCCAATAAGTTGTTCTATGGTCAAGTCAGGACTAGTGGTAGGAGGCACAACGATACTATTAACTTGTGGTGGCAATTGGCTTTGATGAAGAGTCAACGCATCTAACCTCTTATTTATCGAGTTAAATTGAGCAGTCATTTGAGAAGCAAATGAGGTTAGTTGATCTACTTGAAACAACCCAGTGGTAGAAGAAGATCCTTGCCGATCAATCAGTTGATAATTATTAGAGGTTAAGTCCTCTAATATTGCATAGGCATCTTCTGGGTATTTATTCATAAGTGAGCCGCCCGCGGCTCCATCAACTTGGATCATGGTGGATGTTTGGAGACCATTGTAGAAGGTCCATACTTGTTGTTCGATGGCTAAACCATGGTGAGGACACTTCCGCAGTAGCTCCTTAAAACGTTCCCAGGCGTCGTAAAGGGTTTCTCCACTTCCTTGCATAAAGGTCGAAATGTCTCGTTTTAACTTAGCAGTTTTCGAGGGAGGGAAGTACTTGGCTAGAAATTTTTCTATCAAGAGGGCCCAAGTGGTTATGGATCCATTGGGTAAGGAGTTCAGCCAATCTCGTGCTCTTCCCTCAAGAGAGAAAGGAAACAGACGTAACTTGATAGCTTCTTCTGTCACACCATTGATCTTGAACGTATCACAGATCTCCATGAACGTTCTAAGATGGGAGTTGGGGTCTTCGTGATTGAGACCACCGAATTTTTTGTTCTGGACAAGTTGCATAACAACCGAATCGATTTTGAAGTTGTTGGCCTCAATCGCGGGCCTAGCAATACTAAATTGTAACCCTCCCTGTTGAGGCATGTTATAGTCACGACAAGTTCTCCTATGCTCCACAGGGTGTCCATTTTGTTCTACCTGCCCTCCTAAATCCTGACCTTCATGTCGATTATCATTCGGATTCATAGTTGAAGATTGAGTTTGACCTAAACGAAAAGTCTTACGATTCCTCCTACACGTCCTTTCAATCTCTAAATTTAGCGGTAATAGCTCAGAGGATCGAAATCTGGACATGCACTAGCAAAACAGCAAATAGCAGTAAAAGAAAGACAACAAGCAAATTAAAATAAAATAGAATTAGAGTTTGACCTCTAAATACTAGGGTTCGCTAATATTGCAAGAAAAAAAAGAACAATAGATTAATAGCACCTCCCCGGCAACGGTGCCAAAACTTGATACGCCCGAGATGGATGTACGTATTACACGCAAGTGCACGTGCCGGATCAAGTAATAAAGTAGTGAGTTAAGATCGTTCCCTCGGAGAAGTGGTTAACCTAAAGCTTGCAAGTACTAGTTACGCCGTTCTTTAAATCCAAACAAATCGAAGCAATGATTTTCGGTAAAATAGAACAGAATTAAACTAAGAATTAAAATGATAGGATGTTACGAAGCTTAGAAAATTACTTTTACCAATTCGGAGATTAAAGTCTCGTATGATGGTTTCCCTTGCCTATTGAGATGGATATTAGAGTGATCTTTCATGTGTTGAATGAATACTATCTTGCAACGATTTTTTAAAAAAAATGGATAACATTATCTCTCGATCTCCGAAATCCGATAACCCTAATTCACCTAGTCATCTCTAACTTAGGCGGATTTAGAATACCATGAAGCTCTAAAATCAAAGTTGCTAATTCGAGAGGAAATCTCTTTCACTCTTGGAATTATATCGGGGTTTATGCTACACTCGCGCCACTCCTCTCTCGAATCTCGCGGCGCGGTAAAAAGATGGGATTTTGACTAAAAGATTCACGCAACTCCTCTCTCGAATCTCGCCGCGTAAAATAAGGGTTCCACCCTAAAATACCATGACTCCTCTCTCGAATCTCGTCATGCTATTTAGAAGTGAAACACTTACTCAACAATCCACAAATAAAGAACATAAACCCAATAAAGATAGATCAACAACTAATCATGAAAGAAAATATTAAAATGAAACCATCACAACAAGTCAAGGTACTCCTACATACAAGACTTAAGACTTTTAGTTCATAACGGAGGGAAGAACCCACAAAACTGAAATAATCTTACAAGACATGCTTAGGAATGTTCAATTGATGTAGGCAAATGCAAATTCCGGAGCCGATCCGGTCTCTTTTTCTCCCTTGATGAGTTCTCCAAACCCTAGCCGCTATTTTTCAAAGGTTGAAGATGGTGCTTTTCTCTCCTCTTCGATAATACTCTCTCTTCTGGTCGAAATCCTCCTTTAAAAACGAATGCCCCCCTTTGAAAAGGTGTAACCGCCCATATTTGAAAAGGCTGCAGTTTTAAATTTAAAAATCTGAATTTTCGGACAGACGATGTTGCAACATCGAAAATACCATGTTGCAACAACTTCCTTAGACAAAATGAGATTTCCAGCTTTTCTTCTCCCAATCAATTCCCTTGGTGTCACCTGCATGGAAACTATGGAATATGATCAAAATAAGTAAAATATTTCTTAAATATAGATTTTAATCATATTTTTAGCGATTGATTTCGATTTCTTCTTTTTTTTCAATAAATATAAGTATAAAAGACGGGTTTGGATAACTTCTATTGCGAAGTTATCAAGAGCAGGCAGAGTTAAAACCTGATTTTGAGCAGTGGAGCCCCACTTCAAGAAATATTATATTAACTGTCTGGAAAGCTGTAAAAGACCAGGTCCATGAAAGGAGCATATGGTATAATGAGCAGGAATGGCAGAAGTATGAGGCAAGGCAGGAAGCCATAGTTCAACACAGAAGAAAGACTAAAAGTGGGAAGCTACCTCCTGATGCTCAGGAGCCTAGCAAGTATTTTCCTAAGCCTTTTCATTATTTTGAAAGGCAAAGGATTAAGGCTGAAGCACAAAAGAAGGCTGAGTTGAAAGGCAAGAAGCTCATTGAAGATACAGAACCTTCTGTGCAGGCTCAGATTAGATCAGGGAAAGGAATAGTCATCAAAAAGCCTGTCTAGCCTTAGTTTTGTTTTACTAGATTTTTCAAGAACTATGTAATTCTTAGTTTTTAAAGAAGTCTATGTAAACAGTGTTAAGAAACTTTTTGATATAATAAACAAAATAATGTTCCATGTTCATTTAATTTGCATCCTTATTCTGTGATGTCAGTTTATTATTTATTTTGTTTATAAATTACCCTGTTAAATAATGCTTATACACATTATCATGTTTATTTATCATAAGTGGTGTATATCATTGACAAAAGGGGTTATGACTTCTCCAAATAGGGGAAGATTATTGGGTATATTGGAAAATGTGTACCTGATTTGGAGAAGCCTCACTTAGCTCAATGATATACATCAAGGTGTATTTGATGTTATTTTGAGTTTATATGTGCAGGTTAAGTATTGACTAAAATGCAGAGAAAAGTTTCTAAGTCTATGTGTCGACACCAGAGGAAGCTGTGTCGATACTTCAGTAAGTTTGTGTAGACACTTGGAAAAGGCTGTGTCGACACATAGAATCGTTAGTCGGCATCGACTGTGTCGACACCGGGAGGCAGTGTCGATACACCGAAGTATTAGTCGACATCAACTGTGTCGACACCAGGAGGCTGTGTCGATACAAAGAAGCAGAGTCGACATCAACTGTATCGACACCTGGAGGCAGTGTCGACACACAGAATTCTTAGTCTACATCAACTATGTCGACACACAGGACTTGTGTCGACACTCAGCAGAGTTTCAACATAGTTGATTGCTGTGGAGTGAAGAAGTGATTGTGTCGACACAAATAATCTGTGTTGACACATTCTCAAGATATAGTGTCAAGAAGCAGTATCAACATCAAGGCAGCTATATCAACACCACCAAAGTCTTTGTCGACACTTAAGTCTCTTGTGTCGATACATATTGACAGTTTGTCTCGACACTTAATGACAGTCAGTCTCGACGCTTTGCTGACAAAGAAAAAGGTTCAAGAACTGACTAGAGGCCTGACAGCTGTGATTTCCAACAAGTTTACTGAAGCTGTCAGACTTGTCAGAAGTTGGTTAGAAACCAGATCAGCCGGTTACCATGGATGAAGTCTATATATATGGATGGATTCTGTCAAATCAAAGATGATGAACAACAACAATAGGCACAACTACTGAAGTATTGATCATTGATCAAGAAAGTGCACGTCACACTGAAGAAGATTTTCGTGAGAAGATCTAAGGAGAATTCAAGCAAGAATTCTGAAGAAACTTCATAAGTTCTGAAGATAGAGAGATCTTCAGCTGTTGAAGTAAAGGAGGAGACATCTACAAGTCTCCTAAGAAGCAGATCTTGAACCAATCTGCTAAGAAGGATTCAGATTTATTTCTGATTCTAAGAAGGAAGCTGGCAGTAAGTCAACTTCATAGGAGATCAACCCTACTGAGTTCAGATTCAAGAAGCTTTGAAGAAAGCTAAGAACAGGTTGATTTCAGCCATCAGTTTCATCAAGAAGCTGATCAAGAATCATCTTATCCTTTCTCTCTCAACAAGGGTAAGAGTCCATCAAAATTACTTATCAAATTCTATCAATGAACAATCTAACCCTTTCTTTCCAGATACCAAAATTTTCTTTCCTGCAAATATGAAGTTTCATTGAACCAAGCTCTTTCTGATTCTCACTTGATCCCATTTTAGAGATCTGTAACTGCCCTGGAGATAAGCTCTGATTATTAAGTCAAATTTTGAGAAACCTCCCTCTGATACCAATTTAAAGAATTCAATAAAGAACTATTAATCACCTAGAGGGGGAGTGAACAGGTCCAATTCTCTATAATATGTAGTTTTAGGATTTTTAATTAACAATTCTAATTATCTAATCATTCAAGCATCACAGATAATCAAAATATGCAAACATAATACAGAGACACACAAATGTATAGTGGTTCCCCAGTATTTGGGTACATCCACTTTCCCCATTCGCCTATCTAGCAATGAACTAGATTCGGCCCAACTTCCTTCTCCTCAGATCCACAAATCTTTCCACTCAAAACCCTTCCAGGTTCCTACAACTCAGACTTCTTCAAGTCATATAGCTCAGATCCTTCCAGATCCTACAGCTCAGATTCTTCCCAATAATCCTACCTCAGAGTTTTCCAACTCTTACCTCAGGCAATATGCCCTACATCAGCCCTTATAATTACAGGCTTACAACTCAGAAAGATAGACTTTCTTACACTCAGATCTATACAGATCCTACAAGTTTGATTACAATGATTTAAGAATTTCTATACCCAAAGAGAGAGAAAGGGGTAAAGATTACTTGACCAATAATTAGGAATTGGTCCATTCTGATCCTTGCAAATCTTGGATCAGATTCAACCTGACTTAGCTTCTTCAAAGCTTATTGAATTCAGAGAACTAGGTTGAATCTTCAAAGAGTAGATGGAAGTGATCTTGAATCTATCTCCTTCTTCTTCTTCTTACAGATTTGATTCTGTAATCTAAGCTGATCTACAGAGATCCAGCCTTCAAGATGTTGTCGATTTTGTTCTTCTATTACTCTTTTTTTTCTTCTGATAGGAATGTTTTATTTATAGAAGTAATCAGTGATAACCTGTTGAGCTGGTATCTGACTGACATCTGACAGTTCTGACACCTGACAGCTTTGACAGTTATAACAGCTGTCACTTATTAAATCTGGAAATCTGCAACTTGGTCTCAACAGCAGATAGCAGACATGTCTTCATACTATGTTGACACAGACTGTTAGATGTGTCGACATATCTAGCTGGATGTCTACACGTTGTCTTGATGTTGTTGACAAGTTTCACTTTCTATCGACACAGCTTTCCTCCATAGTCCCGACACAGATAATGTAAAATGTGTCGACATAACTTCCTTAGTGTCGACACTGCTTTTCCTTCAAAACAGTTGTCAACCCAAGTCCTGGGTGTCTACATATCTGTTTGAGCTTACTGTCAGCACTTCTAGTCACAGTGTGTCGACACTAGTCCTGAGTGTCGACACAGTTGAACTTAGACTCAGCATTCATTGTGTCGACTGTGATCATTTATGTCGACACAGCTTGTGTTGACTTATATCTCTGTGTGTTGACACAAGTCCTATGTGTCGACATAGCTGGTGTAGACTAATATCTCTGTGTGTCGACACAAGTCCTATATGTCGACACAGCTTTTCTCGTATACTCAACATTGCTTCATCAAAAGGTGTCGACACTGCCCAAGTGTCTCGACACTTTTGAACTTAGAAAAAATCTTCTCCATTTATTTAGCCTGCACAAGTTAACTCAAAAAACATCAAATACAAAATAATGTATACCATTGAGTTAAGTAAGACTTCTCCAAACCTGGTACAATTTCCAATGTACCCAACACCTCACACTGTGTCAAATGGCACAAAAGGCTAGCTCATTTGAACTATAAGACCATAGACAAGCTCTTCAATAAAGAGCTAGTAAGAAATGGTCCTAACATAAAATGCACTAAGGAGAGCATTTGCTCTGCATGTCAAAAAGGCTGTTGGAACCCTAGTTTGGAATTGGGCAAGGAATACTATTAGGATGCTTTTAGATTGACCCAAAATGTATAGTCAGGGTCATAGGATTATTTCTAGGCCTGCCTCAAAAAGAACTCCAGAGAAATGTTGCAGAAATGCAGTTTGTCAAAGACAGAAAATCAGTTCGATGAACGTCAAACTCAGCTCGACGAAAGTCGAACTCAGGTCGACAAAACTCAGAATTCTATCTCTGAGTTGAGCTCGACGATCTCCGAGCTCCGATCGACGATCGCTGATCTATAGAAAGAATCTCAACTCGACGCAAAGATTATTCAAGCCGACGATCTCTGATCTGAGGTCGACGAATAGCACTGAGGTCGACGAAATCTGTGCAGTATTCAAGACAGATTTTAACAGCTGGTAGAATTAATTTAAGGCATTTAATATCTCGCAGATTTAATGCATAAAGCCGTTCAACGGGAGCAGTTAACTGGATTAATTCCCCAGACATCTTTCTCTCTCTCGGGAATGCCTCAGCCGTTTCAAGATAGAATTAATTCAAACATTTGAATTACGGCCAGGGTGAATATATACGGTTTTGGAAGTTTGTAGGACAGATAACAAGAATAGAGGAAGTGATTGACAATAACAAAATAGTAATCAGAATAGAGATTCTGAAGAACACAATAGCTTTCTATCATACAGTGTTCTTCATCATTTGCTCCAGGCTTTCAAGAGACAACAATCAATATCAGTCTAGAAAGTTTACTGGAGATCAATATCAATCTGAAGGCCTACACCTTGAAGCAAAGCTTCCTTCTTTCCTGAACAGATCAACATCTCAGGGGGAGCTTTGACACCATCAAGGATCCACAAAGTCTTCTCAAGTTACTATTGAGAAAGAGAAAACTAACATCACTTTTTTCTCACCCCCACTATAAAGGGTTGTCATCTCCCTTCAAAAGTGATTCCTGGTTGCAAGTCTCCTAACCAAAAGACTTGAGGTTTGGTTTTTGAGCACCTGATCAAAAGCTCATTGGTGGCAGTCACCTGATCAAAAACCAGAGTGGATTCCTACCAGGGTGGTAGAAGAGTGGATGTACCCAGGTTGGGGAACCACTATAAATTTCCTTGTGTTGTCTGGATTGCTTGTTTTCTTTCTTTTTATTTGTGCTGTGACTTTTTTATTTCTTAACTCTAATTTAGAATAAATTAAGATCTATCCACTTCTTTCAAAGGTAAGCAGACCAAAGCTTCTTTCAAAAGAATTGAAACCAAAGACTCTGTGAGATATTTATACCTCCTGCATATGGACTTGTTTGGTCCTATGCTAGTTCATAGTCTATGTAGGAAAATCTATACCTTTGTGGTTGTTGATGACTATTTCAGATTTACTTGGGTTTTCTTTTTAAGGAAAAAGTCTGAAACTCCTGATGTCTTCAAGACATTTGTCAAACAAATACATAATGAATTGAACAATTCTATGGTAAGAATCAGAAGTAATCATGGAACTAAGTTTCAATCTGAATGCACGACAAAGTTTTGTGAAGAATTTTGGATTCAGCAAGAGTTTTCCTCTCCAAGAACACCCCAGCAAAATGGGATTGCTGAGAGGAAGAATATGACTCTCATAAAAGCTAGAAGGACTTTACTGAATGACACATCTCTCATAGAATATTTCTGGGCTGAGGAAGTAAACACTGCTTGTCATGTCTTCAACAGAGCTTCTATCACCAAGAGCCATAAAAAGACTCCTTATGAGATATTGAAGGGCAGAAAACCAAACCTTGCATATATCAGAAGTTTTGGGTGCAAATGTTATGTGCTTAATAATGGGAAATCCTATATAACTAAGTTTGCTATCAAGTCATATAAAGGGATCTTTTTTGGGTACGTCAATCATAGTAAGTTCTATAGGATCTATAACTTGACAAGTCAAGTTTTAGAGGAGCCAGTTCATGTAGTATTTGATGAATCAAACATGATTCACAATGAGCTATCAATCTCCTTTTCTAGTCCTATAGGCACAAAAGTGATCATGGATAAACTGACTGTTAAAGAAGCTGAACCTATAGTCCAAGATAAAGATGAAAGTGTGTGGATTCCAGAGGAAGCACAAAGCACACATGAAGTGGATGATGTTCAACATGATGGAGACTTTGGAGCACAGAATGCTGAAGGAAGATTGCCTCTAGCAGTCAGGCATTTGAAGGATTATCCAGGACACCAGATCATTGGTGATGCAAGTCAAGGTGTAGTGATAAGAAGCAGATATCTCAATACAACAATGTACTCCAGTTTCTTGTCACAAGTAGAGTCCAAAAAGTTTGAAGAGGCAAACATGGATCCATTTTTGGATTGTAGCTATGCAAGAAGAACTGAACCAGTTTAAGAGGTATAAGGTCTGGAAGCTAGTTCCCAAACCACAAGGACATAATGTCATTGGAACCAAGTGGATCTATAGGAATAAACTTGATGAAAATGACATTATAACCAAGAATAAAGCTAGACTGTTAGCTCGGGGGTATTGATATGAAGAAGGTATTGACTTTGATCAAACCTTTACCCATGTAGCAAGACTTGAAGCCATCAGACTATTCCTTGCATATGCTATATACCAAGGATTCAGAGTGTACCTGATGGATGTTAAGTCAGTTTTCCTGAATGGAGACTTGAAGGAAGAAGTCTATGTTGAACAACCTCTAGGTTTTGTTTGTTCCTAACCATCCTAATTTGTTTATAGATTTAAAAAATCTATATATGGGTTGAAGCAAGTCCTTAAAGCATGGTATGAGACCATATCTAGCTTCCTCATTGAGAATAAATTCCCAAGGAGAAAGATAGACAAGACCTTATTTCTAAGGGAATCCAAGAGAAAGATCATTCTAGTCTAGATATATGTTGATGACATTATCTTTGGATCTACTGATGACAAACTTTGTAGAAAATTTGTCAAACTTATGCAAGGGAAGTTTGAGATGAGTAGTATGAGTGAACTTAAGTTCTTCTTGGGTCTCTAAGTAAAATAGACAGACAATGGATTAACCATATCCTAGTCTAAGTTTACCAGGGAGTTGATTAAAAATTTGGGATTGAGAATGCCTCCACCATGAAAACTCTCATGGGGTCAACTATGTCTTTAGACAAAGATGAGGCAGGGAAACCCGTTGATCAAACTTTGTATAAAGGAATAATTGGCTCCCTTCTATACCTAACTGCTAGTAGGTCAGATATTATGTATGCTACATGTGTCTGTGCTAGATATCAGGCATGTCCTAAAGAATCTCATTGCTCTGCTGATAAGAGGATTTTGAGATATCTGAAGGGCACACCAGATCTTGGTCTTTGGTACCCTAAGAATAGGGATTTTGAACTAATAGGCTTTTCAGATGCAGACTGTCAGCTGCAGAAAAGATAGGAAAAGCATATCAGGCTACTATCGGTTTCTGGGAAAAATACTCGTGTCATGGAGCAGCAAGAAGCAAATAAGTGTTTCTATTTCTACTACAGAATCAGAATATATAGCTGCTATGCACAGTTGTTGTGGATACAACATCAACTTCAGGATTATAATATTCAGTTAAGTAAAAGTTCTTTATTTTGTGACTCTACTAGTGCAATCTCTATAACTAGGAATCCTATCTCATATAGCAGGACTAAACACATAGAGATTAGATATCACTTTATAAGAGAGCATGTGGAATGTGAGGATATTAGTCTTGAGTTTGTCCCAGTAGACAAGCAAGTGGATGATATCTTCACCAAGCCACTAGATGAAGCAAAGTTCAACACCTTCAAGTTTGAGTTTGGTATATTGAACTTGGTGTAGCTTTAGTTGCTCTTCATGTTGTTTTGTTGCAGGAACTATATCATCTTGCAAGATACGAAGATAAGAAAATGGTATCAAGGCTGGAATGTCAAAATTTTGGTAGAAGATGCTCTTGTTGAGGGGGAGCAAGTTCAGCACCAGTTGATTATCTGTAATCAGAAAAGGGAGAAGATAATCACAGATGGCCAGCTTCTCCCTCTGTCTACAAAAGTAAAAAAAAAGAGGAGAAGATGAGTAAGGTGACTAGGTGTCAATGCAGCAAAATAGGGGGAGTAGGTGGTGTTCTCATTCTAGGGGAAAAGGTGAACCTTGCAGCAATACAGGGGGAGTAGGTGATGATCACCATACTAGCAGATAAATTGGAATTGTGGTAACCCTTAACTCTCTTGTATTAATATGTTGTTGTATATTGTTGCTACGTATGTTGGTGTATATCATTGACAAATAATTTTCAAGTAGTGTTTTGACTTCTTCAAATAGGGGGAGATTGTTGGGTCCATTGATCCCAATGTCCCAGATTTATAAGAAATCAAACAAGTCAATGGTATACACATAGTTATATTTGATGTATGTTTAAGTTCATGTATGCAGGTTAGTTTATGTTATATTGATTGGACAGGTGGTCCAAGTGACATTCATAGGTGGACTCACAGAAGCTGACTGGAAAGACAGGAAATTGCCTAAGTCCACAGGCGTCGAGCGAAGCAAGCTAACTCAATGCCAGTTGAACCAGAAGCCAGTGATAGTGAAGAAAAATGTCTAGGTCCACGGGCGTTGAGTGAAGCTAGTTCACTCAACGTTATACAACTAATAACATTGAGTGAAGTTAGGACAGTCAAAGCTTTAAGTGTTGGCAAGACAGAAATGTGTCTAAGTCCACAGGCGTTGAGTGAAGTCAACTCATTAAATGTCATATAGCCAAAAGCGTTGAGTTATACTATTTCTATCAAAGCTATAGAGGAAAGAGACAGAAAATTAGTTAAGTCCAGAAGCGCTGAGTGAAGCTTTATCACTCAACGCCATGTCAGTTTTGTCAAAGCTAAAGAAAATTTGTCACAGAAAATCGGTTAAGTCCAGAAGCGTTGAGTGAAGCTTGATCACTCAACGCCATGCTGATTTAGTCAAATATATGGAAGAAAGACAGGAAAATCTGTCTAAGTAAAAAAGAGTTGAGTGAAGCCAGTTCACTCAACATCAGATGACAGATAGCGTTGAGTCATGCTATTGTTGTCAACGCCTAAGGAAAAAATTAGAATTTGACTAAGTCCAGAATCGTTGAGTGAAGCCAGTTCACTCAACGCCTAGTCAAATGTTGAGGCTGAAGGAGAAAAGCATTGAGTGTAGTCAACACACTCAACGCCTCCATGCATAGCAGAATTTTTCTAAGTCTAAAATCATTGAGTGAAGCCTATTCACTCAACGCTCTCAACGCCATAGTTGTAGAAAGAGCTGAAAATTATTCTAAGAAAAAAACGTTGAGTTAAACTTATAAACTCAACGCTCTCAACGCCATAGGTTCAGAAAGAGCTGAAAATTATTCTAAGACAAAAAGCGTTGAATGAAGTTTATACACTCAACGCTCTCAACGCCTAGAGTTACAGAAGGATGCAGAATGTTGACTAAGTTAAAAAGCGTTGAGTGGAGCTTACTCACTCAACGCCTAGCAGAACATGAAATTTTCTAACTTCGAAATCGTTGAGTATTGTTTATTCACTCAACACACTCAATGCCTAGGTAGTTGTCTGAAATTTTCTAAGTCCAGAATGATTGACGTCAGCAAAGTCAACAAAATTCAAAATGATTAAGGGAGAGCTGTAACTCATCACTAACATCGCCCTCAGTCTCATTCTATAAAACTAAGGATATAATCAGTCGTTGAAGCAATGACACATGTCAATCATCTCGCTGGATGACGAGATTATAAATAGAAGTTGGAATCTGGATCGAAATAAGTTTCTGAGTGATAATTCATTTTGAAAAAGAGGAGCGAGACTTCGTCTTCTTCTCTTGCCATTGTTGCAGAGACAAAAGCTTCAATTCAACAAATCTGAAGGGTCTCTAAGTTAGCTGCTGTAATCAACATCTGCAATAGCAGAATCAGAGGATTTCTCTGAGGAAGAAGAATCAGTCAAGGCAAGCCCTAGCTGAAGTTGCTTCAAGATCCAATCTGAGCCAAATCTGAAGATCAACTTCTTAATTATTGAAGAAGTTTACTGTTTTGGATTTTCTTAGGACAGAAGGAGAGGCAGAGCAATCTAATTTCTGCAAATTCAGGTTAGATGATTGAAGATCATCATTCTTGATCTTCCCCCTTTCATCAGCAAGATCCTGAGATTACTTCCAGCACAAACAGCAGATTATTGAAGAACATTAACCTTGTTGCTGTAAAGAAGATATGGTTGAGATTCACTCAGCTCAGGAAGAAATTGACTCACAGATTATTTTATATTGAGTCAAATCAATATTTCTATTCAAAATTCTGTAGGATCTGTTCAAGATTTGTGTTATAAGTCTAGTTTATAAAGGCTGAGAGTTAGATCTTGTGATATTTGTATTGTGAGCCTAAGTTATAAAGGCTGACTGTAGGATCTGATATAGATCTGAGTGATAGGATCAAGTTTTGGATCTGTGTATGGTAAGGTTGTTTTTCTCAGCCCGTGTTGATGGACATTTGTGCTTGTGGTAGGTGATCAGGTGATTACTGAGTGGGTGGGCTGAAAGCCTGTGTTGTAAGTCTCAGTGAAGACTAAGGGATCCTGTGGGATCATGTTGTAATCTCTGAGGAGCCAAGTTATTGAAGAAGTGTCTTGTCTAACATTCTGTTAGAAAGGCGGGAGGGACAGTGGATGTACCTATACACTGAGGAATTACTATAAAGTTACTGTGTCGTCTGGGTGATATTCTTGAAAGCATCAACAATCATATCATAACACACAACATAATCTGATAAAGCTTAAAAGTAATTAAAAAGCTCAAGAAACCTATTCACCCCCCCCCCCCTCTAGGTGGTTAACTACCCTTGTATTCAAAGACTTTCACGTGTTCACAATAATATCATTGTATGTGTAACGTCCCGATTTGCGTTAGGCCCCTTGTGCGTACTTTTGAGCATGGAGAGTTGGTGTAGGCTCAAGGGGGTGTAGGCGATCAGGTGCGCACTCGTGGAGAAAAAGGAATTAGGCTCAAAGTTGATTTTGCGCATGATACGGGTAGGGACACGGGCGTGTCCCTACCCGTGTTAAATGGCTCTGAGTGCTTGGCTGCTGGGTGATTTCAAAATGGCGTTGAGTGCTGTCCCGAGAAGGCCACGGGTGGGGACACGGGCGTGTCCCTACCCGTGTCCCATGGCTTTGAGTGCCGTGGATCTGAGTGCAACGGCGTTGAGTGATTTTGTCCCGAGAAGGACACGGGCGGGGACACGGGCATGTCCCTACCCGTGTGTCTTTGGACATTCTATCCCGAGAATGACACGGGTAAAGACACGGGCGTTTCCCTACCCGTGTACTTCAAACCCAGGTCGACAAAATTTGCCCGAGGAGTACACGGGCATGAACACGGGTGTGGTCACGGGCGTGTCCCATGGACACGGGTACCGACACGGGCGTGTCAGTACCCGTGTAGGGGAATGAAGCGGCACTTGAGCCATTTTGCCAGAGCAGGACACGGGTATGGACACGGTCGTGTCCCTACCCGTGTCACTTCTGTATAAAAAGGAAAAGAATGAAACCCTAGCATCCACATTCTCTTTCCAAGCCCTATTTTCTGAAAGGAAATTTTTGGAGGAGGAGAACTGCTGGAGCAAGCTTTGGAGGAGGAGCAACGCCATCGCCGTCAAGGGAAAAGTGATGTCGCGGAGGAGGATGACAAGATCCATGGCCACAGATGGTGTTACTGCTGGAAATGAAGTGAGCTTCCTCTCCTCTCCCTTGGTGCTAGATCCATAGATATTATTAGGCGAGATATCGACTCAAAAGAGTCTTGATGTGTGAGGAGGAAGATTCTAGGAAGGCCTTGCTAGAACGTGTGTTCTAAAGACTAGACATCTTCAACCTCCCCCTCTTCAAAGTGATGATGGGGGTGGCTTCATGAAGAGGAATGACCTTGAGAAGGAGAATAAGGGTGGAGGAGCTTTTGGTTGCGATTTGGGGAAAATTTCCTTGAGGAGGAAGATGAACGGATGCCGTATATTCCTCTTCAAGATGCGTGCAGAATCTGTGTTCTGCACGCAGCGACCTTCTTGGCTGTTTTAAAGCAAGAAAGGGTCAGATCTGGGTTTTTGACTAAACACAAAAGTCGTAGTCACTGAAATCACCTTTCCAACGAGTGGTTACACGTCTTCGGGTGAAGCCTTTAGCCACGGTAATGTCCGATCGAAGTAAGGGCTGTAAACTAAGCGCACAGAATTTGTATTCTGTACGCTGCAGGCTTTGGAGCCAATTTCATGTGGGTTATAGTTTGATCTGGATTACAGGCTGAACAGTAAAATTGTAGCCGATGGAAATACCTTTCCATCGAGGGGTTACACACACTCATCGGATTTCTATAGCCTTGGGAATCCTCGGTTGAAGTTGCTGTCCAGATTTATTCTGCACCTAAAATTCTGGGTTGTGTATAATGTGGATTTAGATCTGGTGGAATTAATGTTGCAATCTAACTCGAGGTCCGGGTGAACTCTTTTGGGATAATCATCATAGTGATATGAAGGTTGATGTTTATAAATTTGAATTCATATAACGAATTGTGAGCAAGCTTAATTGAACGAAAGGGCTTGATATAAATTGGTGGACTATCATTTATGCGCATTGTTTATATCATGTTGAAATCATTTGGAATGACATGTAGATGATTAAACTATGGCCATGGTGTATGTCGAATCGATTGAATGGAATTTAGTAGTTCAATGCTTAGAGTGTTGTCTCCCTAGTGGAAGGTAGTAAGTGCGGTGTTGGCCGTCGCTAGTTGGGATGATGTTGAGATGAGTAAAGTTGGGCGGTTGGGCTTGGTCCTCAGTGTTCATGTACTGAGGCTCCTTCCGTGCCAAGTGAACGGTTGGGCTTGGTCCTCGGTGTTCACGTCCCGAGGCTCCTTCTGTGTTAAATAGATGGTTGGGCTTGGTCCTCATGCTTTTTCCGAGGCTCCTTCCATGCCACGATATTGTGGAATGGCATGCGGTGTGAGTCGACACGCGGTGTCGTAATCCTGAGTTAAGGATAGTGTGGCAGGTCTACGGGCACGCCAATCATCACACCGATAGGAGTTGATAGATAGACCTTGGGCAGTTGGGCTTGGTCCTCGGTGTTCACGTCCCAAGGCTCCTTCCGTGTCAGGTGAACGGTTGGGCTTGGTCCTCGTGTTCATTTCCGAGGCTCCTTCCGTGTCACGCATAGGCCAGTTCGGGGCTAGGATCTTGGTGCATATTTACCCAAGAGAACCCGCTGGGCCGTAGTACGCATGGGCTCCATTGTTGTGTTCTTAGCGTCAAGGCGTACAGAGGCCTAAGTGAAGTAGTGTGGATACCCACTTAGTAGTAGAAGTGCCCGTTCTACTGTCACCGTCTGGCCACGACGGATGGCGCCTGAGAGGCTAGCTACCTTCTCGAAAAGTGGGAACTACCAGTCTGTGTCGACATAGCGATTGCATGTGCGTGATCATGGGTGTGTCATTGCATTGCATACATAACATTGCACTTCATTACATACACAAGACCCGCATCGTATAAGTTTGTATGGACACTCCTATACGATGAGTTACTTTACTGTTAAGCCGATCCTTAACTTATAAGTTTGTATGGGCATTCTTATAAGTTAAGTTATTGTAGATCTATATGCTTAGATGGATTGATATAGCTTGTGTAGGATTGCTTGAATACAATGCTGATAATATTGTTATATATTACTTCCATTGCTACTCATGACATATATACTTACTCCTTCTGCTTGTACTACTACTTATATAAATATATTGTACCCTGTCCATTCTCCGCCCGGTGCCGAGGAGTCGCTGGGGGAGCGGATGTGAAGCCACTTAGTCTTTATGACTAACGGTTGCTACGTCTTCCATTTTAGGAGGAAACCCCGCAGGTGGAGCAGCAGGTTATGGAGCCGATCAGCCAGGCCAGGACGACAGGGCCTGAAGGGACGGTGCCATCGCTACCGTCTGTTACAGATGTGAGTGATGAGAGTTTTGTTGTAGCCCTTCGGGGCAATTTTATAGCCGTACTCTGATTATATAGAAGCATGTTTTAGCTTCTCTTATTATTGTACTTTTGGACTCATGACTTTTGTGGATTGACTTCTTCCTATTATTATGGTTAGGTTGGCATATATATGCTGATATTGGTTGTAGCCGGCAGAATAGGTGTCTTGTGGTACAGGCTAGCTCGTATGCTAGTGCTACCCCAAGGCGGCTGTTCTGGGCATAAGACCCCTCTTGTGCTGTGTCTTGTGTTCCGGGAGGGGGGTCATACAGTATGCACATCAATATAGTCATACGTAGTAATAACGTCGTGTGCACAACAATATCGTCGTGTGCACTCAAATATCGTCGTGTGCACTCAAATATCGTCGTGTGCACTCAAATATCGTCGTGTGCACTCAAATATCGTCGTGTGCACTATGTGATATCATTTTGTAGAAGTAGGGGCGTGCCTGGAGCTACTGTCGGGCAGTAGCGTGTCATTGTGTTTGTGCGTGTATCGTTTAGTTCACATGTGTATCATATGGATCAGAGAGCTGTTTAACAAACCAGTTTTGTAGAATTGCGAGTTCTGGGCTTCCGATTTTCTTGAAACTTGATCTAATGGCCCAAATCTTTTTCTTATGAACCCTAAATAGAGCACATGATTTCTTCCCTCTCATACTCCAAGTCATTCATGATGTTGCGGCTAAGGTGTGCGTGAGAGCTCGGGGGAGGAAAAAGACCTAGATCCTGCATTTATTGGAGCTTTGGAGCTCCGTTTGTCGATCCGGGACTAGATTTGCGAAGAGGGCTGTAAGGCAAACATTTTCATCTGTTCCATTCCAGGCTTCAATGGAGAGAAAGAGGTTTTGCAAGCTAATGACATCTTTCCTCCCAACCTTAAGATGCATGCATAACATCTTCTACTAATGCCTTTATTTTCTTGCAGTTTCTTGGTACTGGATCTCTCAAATAAGAGGGGTTTAGGTCGCATTGGCTCAAGAGGAACCACTGGGTTGATTGAGGTCGTCCCCGACATATTTTTTGCATTAAAAATCCGTTCGATATGGATTAGGCATTGTGGGTGAAGCCGTAATCATGACCGATAATCCTATGCAGTGATGTTGCTTAATGTGCATTTTATGGATTTTGCTAGAAATACAATTATGATGAAGACGTTGTTATTATGCCCTTAATTTATGTGTGAGAACAAATTGTGACTTAGGGCTGGGGAAAGTATGCATAATGAATGTTATTTGGAAGTGTGACTTTGTCTTTGTAGTCAGCTGACTTATCTTGTGATGTTGTGTTTCACGTGTGGAGGGTGTCCCTGCAAGACAAGTCCCCTTTGTGAAAACTGACGAGAACGCCTATGCTTTTGGGACAAGCCCGGGGAATGCAACCCATGAGGGGCGGAGTAAAAGCAAGGGTTCTTAGCATCATTTAAGATGTGTTGGTGGAACTGACGAGAATGTCAAAGCTTATGGGCAAGCCCATGTGTTGACTCATGAGTGGGCGGGGCCTAAGCAAGAGTTCCTTTTGGGGCTTGAAGGTCGTTGGGGAACTGAAAGTATCCATGTGAATGATGTTATGTGATGATGTGTTAGAATCATACATGCTATGAGGTGTCTTGGGTAAAACCCATGTTTGCATATATACTATATTGGCATGCCTCTTACATTTAAATGCTCAAAATAAAAGCGTGCTTAATGTTTGCGACACCTACTAATGTTGTTTTTATGTTACTTTCGTGTTTTATTATATGCGTATACAAAGTGCTAACCTGCAGAGTGATAGAGTGCCCCGGGGTACGCTAGGAACGGTCGGGAGGAGGGGTGTTGCTACGCCATTATGGTCAGTCATAGCTGACCCACATTATATCATGTCTTCTGTGATGGTTGCAGGACTAGGGTCGCAAGCTGGAGCTAGCTCGTCGAACAAAAATTCTTAAGCCCATGGAGAGTACCTCCTCCTGTTATTTTGTCTTGTGTTTCTCTTATTATGTTTCGGCTTGCATGCCGATGTAGCATAAGACTATTTTACTTTTTACTTTGAATGATTTGTTGAATGTTGATTTGTGCTCTTGACAATGTAAGGCCATAAGGCTAGTTGGACTCCTATGTTTAGTGGACAACTTCTAGTCTTCGTTTGAATGTTTTCGTTGTTTATAATCCGAGTTATGAGATTGGTAGATGTTCTGATATCTTCTTATAATACCAAAGTTGCGGCGTCTACATATTGTGGGGTCCCGACTAAACTTATATTATATGGTCATTGCATGAGAGGTGTTATATCTCCTAACTCAGGATCCTACTTCAGATTCTACAAAGGAATCTTACCTCAAATTCCACAAAGGAATCCTACCTCAGATTCCACAACAGAATCCAACCTTAGATTTCACAAAAGAATCCTACACAAAACTCGAATTCACAATTGATTCCTAAAAATTTTTATAACTATTTTTGTAAATATTTCTATAGATTTATGAGGTAGATCATATGTTGGAGTTGGGTAACACTTCCGGCTCTCTTGTTTCTCACACCGGGTTAGCCCACGTGAGCTTAGAGACGTCGGAGCGTGACCCTCTCCGATGACTGAAGTACCAGTAAACTTATATTATATGATATCCGGGTGTGCGGATATCCGGTTTCCGGTTCTATGGCCTATTTATATGCGTGTAACCCGAATTTTAGGGTTATGAGTTTTCTGAGCAGTTTCGGCTGAGGAGGTTTTTTTGAAGCGCCTTTTGGAGATCCCAAGGAGAGGTGTTTTCCGGCGGCGGTTCTTCTTTCCGTTTATTGTCCAAAGAGCGAGGTGCGAGGTATGATCGGTTTGATCCTTGTAACTTTGTAATATGTATTTTGCTTTTGTGAATACAAGAAGGAAGGGGAGAATGGGAGAGAGGACGTAGCCCGGTTTGGGTGAACCTCTGTATATCTTTGTATTTGTGTGATTTTTTTTATTTCGATCTTCGTTCGAATTTCTTTTCTCGGCACCCCAATTTTCTACATCATAATAGTTGAGTCTTCTTGAAGCTTGAAAAGATTGAGTTGTAAATCTTTCTTCTTGATCAAGGACATCAAACCTTGATAAATCTATCTCCTTTAATGGATCAACTTTCGATGTGAGAGGAGAAAACTTGGTGTGAAAAATCAGATCTGATCTTTGATAGATTGTCTAGAGAACTTCTTTTACTTGGGGCCTGTTTGGGAAGGCTTTTCAGAAAGGAGAAGGAGTGGTGACAAAAGGATGGTAGGAAAAGGAGCTTTTGGAAAAATTTCTATTAGAAAAGGAGAACTGTTTGGGTGAACTTTTTTTGCAGAGCTTTTCAAAAAGGAGAAGTACTTTATTAACCGTTTGACAAATCTCCGTTGCGGTAACATTTTTTAGTAAAAATGTGCGTCATGGGGAAAATGCGCAATTATTTCGCCGGGGCAGGTTTTTTTCGCCCGGGAGCGAATTTTTCGTCGGGACGCGATTTTTTTGCCCGAGCGCGATTTTTTCGCCCGTGCGCGGTTTTTTCGCCCGAGCGCGAATTTTTCGTCCGGGAGCGAATTATTCGCGCGAATTTTTTGCCCGGGCGAGAATTTTTCGCCTGGACGCGATATTTTTGCCTGGGCGCCAATTTTTCGGTTGGGCCCTATATTTTCGCCCCACCCCCAATCTTTCGTTCGGGTGCGAATTTTTAGGACGGGGGCGAACTTTTCGAACGGGCGCGAATTTTCTGGACATGCACAAATTTTTCGGACCACCGCAAATTTTTCGGACGGAAACGAATTGTTTGACTGGCCGAAAAAATCGCGCTCGGGCGAAAAAATCGCGCCCGTGCGAAAAAATCGCGGTCGGGCGAAAAAAAAGCGCCCGGGCGAAAAAAAGCGCCCGAGCGAAAAAATCGCGCCCGGACGAAAAAACGCGCCCGGGCGAAAAAATCGCGCCCGGGCGAAAAAATCGCGCCCGGGCGAAAAAATCGCGCCCGGGCGAAAAAATCGCGCCCGGGCGAAAAAATCGCTCCCGGGCGAAAAAATCGCGCCCGGGAGAAAAAAAACGCGGCTGGGCGAAAAAAAATGCGCCCGGGCGAAAAAAAAAGCGCCCGGGTGAAAAACGCGCCCGGGCGAAAAAACGCGCCCAGGCGAAAAAACGCGCTCGGGCGAAAAAATCGCGCCCGGGCAAAAAAATCGCGCCCGAGCGAAAAAAACGCCCCCGGGCGAAAAATGCGCGCGGGGGCAAAAATCGCCCGTGGTCGAAAAAATCGCGACTGTGCAAAAAAATCGCGCCCGAGCGAAAAAAGCGTGTCGGTGCAAAAAAATCGCGTCCGGGCAAAAAAAAACGTGCTCGGGCGAAAAAATCGTACCCAGGCAAAAAAATCGGCTCGGGCGAAAAAAATAATGCACCGGCAAAAAAAGCGCACATGGATTAAAAAAACGCACCCAGGCAAAAAAATCACGTCTGTACGAAAAATCGGCCAGAGCGAAAAAAACACGCTCGGGCGAAAAAAAATCATGCACGGGCAAAAAAACCGCATTCGGCGAAAAAAACTCAGCCGGGCGAAAAACCCCGCAGCCGGGCGAAAAATGCCAGCCAGGGCGAAAAATTTGCGTCGGGCAAAAAAAAACTTTTTCGGGCAAAAAAAATACGCCAGAGAAAAAAATCGCGTCAAGATAAAAAAAATCAAGTTTTAGATTTTTTTAAGAGATAAGTATTTTTGGATGAGAAAGTGCTTTTCGAAAAGATTGAAAAGTAGGTGACAAATGACTTTTTTAAAAGATGAGATAATGGAGTTTTTCGCGGTAGCTTTTCCCACCAATAGACAATCCAAACGGTCTATTAAGTGTGGTAGCGTTTTCCAGAAAACGAAAAGGAGCTAAAAAGCCCTCCCAAACAGATCCTTGGTTGAAGATTAGAAAGAAGGGATTGAACAAGACTTGAGAAAACAGATGGATTTCTAATTGCAGCGGCTGCTTTCTCATTTTAGAATATACGATCGCTTGATTGCTAGAATATGTGATTGAATTCTTCTTCTTCTTCTGGATTGACAGGTCTGAGAACCTGTATTGCTTGATTGAAGATTGGATTGAAGGATTCGAGGAAGACTTGAGCATAAACAAGATATTTCAATTGCAACGATAACGACTTTGTCGTTATTCTTGTTCTCGAAAATCACTATGTGGAGACTAGGGCCCCGTTTGGGACGACTTATTTTCACCGGTCAAGCGGTCACAACCGCATGAACCGGATCTTAGTAACCGCATGAACCGGATCTTATTAAGATCCGGTTCATGCGGTTGTGACCGCTTGACCAGTGAAAATAAGCCCCCTCAAACGAAGCTTAGGTTTAGAATTAAAAACTCAGGGTTATTCGTTGGCTTCTGCTTCTTATTTATAAGAGAGAAGAGATTAACCACTAATTTCAATTCTTCTAGATGATTCCATATGTCCATGATAACTGTACAAAGAGAAAAAAGACAAACGAGATTGACTAAAATTGAATTCCTAAATCAGCACATTCGAATTTTAGAAACATAACAAATTGTCTCGTCAAAATGGGCAATCTCGTCGACATGCACTGTATATTCTAGTCTATATGAGTAATCCAGTCGACATCAATTTTCTTGAACATCTGTAGTCAACAAACAAATCTTCTAGTCGACATCCACTGTTTTGAAGCATCTCTAGTTAATAAGGAGGTCTTCTAGTCGACATCAGTTATCTAGTCAACAAATGTTGTGAACTAAAGCGCTACACTCGTTATTACTGCTCCAGTCGATATCTAAAGCTTCTCTAGTCGACACAAATAGTGAAGTCCATAAAAGATTTTGTTTTGTCAAGAGAGAATACTCTAGTCAATATTCAAAGCTTCTCGAGTCGATATATTGATCTTCCAGCCGACATGCTGATCTTCTAGTTGACAAATTACTTGGTCAATTTTTAAACCTAAGAAAGTTATAGTAAACACTAGCTTTCGCTTCATCATTCGACATGCTGATCTTCCGGTCGTTATGCTGATCTTCCAATCGACATGCAAAGTTCATAGATTTTACATCTAAGACAAATTTAGTCAATATTCTTATTGTTGACTAGATGCTTAGTCAACAAATGACTTAGATAGATTTTGTCAAAGACTATTCTATCTTCTTCATGCCGACAAAGGGTCTAGTCGATAATGACTTACACTATTTTTGAACTTTTCTGAACTTTGAACCAGTGCTTCAACCAACTGTGTGCACTTTTGTAAACATTAAAGTTGAGCAAGTGACAAGCTTAAAATAGTCTAGAATTTATGTCAACGTGGTGCTTTGTACAATGAGAGATTATATTGACAAAACTATATTTAGTGACACTAAATCTAACCTTATGTTAATCTTGCACTAATTTAGATGTGAAACACCAAAAATAAAGTACTCATTAAATAGATAGTCAGTTTATCTTCATCTTGAGGATTTTTTCAAATCAGAAACATTGTGGGCAATTTTTTCAATAATTTGCACCGTCCCTAGTGCGTAGAGCCATCAATACTCTCATGTTGGTATGAACAGCTAATAGGCATTATCAATCCACTACTACAAGCGCAATTCAGTTTACAAGTATTTTTATAAAAGGACTATGCATGCGCTTTCAAGGGGCTAGCGGTTGCTTGCCCTACTCAACATCAAAAATTTGGGCACATGACTATTCACGAGGCTTGATCGTACCGCTCAGACTTCGTAGTGATCAAGTTTGCATATTATTTAAAATCACTCTTTGAGGAATGTGCCGTCTCCAAATTAACATAAATAATGCTCATATTGATCCAAATTTCTTAATAGGGCTAGACCCTTAAAAAAAGATGCATAAATAAATAGCCTAATAAATGTCAGTAAAATAAATTATGCAAATAAAGTGCGATTGTTATTAGCACTGCACTTTTGGATATTCGCACTTTATTTACTCTTAATTTTCTGCACCTTTTGAAAATACTCCTTGTTCATGCATTTTTAGGAAAAGTGTTCAACAAGAAAGTTGTAGATCTCGACAAGATCTACAACTTTCGTGTTGAACACTTTTCCTAAAAATGCATGTACAACGAGTATTTTCAAAAGGCGCGAAATCTGAGCGTATTTTTAGAAATACGCTTTATACATGCATTTTTAGGAAAAGTGTTCAACACGAAAGTTGTAGATCTCGTCGAGATCTACAACTTTCGTGTTGAACACTTTTCCTAAAAATGCATGTACAAGGAGTATTTTCAAAAGACGCGGAAAATTAAGAGTAAATAAAGTGCGAATATCCAAAAGTACAGTGCTAATAACAGTCACCTAAGTAAAATGCTAGCTGAGATAAAGTGCAATTAATAAAGTACTGAAATAAAAAACGATAAACAGAGTGTAGAATTAAGAAGAATAATAAATAAAAACAGTTAAAGTTCTTGTATCTACAGCACCATCTTCATTCTTTCTACAATCCTTCAATGGATTTTTAAGATTTATTAAGGCAATTGTTATTAGCACGCGTTTTTGGATATTAGCACGCAGCATTAGGTATTTTTCCCCCTTAGGTAATCCGATATCCGCACTGCCTCTCCCAGTTTCGACGCACGCAGAACAGTTTCGCAAACCCTCGGTTTGCTTCGCGCGCGCCTCCCCAGCCCTCGCCGGCGCTTCGCGCCCCTCGCCGGTGCCTCACAACCCCTCGTCGGTGCGTCACAAGCCTCGCTGGTGCCTCGCAAGCCATTCCCGGCGCCCCCCAAGCCCTCGTCGGCGCACTTAGAAGCCCTCGCCGGCGCATCTGAAGCCCTCGCCGGTTTTCCTCCTCCAGCCCTGCTCTCGCCGCCCCACGCATTCCACCCCGGCGACTTGTCGGCGGCTCTCCAGCCCAGATCTGCTCAAGCCCAGATCTGCTTCGAATCAAGGTTATACTCCAGTTTATTTGTTTCCTCTGTTTTTTTCTCGAATGATTTGCAATGGAGGATTCATTTAGGTATATATGTATGTTTCATGAGAGCATTTTATACTGCAGTTATGTATTGACATGATGTCGGGCGCTTCCGAAAATGTGGACAATGCATGTTTAGCACTAGTTGGTACGAATACAACTTATTTATTTTTATGCGTTTTGTTTCTTTATTAACTATTAGTTTTTATACGTTGTGGTTAATTAGTTGTGTGATTTGTTTTTTTTTCGAGATTCAAATTTTTTCAATGAGGAAAAAGAATCAAAGGTTATGATTGATGTGGGCATGCATTTCGAGACCAAAAATGTGTTTTGTTCAAAAGAAGAGTTGGTAGATTGGGCTCGGTCAATTGGTAGAAGTCTTGGTTTTGTTGTCACTATTAAGGCGTCGGACAAACTTGTTGGACGTCTTAACCTACAGTTTTGTTGGGTTGTGATAGAATTGGGTACTACAGAGAAAATCAAAATAAAAAAGGGTGGGTTAAGAAAGGTATTCGTAAAACAACCTCCAAGAGGTGTGGTTGTTTATTTACACTTAAAGGGAAGAAGGCGGCCAATTTAGATGAATGGAGTGTTGAAGTTATTGGTGGTGTCCACAACCATGAAAAAGTTCATTTAGAGGCGCATGCGTACGCCGGAAGGTTAAACACAGAGGAGGAGAAATTAGTCTAACAAATGTACAGTGCAGGTGTTAAACCCCGGAAAATATTATCATGTGTTAAAGGGAAAAATGTTGCTTGACTTTTCTACCGCTCCACTCCTCTATGCCCGAAGTGTCGTCACTTGTTTGCATTGGATTCATTAATGATAATCATTACATCCGGTTGCATTTACAAGATTCCTCTCTGATACCACACATTACCCCATGTCGGGTGAAACATCATGAACGAATTGCGGAAAGTTGGGGAGTACATTATATTCCTCGTTGTCAAGCACCACCATCAGTTATGGGACCAACCAATTTAGTTGTGTTGGATGATCTTCATTGATGTGAGGTAAAGATTTTATATTTTGTTAGCGTATACTTATTCAATATGTACGTTTAAAAAATTTAACTAGATTTTACGTTTACAAGTGTAAATGTTATGACTAGAGAGAAGACTTTTCATTGAAAAAATTTTGAATATCACATTTTGCTGACAATTTGAGGTACAAGATTCTTACTTGTACATTATTGTTAACATATGGATATCTAGTAGTTAACATTTTCAAACATTATTTTCAGGTTGCTTGCGAATCGATGACTACATAGAGGACAATGTTGACGTCATTTGATGTTTTGTCTAGTTAATATTATATGATGTTTTGACTATTTCCAAATGTTCTCAAAAAATATGATGTTGGGTCTAATTAATAGTGTACTATGGACTATTGCAATATTTGAGAACACATTTTTTTAAGAAGTTTTTTAAAAAATGCTTTGCGGATATCAAAAGTTGATTTGCGGATAACAATTTGTTTTGCGGATATAATTTTAGAAAAATTGCTTTGTGGATATCAAAAATTTGAGGATAGTCAAAAATGTAGTGCGGATAACAATCGCCTTTATTAATTGACCATCGAGTTCCAAGTTATTCGAACCCAATAATTATGTAAGTTGCACATTTTCTTAAAATAAATATCAAATTGCAATTATTTTCAGGATTCAACAATTTGCAACTTACACCCGATAATTTAAAATATTATGTTGAATCGCTAAAGGCCCGGCTTGGCCTCCATCCGGCCCGGAATTCATGATTTTTATCCGATATAATTCCCTCCGATATTTAGTCCCCCCTCAAAGTAATCCTAAAAGCCCTAACTTGGCATAGCTCGGGGTGCAAATTTGGCCCGAGCCGGTTGCCCAACCCAGGTTACCCCAAAAGATCCGGGTTGGTTAGTAGGCTAACACCAAATCACCTTATTTAATGCCCCTGACCCGAGCCCAGGTCTAGCTCAGCCTAAAAGCTCTTGGCATAGCTCTTCTAGCATTAAAAAAATGTTGGGTCAATATTTTTTAATGCTAGGGCCAGCATTTTTTAATGTTGGGCAGCGCTGCCCAACATTAAAAAATGTTAGGCAGCATGCCCATCATTAAAAAATGCTGGGCACGGTGCCCAACACTAAAATGGGTGCCCAACATTTTAAAATGCGGCCCAACATTTTTAAAATGTTGGGCGGCCCTTTTAGAGGCCTGCTTGGGCCCGATGTGGTGGGCTCAGGCAGACTCCCATATTATAATGAGGTTGGGCCCGGCCTAGGCCCGGTTTGAGAAGGTTTCGACCTGGGTCTGGTAACAAAAAAGCCCAAGCCCAGGAGGGCCGAGCCCGGCCTGGCCCAGTGGGTTTTTTGTATGTCTACTTATACCCGATAATTTTTTCAAGCCAATTGAGCTCTGAATTAGGCTTCATTTGGTTTAGCGGTGGAGGGAGGAGCAAGCGGATCCAAACAGAGCTTTCAAACCGGAGGGGGGGAGGTGGGGGTCGAAACGGAGCAAACGGAGACGGAGTTTCATTTGATTACCCTCCGTCCGGTGATGTTTACTCCAAACGTCGCCCGAAAACGCTAAATCAAATGAAGTCTTAGTCTCCAATAAGCTATTCACCCCAAATAAATTACTAATTTTATATTAAAAATAAAGAATATTCTAAAAGCTAGCGGATGACAGAGACTTATTTGGCTCTGTCGTTGTCGGCTGGACATTCGACGATCGTGCCTCCACCTCCGGTCGGCTCGCCGGAGGACGGGGAACCTTCCGATAGAGCTCCAACAACCTAGTGTCATTGGCGACTACATGAACTGTTGAAATTTGTGAAGTGAAAGTGGGTGATCAGGCAGTCCGGGCGGCTTGGGCGGACTGTCCGCGCGGACTGGAGCTGGAGTTCGGCGGACTGGTGTTGGCGGCATGTGGTCCTGTTGGCTGTTCTTGCGGATTGGATTCCGCGGACTGCGCGGACTTGTTTAGTCCGACAGTGGCTGGCTGAGCAGTGCGGGATGGTGTCCGCGGTCTGTGCGGACTGAGGCTTGGATTCCGCGCAATCAGCGTTTGGTCTAGAGTTGCGGTGAGCTGCAATCTGGTAGCGATCTGGCCTTGGAGCTGGCGGACTGTCTTGGTGTCCGCCGAGCTCGCGCGTTCTTGCTGTCTGGACTTGCACTTCTGTGAAGTCCAGGGTTTCCTCATTGTCCGCTGTGACCGGGCGGTTGGCCTGTTGGTCGCGGACATTGCGAGCTGAGTTAGTGTCCGCATAGTCCGCTGTGACCGGGAGGTTTGTCTGTGGTCGTGGACTTGTGCGTGCGGACAGATGTTGTGTCATCTCTCCATGCGGACTGGCATGGTGCTCAGCTGGTGGCGCTCTTGCGGGGTTGGCGATCTGTTCGCGAGTCCGGCTTGTCGGTGCGGACTCGGCGGACTGGCAGTGCTAGCTGCGATCAAGGGGAGGTTAGCCTATCACATAGGGCGGTGATCACACTCCTCACCCTGCCTATAAATAGGACCCCCCGGCCCGTCATTTCATAACAGAGTGAACAGTAAGTTGGACTTGGGTTTAAGGCTGCGGACTCAGGTTTTGTATCCGAGCAGGTTGATTAGGCTTAATCGGTTGCTGTGTGTAGGTGGCGCGGCTAGCACTGTGAAGCCAGGAGCTTGGTTTTGACCTCGGTCAGGCTTAGTGAAGTTGCGGACTGCGTTCAGCAGTTACCAGTTTTTCTGCATCAACTTTCCCAGTTCAATAACATGTTTGCGCGACCTCGCGGTCCCGGCGGGTAGGCGGTCTGTTCCTCAGTTTGGAAGCAGCAGGCAGTTCTGCGAATAACGGCGTGTCCGTGCGACCTCGCGGTCTTGGCGGACTCCGTGTTCAGTTCGGCTTCAGTTCAGTTCGGGCGGTCTCTACGGGCAGGCGGTCTCGGCGGTCTCAGTGTTTCTGTCCGCCCGAATTGATTGTAATTTCTGGTTTTTCTGTGCTGACGAAATCATGTCTCGCCACGTATACCTCGCCCTATAAAGAAGATTGATAAATTTTTGATCTGCTTGTTTCTATCTATGCACTCTGGTTGCTTGAGTATTCTTCCTGTTTTCCGCTTGTTCAAGTTATGATCTGGGTAGTGTCAAAGATATTAATTTGACGTTTGGGCTACCTTGCTGAGATTCTTGAGAAAATTCAACATGAACTCCTCAATAGAGAATGAAAAACAATAAGCACCGGCAGAGCTCTCCTCTCCGGCAGTGCCACCGCCTCTAAACTCCCTAGAGAGGGCCATTGAGCCTTCTTCGGGCAAGTGGAGCTCCCTTAAGTTCCTGTAGAGTCATGGGGAGCTCATGCATGTTGTCCACCCGAGACTTACTGTTGGGCTCGGGTGGGGCGGAAACGGCTCTCCGACAGCCAAAGGCCGCATGCAGCTCGTCGCTTGAAGCTAGGAGTGATGGGAGGAGGAGGAAACCACCTCATGAGTGGTCCCATGGGAGCTCTAGGGTTGGCTTGCCATAAGGGCGGTGGAGGTGGTGTTGAGCTCGGGTCTCCTTATCCGATACCGACAATGCTTCGACAGGGGTGTGTGCGTTCGTTCGAGCTCGACAAAGGAGGGTTTCCCATCTGAGATAGGGTAGGGGATCTTAAATATATGGAGAGGAGAGCCCCTCCCCCCTCTTCCTTCTTGGAAAAGCTAATCGAGAGGAGTTAGGGTTAGCCTAACCCCAGTTGGGTCAAGAGGTAAGCTGACATCAGTTGGGGAGGATGGTTGTACTTTCTTTGGTCAAGGGAAATGATTTTGATTGGGCATAAATGCTTGGACTTCGTTTGGAACTTGGTTTGGAAGAGAGAAAAGGAGAGAAGAAAGATCCAAGGTTTAGCTTAGGCTTCCTCATTCTCTATTCCGTGACTCCGTGCCTAAAATTAGTGCCCAATGCTGAAACAAAGTAGGCTTGGGATGGAGTTTTGGGTTTGGGTGGAGGTTTAAGTGGAGTGATTAAAAAACTCCAAATTTTTTTATTTTAAATAGGGTTTGATCAAATTCAACCGTAGGATGGGTCCCCTAGTGGGTCAAGATCAATGTAGGTCATCATCGTCAGGTGACGAGACAATGTTAATGCGTTCAAGTGTTTGTGCTTTTCGAGACGCCGCATAATTTATGAGTTTTATTTTTTATTTAATTACGTAACGACATCGGAATGGAGCTAAACCAGTTCCGTTACACTCACATAGATCATATGAGTTCAATGTAATTAACTGAGATCATTTTCGAGCTCGGTTGCTTAAAAAGTAATTCTGGGGTACGTGTCGAATAACGTTACTTAAAATGGACATTTTCGTTATAATGACATCTGATTTGAACGAAATAAGTTGTGTTGCAGTCATATGAGTTATACAAGTTTAATGCAACTGATAGAAATCAATTCTGAGCTCATTTTATCAAAATGACATTTCGTGATTGTTATGTCGAACGGCCTAAATGGTCATTTTCACTAAATGATCTCAGATTTAAATGAAACGAGTTGCGTGCAATCATATACGTCATATGAGTCCAACGCAACTAACATAAGTCAATCCTGAGTTCATTTACTCAAAAATAGCATTTTACAGCCATTATGTCAAATAACGTTACTTTAAATGATCATTTTCTGTTAAATGTCCTTGGATTCAAATGAAACGAGTTGCGTTGCACTTGTGTGGGTCATGCGAGTTTAACGCTACTGACTGAAGTCAATTTTAAGCTCATTTACTCAAAATGATAATTCGGGGTCGTTATGTCAAATGACATTATTTAACATGATCATTTTCGCTAAACGATCTTAGATTCAAATGAAACGAGTTGCATTATTCTTGTATGGGTCATACAAGTCTAACACAACTAACAAAAAAACAATTCTGAGCTCACTTGCTCAAATTGACAATTCGGTGTAACCATATTGACAACACGACTTAAGACAGTCACTTTCACTATATGAATTTAGGTTTAGATGAAACGAGTTATGTCGTACTTGTTGCGGACTAACTCGACGTCCCGATCGGTCTGGATTTCTTGGACCGTCTTAGCTCTCGGGACGGTCGAGCACACGCACAGTCAAAAGAGTAGTTTGATTGTACACAAGCAGTTTTAACGTGGAAAAACCATCGGCTAGGTAAAAAAACAAGTGACCGGATCTGTGCCGGTCAAAATCCACTATCTCCTGGAGATTACAGCTAGTTTGTGAAGTTGAGGATGACATGCCACCTCTCGTTACAATTATGGGGTGAGAGAACACTTTGCATGCGGCGGACGACAGGTCGTCGCGCCGGGAGTTGTTACAGATTGCGCTACGCGTCGGTGACCTTCGGATAGCGGCTTGCTGGTTCTGGGTGAGAGGCGGAGCACTTGGTCTTGCGGTTGCAAGAGCTGCCTAGAACTTGGACGATTTGGCTTTGCCGGGTGGATGTGACTTGACCCGCTTGTGACTCGGGTGTGGTTTGAGCGCGGCTCGGAGGTGGCTCGTAGGAGGAAATTGACAGAGTTTCGACCTGAGAAAGAAGAAGACTCCGAAGAGAAAAATAAGAAATGAGGAGACCTGAGACTCCTTTTATAGGCTCCGGGTGGTGGTTATGGTGGTTATGCGACTATCCGCACACCATAACCACCGTGACTGTTAATAACATGCCAAAATATTATAATTACTTTTATAATGTTTCGTGGGATTATAACTTAATATGCATATTAATCTTATTATACGCAGACCGCTCTATTTTTAGCCACTCATTTTCCCCACTACTGGAGGTCATGCGAGTGGTTACGTGGGTGGTTACCCAAGTAACTGACGGTGGCGATTGCAAGAGCACGATCGAACGATGGAGAATACACGTGATGGACGACGGGCGGCGGCGGCGGTGACAACGACGATGGGGAAAATCGCCCGCCGGCGACGGCTGTGGGAGACCGGTGATGGAGAGCGCTTCGCTTGTTAGGAGGGAGGTGGACGGCTGCCGGAGGAAAGCCGGCCGGCCGAGGTGAAGGATAAAATCACCTATTGGCGGCACCGGCGGGCGGCAAAACGGCCGCTCGTCCCCGGCGAGGAAGAGGCCGCCCCTATTAGGGGCGGTCGGCGGCGGCCGGGCGACCAAATGGCCGCCCGTCAAAAAGAAGGAAACACCTCCCCTGTTTGGGGAGGTGGCACCTTCCTAGCGCAGAAAAAGGGGGGAGGATGGACGGTAGGGCCGCCCTCCCTGGAAGGGAATCCGACCTCCCTTCACAAAGGGCGGCCGATAGCGGATGGGCAGCCAAATGGCCGCCCATCTAGAAGAAAAGGCCACCGCCCCTGTTAGGGCGGTGGAATTTCTCTGGTGCGGGAAGGAGGGGAGGACGGCCGGTCGGGCCGCCCTCCTCGGAAGAGAACCTGGCTGTCCTGACCAGGCGGCCGGGGAGGCGAGGAGGCCAGACGACTTGGAAGCCGCCCGGCCTGAGCGGCACGGCAGCGTGCAAAAGAACGCTACCAGCTGCCCTTCGCGCGCACAGAGGTGCGCGCGTCTAGATGCGCGCGCACCTAGATGTGTGCGCCCTAGGAGCATGCGCACAACCAGGTACGCGCTTCCCCCCACACGCATGCGCGGGAGCGGACCGTGCGCCACGTTGCGTGTGGCCAGGCGGGATACAACTGATAAATCGGGCCATGCTTGATGGACCGCGGCTTGACCGGACCGGGTACAAGGAGCCCTATCAGATGCCCCCAAATTTTCGGGGTTCATCTTCTAGAGAATGAACCCGAAAATTTTTCTGAAGCAGCCCTCTAAACGCTCCTCTGACAGGGCAAGCGACTGCGAGACTTCCCTGCTCCGTACTTGTTGTTTTTCCAAGACGCTAGAAAATGCAAGTGCATTGTGTGGTGATGAGCATACTGAGAGCGCAGTGAGGGGAATGTGAACGATGAGTGTCATGCGTTGATGTGTGTGGTGGGCATCGTAGGCACGAGGTGCACTTTTGGAATTTATGCATGTGTGGCGCGATATGCACAAGGTGCAAGATTTGTGACATGTACACGAAGTGTGATGTGTGCATTGTGTAATGGGCGTGATGTGTAAGAGGTGTTGTGTGCGGCGATGCGTGCAGCGTGCGCAACGTGCACACAGTGTAATATTCTTGGCGTATTGAGCACTCATTTGTGGATGGATAAGAGGTTGTCAAGATGCAAGTTTCTGGTGCCCCCGAGTTTGCCATCGGGGTACCTTGCGCACATGGTCGGAGGAGGAAACCTATTGTTGCGAGATGTTGGGATGCGGATGTGGCGCTTCCATCTTTAATAGGGCAGAAGAGTTCCCTAGTTGGCGAGGTTCCTGTTGTTCCCTTATGTTGCTGCCCCCGCTGACCAAAATGTGACAACATTGGGATCTTTTGCCGCTCGGTCTTCTCTTCCGGAGACTACTGTTCCAAGGATGTCTTCTTCTTTGAAGGCAATGAGTGAAGTGGTAAGTGAGCTTGATTTATTTTTGTCTCTTCTTTATTGTTGTATTGTGCTGACTTCTCTCCATCTTTTTTCTGGCCTTCCAGGAGAAGTTTCGAGCAGCGGCAGATTCTCTTGTCTCTTTGAGGGATGATCATGACCGGGATGTTTCTTGATTTCGCCGGAGCAGATCGGAGCTGGAGGCGGAACTTGAGGATACTTGAGCATCTTTATAGGTGGAGAAGTCTCTGGTGGAAAGGACTGCACAAATGATGAAGCGTGCTCAAGAGGAAACTTCTCGTTTGGAGGCAGAGCTTTGTGCGGCGAAGGCCCAAGTGGAGGCGTTGTCTTCTGATAGCCGCGTGTCAAATTTGAAGGCTGCTGGACTTGCAGAGTACATGGAGTCTTTGGATCATATGCGAGATCGCTTGCTTGATTAGCGAGGAAGTTTGTGATGAGATCTGGAGCAAGGAGGCAGAGCCTCAGTTGGAAGACGTTCAAGAGTTGGCCCTCAAATGTGGGGTCTCGAAGGCTTTTCAATTTTTTAGCAGGAGCTTGGGATGTGGCGTGTTCGGCCTTAGCTTTGATGGTATCTTTGGTGATGAGAGCTCTGATGTTGACGCGGCTGACGGGTAGCGATGATATTTCCTTGTATTAGTGTGTTTGCATCTTTTGCTTTTCTAGTTGGGTATCTTGTATGTCGTCATTATTATTTGACGGTTCTTGATTGGCGCATTTGCGCATGTATTTGCATGTCGTTGTGATGACAGGTGCTTTTTTTCTTCCTTTTGCTCGGGCTTTGTTTGACTCGTAGTGTTGCTTGTGCGGGCTATAATTGTGTCTTGTTTGCATGGGGATTGCTCGCAGCTTAATTTGCATGAGGATCGCTCGCAGATTGGTTTGCACGAGGATGCTTTGGTCCTTAGAGGTTGAGCCTTAGATAGAGGACGTCCGCAAGGTTGCGCTTCCGATGCGGTGTGTCGAAGGCTTTCCGCCTAGCAGCCAAGCGTCTAAAGTGCGACATCTCAAGCTTTAGTTTTGATGACATTTTTGATGATGAAGACGGTGAGTCTGAGCTTGTTGTAGATTGGCCAGCGAGTAATAGGTTGTACTTTTATTTTTGTATGCTTGGATACATTTGTTTTTTCATTGTTGTATCTGGTGTATGTTTGTCATCGCCCTTTGGTGATTTATTGTAGCACATTTGTGCCTAAATTGATATGCTAGCATTGTCCTTGCTATTTTATCTTTTGTGGCCCGAGTCCTGGTTGTTGATGGAATGCAAACTCATGGTAGCGTCGGAGAGTACCTTACTCAATCCAAGGGTCGAAGAATGTAAGGATTCAATCCGGAAGGTGCTATCGCGAGGGGGGGGGCAGGCCCTGGCGATGGCGGGGTGTTGTCTTGCAGTAATAGAGGAGAATGTG
Source organism: Platanthera zijinensis (assembly GCA_039513925.1). NCBI lineage: Eukaryota > Viridiplantae > Streptophyta > Magnoliopsida > Asparagales > Orchidaceae > Platanthera > Platanthera zijinensis. The sequence continues at coordinate 67,820,807 of CM077088.1, forward strand.
AGTATTCAATCCAACTACCGAAGAATGTAAGTATTCAATCCGGAGGTGCGATCGCGAGGGGGGCAGGCCCTGGAGATGGCGGGGCATTGTTTTGTAGTAACGGAGGAGAATGTAAGTATTCAATCCAACCGCCGGAGAATGTAAGTATTCAATTCGGTTGCACGACCTAGCCTGGCTATAAACTGATCGCCGAAGAATGTAAGTATTCAATCCGGAGGTACGATCGCGAGGGGGCAGACCCTAGCGATAGCGGGACGTTGGCCTGCAGTAACGGAGGAGAATGTAAGTATTCAATCCAACCGCCATAGAATGTAAGTATTCAATCTGGTTGCACGCCCTAGCCTGGCAGAAGAAGCGGCTTCTAGAGAATGTAAGGATTCAATCTGGAAGTGTCCGGGCCTGGTTGGAAATGGCTCACCGGAGAATGTAAGTATTCAAATCGAGGAGTGGCCTAGCCTGGCCGAAGAAGTCTCAAAGTGAAAATAAGAGAAACATAATGTGGTATGATTAAGTCAAAGATAGTCTGTGCGAGTCATGGCTCACAACCTTTACGTCACTCAGAGTTTAAGAAAATAAAAGGACAAATATAGAAAACATAGTTAAAGTAAAGTCTTGCCCCCAGCTAGTGCGGGGCCTTCTTCCTTACGCCTCTCAGAAGCTCGGGTTCTACCCCCAGGATTTGTCGTGCTTCCGTGGTAAACCGGCGGAAGAATTCCTTCAGAGACTCGTCTTCGTTTTGACGGATTCTCTGATAAGTGGGAGGGATCTCGAATGATTCTGCAGTTAGCCACGAATTGATCCCCAAATTGACGTGCCAATTTTGCAAAGTTCTCGACGGTCCTTCCTGGAAAAGAATAGGAACCAGGTATGGGCCTGTCCCTTTAAGGTTGTCCGGAAACACTTGGCAGAGCAATTCATCGGGCGCGTTGTAGATTCACATGATGATGGTGAAATGGTTGATGTGTTCTAACAGATCTCCTGTTCCATCAAATATTTCGATGTTTGGGAGCCTTAATCCTTGTGGGATCTGATGAGCTAGAATTTGTTGTGAGAGTGGGGAACCTTGGAGCATGGGGTAACGGGAGAAGGCGTCCCGTTGTCTAGCTCGTCCATATTCTTGAGCGATCACCTCGCGAATTCCTTTGTGGGTGAGTCTTCCTTCCACCGGGGTCTAGGGGCTTCCTCTGGGTGACGGCGATGGCCGCCCTTGACGCCGTGATGCGCGGGATGCGACGTGCTGGCGACGTCATGGTAATCTTCTGTCATTTCATCCCCGTGGGGAACTTGCTGTCCTGGGGCATTATTTTGAGTGGGCGGAGGACGGATGACCGTGCTGCTGGTTGTGAGGGATCTTGACGAGCTCCTTGGTTTCTGAGCAGGGGAGCATTTCAACTTGATGCTCCTCCATTTGGCGAACACGCCCTTCCAGGGAGGTTACTGGAACAAGTAAGACTTCTGGAACAAGGGTCGCGTTGATCGGCGAGTGAGAAGGGGCTGGTTCAACATGCCCTTCTAGGGACCGAACCTTTGGTGGTGCGGGGACTTCTTCTTGCCATTAGCTGGTAGTCTCGAGTACCGTTGTGCAGCGGATACTATCTTCAGAAATATTCAAAGGATACTGGGAACTGTTCCCACAAACGACGCAAAACTGTTGCGGACTAACTCGACGTCCTGGTCGGGCCGGATTTCTTGGACCGTCTTAGCTCCCGGGACGGTCGAGCGCGCACACAGTCAAAAGAGTAGGTTGATTGTACACAAGAAGTTTTAACGTGGAAAAACCCCTCAACCGGGTAAAAAACCACGTGACCGGATCTGTGTCGGTCAAAATCCACTATCTCCTGGAGGTTACAGCTGGTTTGTGAAATCGAGGGTGACAGGCCACCTCTCATTACAATTATGGGGTGAGAGAACACTTTGCACGCGACGGATGACAGGCTGTCACGCCAGGAGTTGTTACAGATTGCGCTTCATGCCGGTGGCCTTCGAATAACGGCTTGTTGGTTCTGGGTGAGAGGCGGAGCACTTGGTCTTGCCGGTTGTAAGAGCCGCTTGGAACTTGGACGATTTGGCTTTGCCGAGGTGGATGTGACTTGACCCGCTTGTCGCTCGGGTGGCTCGGGTGTAGCTTGAGCGCGACTCGGAGGTGGCTCGTCGGAGGAAATTGACAGAGCTTCGACCTGAGGAAGAAGAAGACTCTGAAGAGAAAGATAAGAAATGAGGAGGCCTGAGGCTCTTTTTATAGGCTCCGGGTGGTGGTTATGGTGGTTACGCGGCTATCCACACACCATAACCACCGTGATTGTTATTAACAAGCCAAAATATTATAATTACTTTTATAATGTTTTGCGGGATTATAACTTAGTATGTGTATTAATCTTGTTATACGCAGACCGCTCTATTTTTAGCCACGCATATTCCCCACTACGGGAGGTCATGCGAGTGGCTATGTGGGTGGTTACCCAAGTAACTGAAGATGGTGATCGCAAGAGCGCGATCGAACGGCGGAGAATACGGGTGATGAACGACGGGCGGCGGCGGCGACGGGTAAGATCGCCCGCCGGCGACGACTGTAACGCTCCTGATTTTCCCGTAATTATTTAATTCAGTAATGACATATTTATGACGTCAGGACGTTACTTTTAACGTCAAGTTGACGGCGCGATGCCGTTAGAGCGATTTCGCGTCCGTTAGGTCCGACTGACCAGATTTTGGGATTTTCGTCGAAAACTGAAATTTTTCATGTTGGAAAATTAAGTTAATTAATTTTGGACTTGCTCGTCAAGTTTCGTCGCGATCTGAGCATTTTTGGAGTTTCGGCGCGCGTTTGTAGTTTTGTATTATTTAGGTTTGTCGTAAACTTTAGAAATTAATATCTCGAGAACGGTACGTCGAATTTTAGTTTTGTCTTTGCCGTTGGATTCGTAGCGTTAGTGTTCGCCAATAGTGGGAATTTCGTTTAATTCGACGCGTGTTTGAGCCTCCGTTTTGAACTTGTATTCTCTTTGTCCATAAATGCAAATATAATTATTATAATATTAAAGCACTATTCAGAAATGAAAAGAACTATTCATCCCTAAAGTTTGATCAATGATAGTTTTGCAAATTTCACTATTTCATGAAGGACAAAATGCAACCGTTCATCCTCTTCTCTCTCGTGGAATCCATTCTTCTTCTCGTGAAATCCACTCCATTTCTCGTGAAATCCACTGTTCATCTTTCTTGTTCTCGGGAAATCCTGTGCAGGCAGACCCCCCTTTCTCGAGAAACCCCTTTCTTGTTCTCCGGAAACCCGGCCAGCCCGTCAGCCCATTTCGCACGAAGCCTCTCCCTTTTCTCGTGAAATCAAGTTCACAGGAACTTGATTTCGCGTGGTCCTCTCCCCTTTGTGTTCTTTTTATAAGTTATATTATTATGTAATATTAATAATAAAATTATTATTAATATAACTATATTAGGATGAACATCTCCTTCTTCCTCATTTAGCCGAGAGCCGAAACAGAGAGCGTGAGTACAGGAGATTTTTGCCGTTCGTGAAACTTCGGATTGCCACCGACGGAGCTCCGGTGGTCGAAATCTCGAACTGAGTATAGATCCGGAATGCTCTCATGAGAGCTACGCAATCGTGGTAAGCTTTTCCCGTTTCGTGAGCTTTTCTCGTTATGGTTTTTTGGCCCTACCCTCTACTTCGTCCGTTTTCGTGTAGATTTCAACTCCTCCCGCCTTCTCTTGCCCCGATCTACGGCGAGGAGCGATTCAGAGATCTTTTCCGACAAAACCAAGGCAAGTGGTGGTTTTTTCCTCCTCCCTCCTCTTTCGATCATGGTAAAAACCTTCTATTCTTCGTTAATAAATTATTTTTGACATGTTGTCATGCTTAAATCGTGTTTTCAAACACTCTTCGTTTTTGTAAATGTTGATGGTCCATTCCGATTCGTTCGGATTAGTATGTATGCTTTGATTTTTCCACTTGAAATCCACTTGTAGAACTATTTTTGTTATGCTAAACTAACCACGTAGCGTCGCTAATAATATTTGTGTTGCGTTCCCTCGAACGTTTTACGTTCGTTGATTTTGATCGTCCCTTAACCGCTATGTAGGTCGTGGTAAAGTGTATTTAAGTTCGTAAATTCATCGTAAATGTTGTTCACTTGTTAAGTGGGCCTCTGGTTAGTGAAGCTTGTGTGTCGAGGTTGTTCGGAGAGTAGAGTTGACTTTTTTTGGCATGACATGTTTACCTTGGTTTAATTCGCTCTTTATGTCTAGTGATGTCTAGTCGGGTCCGATGTGCCAAGTCTCGAGGTATAAGTAATGGTTTTCTAGGATGTGGGTGTTAGTGGACTAGACCACCTCCGCAGCGCCCGTTTTCTTTAAATTGGTACCTTGTGGAACTCTACCCGGGTTTTGGCTTGGGTGTCTGTCGTGTACTGTTGGAGCAATCTCCCACCGCAGTTGCCGGATATTTATCCGTGGGGGTGTGTCAAGATGTGAGACCGCCTCGTCCTTGTTCCTGGTAGTGTTTGATTTCTTTGGGGCGCTGGCAGAATTGTCTTCCCCCTTAGTCACCGGGCGTTTCCAGTGTTCACAAGTGGCTAATAAATTATCTAAAATTTTTCCTTATGATTTATTCATGTTTCCACCTTATAGCTTCGTGTGTTTGATGTAATCTGGTGTACGTGACAATTCACGTAAGTGTTTTTTTGATTATGTACTATTCTTTCCGTACTTTACTTTTAGTATTGATTGTCTTAGGTTGGTACCCTTATTGACCTTTGTTTACTTTTGCTTGTTTTCTGCCACTACTTGTACCTTCTTGCTGAGATATTGTGTCTTTGGAATGCATCAGGTTCAGAGCAGTAGCAGGTAGTGGAGCTTGAGTTGGCGATTTGCAGCGTTGTAGTTGCAGCCGAGATCCCCTCCTTCACCGTTGTGAGGTAGTTTTTTTGTGTGGTTTTGTTCACTTGGTTCAGACATATTGTTGTGGTCTGTGGATTTGTGTCAGGTTGTTGACACTCACAGGGTTTTCTTGTGTTAGACACTCTGCTAGCTGCTAGTTTATCATTTGCTGATTTTTGCGTAGTTACTTGCTCTCTGAGAAGTTTTATGCTAGGGTTGCATGCTAGATATTTTTAATATAAAAAGATTTATACTAGTATTACATAACATCTTTTAAAAGTAACATCACCCTACTTTGAAGACCATAACAAGCTCATTTCGTACTTATACTAAACCTAAAGGTTTTCATATCATGTAATATCATTGGTTTGTCGTGTTCATATAGGATAATAAGTGAATAAAACAAGTATTTTTCGCTGTTTAATTCTAACCACATCTTTACTTGTGGACTGGTCGTTCTACTGAACCGAGGACACGGTTAATAACTTAATTAAATCATGTTTTCAAACTATAATTCATTGATTTTTATGAAAAGTAATAGAGTTAGGTTTTTGCCTGAGCGCCTGCAGTTGTCCCCTGCACGGCGTGGCATCACGATGCGTATTTTCTCTTACTCTGACATATTATTTAATACAGAAAAATGTGGGTTGTGACAGTTGGTATCAGAGGGAGGTTGGTTTGACAAGTTGGTCGAACCAGCCAATCTGATAAAGTTTTAATTACTCCATTCATTTGCATACACACACCAATGTGTCATCAGTACGTCTTAGTCGAAGCATAGTCATTACACTCATTGCATGCTAAGAAGTATACATGACATATTATGTAGTATGAGATGCATAATATGTGTTTGTATATGGATCCACCATAGGTGAAAACATGTGAAGGTTATGTACGTAGTATGAGATGCATAACCACCATCACATGAATGCCCATTAACACGTTTTCTATTTCGTTGCAGGTGATGTTATGTAGTATGAGATGCATAACATTTCATGTGTATGCCGCTTATAATATGTATTAAGGCCTTCTTAGAATGCATAACACTGCATACATAACATATTATCGCATAAGCACGCGTGCTAAGTTATGATTTACATGATGACACATGTACACACATGGTTTTAAATAAGAATAAAGAATTCATGCATTCATATTATAGACACAAGAGTCAATAGGATGAGAGTATATCATCCTAAGTAAGACATAACATCATTTATAAAATCTCAAAACAAGTTTGCAGCAAGAGCAAGTGTCTATTCAAGTATGCTCTGAACTAAGTTGTGTAGTCCTAGTAATAATCTAGGATTTTTAAAAGTCGTTTGTTTATATTTCTAGAAATGCCAGTAAAATCCTGCGATAAGGTCGACTCCCTAGTCTGAGGGTGAGCCGTCGGGTGCGCAAAGCGATGCGGTGATCGAGAGTCTGCGTCAGAGTAATGTAAAAGTGAGGGATAGAATCTGACTTAACTCTAGAGGGGAGGTGAATAGAGTATTTTAAATTTTATTCACTTATTTTTATAGCGGATTAAAAGTTAGTGATATATATAAGTATAAGAAGAAAATCACAGCACACAAACAGAAAAGGTAAAGGCAATCCAGACGACACAAGGAATTTATAGTGGTTCCCTAATAAACCTGTGTACACCCACTCTTCTACCACCCTGGTAGAAATCCACTACAGGTTTTTGATCAGGTGCCCTGCCACCACAGGTTTTTGCTCAGGTGTCCTGTCACCACAAGATCAATTTTTCTAAGGGAGATCTAACAACCCTTTGAGCTTTTGATCAGGTGCCCAAAACAAATCCCAAGTCTTTTGATCAGGTGACTTGTGAACCAAAAAGGTAAACTTTTGAAGGGAGTTAAAACCCTGTACACAGTGAAAGGGAAAAATAAAAAGATGTTGTCTTCTCTATCTCAAAGCTCTGAGAAGACTAGGTGAATTTGTTGATGATGTCAAACCTCCCCCTGAGTTGTATGGATCTAATCAGGAGTAGAAGCTTTTGCTTCAGGGTGTAGACCTTCAAAATGATGTTGCTCTTCAGCAAGCTTTTAGACTAATTTTGATTAGTTGTCTCTTGGAAAAGCCTGAATCAGATGAAGAACTCTGTGTATATGAGAGTTGTGTTGTTCTTCACTAATTACTGATTGCTCTTCTTTTTCACTGATTCACTAACTCTTGTTGTGTCAATCTTCTGAAAAATCACTTTATATATTGATTGCAGATTCAAAACCATTTGAATTTTAAATTATTTCTTAAAATCCTCTGCATAATTTCTGGGATCCTGAACGACTAATTTTGTCTTGAATGCATTTCCCTAACTGTCCCAGTAAATAAGGTAGAGTAATAACTCTGTGAAAATCATAATTAATGCTGCCATGTAACGACTATATTCTTGATAATATTGAGCATTAATTATCAGAGCATTACTGTCTTATAATAATAAAATTTGAAATCAAACTTGGTATAGTCGAACTGAGAAACTGCAGAGAAGATAAGGCAATCAGAACCTGGAAGGAGTTAGTCGAGCTCAACAATGAATTCGTCGACCTGATCTCCAAGTTCGTCGGGCTAAGAATTCTCCTTCGTCGAGCTGAGCTCCAAGATCATCGAGCTGAAAATATACTTTCCAATCTGAGCTCCAAGTTCGTCGAACTTGAGATAGTCGGCTGAACTTCTGATATGAGATATCAGTTCGTCGATCTCAGCTAGACTTTCGTCGAGCTCAACTCAGAGAAGGAACTCTGAGTTCGTTGATCTGAGATCGACGATCGTCGAGCTTATTTCAGCTATCGTTGAACGACTTTCCTGCAATCATTTTAACTGCTTTTCCTTTGAAGTCTTCCATCTCTAAAGTCTTCTGAAGTAGAGACTGACAATCTAAGTATGTGCTGCTGAACTTAGACCCTGGAAATAACCTATGACCCTAGACAATACATGTTGGGTCATCTAATCAAACCTAATAGTGAACCTAGCCCAAATCACAAGTAGGGTTCCAACACAATTGAGGCTCTGTCAAGGTAGTTAGTTGTGATGCAATCACAGATTCAGTCGTTGTTGTTTGTCGCTCCCGTGCAGCAACCCGTGGTGCAAGACCCTATTGTGGGTCAAGTCGTACTGTTACTCCTGCTCTTCTGGTGCTCCCAGTGTCATTACCGCCAAATATGAACTTCATTTAACATTTCTAGCGATTGGGACCTCCCACCTACGATGGGAGAGCCGACTTTATGGCCTTGGATGACTGGATCATCACCATAGAAGAGATGTTCTCATATTCGGGAATCGCAGAAGCCTAAAAGGTGATGATTGTTGCCTACCAACTAAAAGGTTTGGCGAAGAGCTGGTGGATCCGAGAGAAGGAGAGCTTGACAGAAGGATGCTCTTGGGAATCCTTCAAGACGATGCTGCTTAAGAAGTTTCTACCATCTGTAGAACAAGACCACCTGATGAATAATTTCCTGCATCTGATACAGAGACAGCTTACCATAAGCGAATATACGATCGAATTTAGTAAGTTGAGAAGATTTGTTCCTGATATGGTAGCTTCAGAGGCAGAGAGAGTGAAGCATTTCCTCGGAGGACTTCAAAACAATATTCAGCAGTTGGCATGAGCTTATAGAGCTGAAAGTTATGCTGAGGCAGTGGAGGCCACTCTGATAGTTGAGGCGATCGATAACACCAAGAATCAGGGTGCTGTATTAAGAAAAGAAAAGAGAAAGGCTGAAGATGATGGAAAGTTCTAGGGCATCTGGCCCCGCTTCCAAGAAGAAAGGTGGAGAAGCATGTAGCTTCTACGATCGTCCTGGCCACCCTTATGTAAAGTGTTACAAGAGGAATGCAGCTCAGAAGCAGCAGTGGGTGCTCGCCATCCAAGGCGCACCCAAAGGAGATCTGGTGTGCACGTTCTGCGCAAGAAAGGGACATGACGTGAGTCGATGCTGGTTGAAGGAAAATGCTTGCTTCCAGTGCGGGCAGAAGGGGCACCTGAAGTCTTCATGCCCCCAGACTCAGTCTCCACTACAGCCTGCTCCGCTTCGAACTTTATCGCCGTTGTAATACCAGGATAAGGGGAAAGGATTGCTGAATGTGGTGACCAGGGAGGAAGCTCAAACCTCCACTCAGGTGATATCAGGTTAGATTCTAGTCTAACTTTTAACCTTTGTTGTTTGCCCTAGTTTATCGTTCGCTTAGTTACGTACTCTACAGTTATAAGTGAGTTTAAGGTGAATAGAATGGGTGGGCGCGCGTTCTCTTTCGATTCGAGTGCCACCCATTCCTTTGTAGCTCCGAGTTTCGTAGATAAACATCTTTTGGACGTGGATCAGTTAGAAGATTCTTTTAACATCAAGCTACTCTCTGGAGATCTGGTGATATCAAATCGGGGTGTTCAGAAATGCCCTATCTATCTAGGTGGTATTCCTAGCTTTTGCGGATCTGAAGGTGCTGGATCTGGGGGACTTCGACGTAATTTTGGGTATGGACTGATTGTCCAAGTACGATGCGGTCATCCAGTGCAAGACGAAGCGACTGTACTTCAAGATGGACAACAGTCAGCCTATGAGTGTTGAAGCCAAAAATGACCTCAACAAATGTTCACGAACCAAGGCGCAGTCAATGCCTACTTCTCTCAAACCTTGACCCCTGACAGGTTGCTAAGGCCCTAACACTGACCCAAAGCCTCAGCTGGGAGGTCCCACCACACACCCGGAAGATCTCTGAGAGCTTCCCCTCCAAAGCCGAATGCTGGGCTGGGAGCTCTTCAGAAGGCACTAGGGCTAGAGGAAAATGATCAACTTGCCTTCCAAAGAGCCCTTATGGGTCTTTTTATAGTCTTCCTTTGACCTAAAAATACTGAAATACCCCTGAGGGGTCTGCCAATAGCCAAATCCCGCTGTCATTCAAAGGGCATTTGGGTAATTTTACCTCGGGATAATATATTATAAAATAATCCTCTTTATGAGCGCCGGGCCCCACCACGTGGGCCCACTTGGCGAGAACCCTGGCCGAGAAGGCTCTCGCTGGACCCTCACCCGGGCCAACCTTGGCGAGACCCCCTCGCCAGGGAGGTTCGCGCCCTCCACGGTTTTGAAGAGCTCGCAACTGAAGGCCTTCTTGGGGCCTTCTCGCCTCCCCTGGGCGGGAGCTTGCCCTAAGGCGGAAGCTTCCGTGGTCGACGATCTCTCCCACCGAGAGCTCGACTATCTGCCTTGGTCGGTCGACGATCTCTCCTGCCGAGAGCTCGACTATCTGCCTTGGTCGGTCGACGATCTCTCCTGCCGAGAGCTCGACTATCTGCTTTGGGCGGGAGCCCCTTCAGGGCGGGAACTCTATAAGTAAGTCTCGGGGCCAACCCAAGGCTGACCTGAGCCTAGCCCAATTCCTCAGTGATGTCTCCGGGTCCCACCCAGCGAATATGGGGTTGTACACAATCCCCGCTCTTTTCGAGCTAGCCCTGCGCTCGACAAGACAAGTCCAACCCCCAAAATATTCGCTGGACACGTGCCCGCCTATCGAGGGAATCTTTTGGTGGGTCCCACTGCGGCTATAAATATATGCTGGTGGACGTCCATACGCCCTGCCCTTAAAATACGATTCTCTGACTGAGCTCTCGCCTCCGGGATTCTCGCGCGAGCTCACCATGCATCCCAAGCGTGCTGCCAAACCGCTTCCGCAGGACCTCCAAGACCGGTTAGCCGCTGCCCAAGCGCGGGCCTTGGCTAATTGTGCGGCGGTGGCTCCATGGTTAGCGAAAAAGACTTCAACCGCCGGGCCTTCGGAGCCGAAGAAGAAGGAAAAGAAAAGGGCGAAGGCGGTCCGGCGGGACCTTTCTCGCGAGAACAGGGATCCTCCTTCCCCCACTCCCAATCCTGCCGGAGATTCTTCCCTACAGAAGGTAAGCCTTTCGCCCGTGCCTACCGAGCTAACTGTTCATTGGATTCGATGATTAAAGTATGCTTTCGCAGGAGTCCGCTCCCGATAATGACGCCGAAATTCCGCCCAGCTCTTCGAACCTACCCGCTCATCCCCCCGAGGGCCAAACACGGGTCTCGGAAAGGATTCCTCCCGCCGAGACCGGAACGATAGGTACATTCTCCCTTGTCAATATTTCAACCAGACCCTTTCTTTTCTGAACCGTCTTCTCGCAGTGCCAGCTCCCGCCGACCCGGATCTATCCACCCGGGAAGATGAAACGAGAACCGCCGAAGTGTCTCCCGCGGTGGCCAATCCTCTCCTGCAGGCGGGGGGGGGGGGGGGGCGGCTTCTAAACCTTCCGCTACTCTCAAGGATGCTGATCGCCCCTTGAGAGAAGACCACTCCCCTCATGCTTCCGGCCAGGCCGGGATCATCGTGCGCGAGCCCTTCCGCCCGGGGCTGGGCAAGCCTCTTCACCTCCTTTACGGAACCAACGGAGGGGCCGGGCCTTCTCGTCCAACTTTGGCTGACGGTTCTCGCCCAGCCGCAGGTATGCGAAAACTTTGTCGGACTGTCGATCGTCATGTCTTAACCAAAATTCTCGCGTGTTTCTTCCGCAGGTGATCCTGGCTTGGAAGTCAACGAGGAAGGAGAGGAAGAGGAAGAAGAAGACGAGGAAGAAGAGGATGAAGAGTCCCCCCTCCCTTCGTCTGGCGAGATAGAGGAAACCCTGAACAGTGCAGGGAGCGCGAAGGGGAGACGGAGGAAGATCTCGGCCATCCTGGCCAAGCTTGTCCGGCGAGACCGTGCCCATGCTGCCGCGGCGAAAGCGTTCCGCGAATCCGTGGAGCAAAGACTGGAGGCTCTGGAGCGGGACTTCTTCTTGGGCGAGACTGATTGCCCGCGCGGGCCTTCCGCCGAGTCTTCGCCAGGGAGGTGCATCTCGCAGATCCGGGACTACGCCAGGCGGATCAACCTTGGGTGTACCACGCTATCGTCTTACTTCAACCCGTTGGCGCCCCCAAGGACTAGGCGGCGAGAACGGGGACGATGGAGCTGGAAACCCTACTAGCCTTCACGCTCTGAAACTTAATGTCTCTTTTTTCTTCTCCCCTTGTTTCTCTTTTTCAATGTCTGTAATAAACATTATTATTAATTAAGTTTTATCCGGCTTGCGCTAGCGAGAGTCTCGCTTCTACCCATGTCTCTCTTTTCCCTTTCCTTTTTATCGTTCTGCGGGGCTTTTTAATCAAGGCGCTTACCCCGATCTAGGAGGTTTGCGTTAACCCAGGAGGCTTGCGCCAGTCTAGGAGGCTTGCGCCGATCCAGGCAGTCGCGTCGAAACCCGAAGCGACCGTTGACCGCCGTCATCCTGAGGGGGAGAACCGAGGCGCCGTTAGCCCGGATTCTGACAGCTGTACTCCGCTGTCACTTTCTCTCTCTGCCGGATGAACTCATGATGACTACGATTCCCTATAAATAGAGAAGTCTACCAACCGCATTTACTTCTCCGATCCGGAACCTCAGCCTCCCTCCGTGCTCTCGCGTTCCTGCTCCCGCTTCGACTCCCTTACAGCTCTCGCTCTTACTCACGAACTAGCCATGCCTGGCGAGAGCAAGGGTCGCGCCCATTGCGCGGAAGCCTTCCAGAAACATCTCTTCCCTTCCTGCAAGCTCACCCTCGACGAATACAACGCGATCGTCGACCGCTACGTTCCCGCCGGCTTCTCGGCGCGGAACCCGGGGAATCATGATAGGGTGAATACCCCCGGGGCGGGAGAGCTTGCCATCCCCCTCGAGCATTTCGAGGTGGGCTTCCGCCTCCCCCTGTGGCCGGAGGTTCGGTTAGCTCTCCGTTATTATGGGGTGGTGCCCGCCCAGCTAAACCCGAACTCTGTCGCGATCCTTATAGCATTCATATGCTATATGCGATCCGAGAGGATCGAGTTTAGTCTGCCTATCTTCCGGAAGCTATTCAACTTCCGTGCCAAGGGGGGGGGGGTAGTTTTCTTCTCCGGGCAGCAGCTCGAGGTTACCGGTCTCGCCAATAAGCACCACCATTGGGGCGAGAAGTTCGTTTACGTCAGCGGGGACTTCGGCAACGTCCCGCTTCAGCCCGTCCAGTATGAAGACGCTGCCTACAAGCCGCCCGCTCTGGGATCGCGCGAGAGCGCAATCCTGGAATTCTTCGGGACCAAGGAGTTCGACGTCCCCTATCTTCTGCGGGACGTCGACTCCCTCCCACTTGTTCAATCGGGCGAAGGTACGGTCTCGCCTCAGATTCCCTTTTTCTATCAAAGATTTTCTTGCGCTGAAGTGCTAAAGCGTTTTTACTTTGCAGGAGAGCGGGAGGTTCCTCTGCGCCAACCCTTCGCCGCAGGACGGGGTGTCGAGGGTCTGGCAGCGAGAGGCCCCCTTGCGCTCGCGGAAGCCAGCGCCAGCGCCTGCCGAGAAGATCCAACCCCTTCCATGCCGCCACCGGCCAAGAAGCGGAAGGCCACCCTTCCTTCTCTCCGCACACTGAAGAGGCCGAAACCCTCTGCCCTTGAGAAGGGAAAAGCCCCGGCCGTCCCGCCTGTCCAACCTCCTCCCGAGGGCAGGTCCTTTGAAGCGATCCTTCAGATGGCCAGCGAGATGGATGCCGCCGCCAAGAGCCGTGCCGAGGCTTCCGCCAGGAATATATCGGCCGCAAGCGAGGCTGGTGGAGAAGTGGTCGCCGCCGAAACCTCCGCCAGCGTCCCGCCCCCAGAGGTGCCGAGAGGGCACCGAAACTTTGGCTTCGGCGTTAGATACGCCGACTCGGAGGGGAAGCCTCAGATGGAATGGGACCCTGAGTCAAACTCGATCAGGGTTTCAACCCTCCTTCCCAGATGGGCGGAGGGGGAGAATGTGACCGGCGAGGCCTTCTCGCTTGGGTATGGTCTCTACAGCCGGGAGGATGCCGGCGTTTTTGACCAGATGTCCACCCGCCTCCTAGCCTTCGACGCCACCCGGGCCCTAATGCGCGCGTTCGAGCTCACGCATATGTGTGCGCGCCGAAGCATCACCCTTGACAAGAATTTCACCGATATGCGCAAGGCGAGGGAGGACGCGATAGCTCGCGCGCATGCCGCGGAAGAATAACTCGCGAGAGCTCAACAGGAGCTCGCGGATGCTAGATTGGCGCTGTCTCTGCGCCCCGCGACCGAGGTAGGCGAGATCCTCCTGAACCCTTGTCCCCGTTTCCTCGAAGTTTCTACTGTGTAAAGCGTCTAGACTAAAATCTTTTATCCCTTTTGCAGGATTCCGCCCAAGTCAGGGAGCTTCGCGCAGAGCTGGCCAACGCGCGCTGCGAGAGCGTCCTCCTGAGGGAACAGCTCCGCGCAGAGCTGGCGAAGGTCCCGCCCCCGGAGCTAGATGCGAGGTTGCGGAGTCGCTACCTCTCGGAGTATGACGTCGATAAGCTGCTTCAAGCCAACGCTCAAGCGACCGTCAGGCTGACGCTCGAGACGCTGCGAGACGTCGAGCTGCTCCGGGAGGACGGCGCGACCATCGACGCTCGCCAGCTTCTCCCTTGGCTTTACGACCCAGTTCCCAAACCCCCGGGCGCGCCGGACTCGCCGCTCTCAGACGTCCCGAGGTCCTCTCCCGCTGTTGACGAGACGTCCGGGGAAGGCTCTGGCGATGCTTCAAGCGAGAGCACCAGTGGGGACTACATCGCGTCTCCTTAAGTTGTCTTTTATTTTGAATATCCTTTTGTAATGAGCGAGAAGCTCCTCACTTTTGTAATTAACCTTATATAAAGTAATGTTTCATTTCTTCACTGTCATTGTGTTTTTTAAGCGTATATTACTATGCCGAATGACCTCCGCGCGAGCTTCCGCCGAGACCCTTAGTCTCTTTAGGGTGACCTTACTTAGAGATCAGCTAGGCGGAAACCTCGCATCGTCGATTGAATCGTCCTGCCTGGGCCCGCCGGGAGCTTTCTCTTTGCGAGAGCCTCCTTTAACCGAGACCTTTGCTGGCCGAGACCTCTGGGCCGGGATCCTCACTGGCCGAAACCTCCGGGCCGCGATCTGCTGAGACCTCCAAGCCAAGACTTTTACTGGCCGAGACCCCTGAGCCGAGACCTTTACTGGCCGAGACCCCTGAACCGAGACCCTTCAGGGATTTGCCCCCGGTCTAGGTCAGGGTCCTGCCCACATATTTTTCCGACCAATCAAACCCCTACCCCGTCGGCGAGCCGTTGGACCTGCTAGCTCACATGGGTGCCCGCGCAGCGGGTCTACCGGGGTTTGAGCCGAGCTCGTTGTAACGTAGTAGCTACCAATCAAGAACCAAGGATCAAAAGGTCAAGGACTTCACCTATCCCCCGTAGGCGAGCCTTCGGACCTGCCAGCTTGATGAGAGCCTGCGCAGCGGGTCTACCTGGGGCCGAGCCGAGCTCGGGGTGTCGGAGTGGCTAAGAGCAAAGTATCGCAAGAGCTAACCTATCCCCCACAGGCGAGCCTTCGGATCTGCCAGCTAGATGAGAGCCTGCGCAGCGGGTCTACCTGGGGCCGAGCCGAGCTCGGGGTGTCGTTGAAGTGGCTAAGAACAAAGTATCGCAAGAGCTAACCTATCCCCCACAGGCGAGCCTTCGGATCTGCCAGCTAGATGAGAGCCTGCGCAGCGGGTCTACCTGGGGCCGAGCCGAGCTCGGGGTGTCGTTGAAGTGGCTAAGAACAAAGTATCGCAAGAGCTAACCTATCCCCCACAGGCGAGCCTTCGGATCTGCCAGCTAGATGAGAGCCTGCGCAGCGGGTCTACCTGGGGCCGAGCCGAGCTCGGGGTGTCGTTGAAGTGGCTAAGAACAAAGTATCACAAGAGCCAACCTATCCCCCACAGGCGAGCCTTCGGACCTGCCAGCTAGATGAGAGCCTGCGCAGCGGGTCTACCTGGGGCCGAGCCGAGCTCGGGGTGTCGTTGAAGTGGCTAAGAACAAAGTATCACAAGAGCCTACCTATCCCCCACAGGCGAGCCTTCGGACCTGCCAGCTAGATGGGAGCCTGCGCAGCGGGTCTACCTGGGGCCGAGCCGAGCTCGGGGTGTCGTTGAAGTGGCTAAGAACAAAGTATCACAAGAGCCAACCTATCCCCCACAGGCGAGCCTTCGGACCTGCCAGCTAGATGAGAGCCTGCGCAGCGGGTCTACCTGGGGCCGAGCCGAGCTCGGGGTGTCGTTGAAGGGCTAAGAACAAAGTATCACAAGAGCCTACCTATCCCCCACAGGCGAGCCTTCGGACCTGCCAGCTAGATGGGAGCCTGCGCAGCGGGTCTACCTGGGGCCGAGCCGAGCTCGGGGTGTCGTTGAAGGGCTAAGAACAAAGTATCACAAGAGCCAACCTATCCCCCACAGGCGAGCCTTCGGACCTGCCAGCTAGATGAGAGCCTGCGCAGCGGGTCTACCTGGGGCCGAGCCGAGCTCGGGGTGTTGATGAAGAGCTAAGAACAAAGTATCACAAGAGCCTACCTATCCCCCACAGGCGAGCCTTCGGACCTGCCAGCTAGATGGGAGCCTGCGCAGCGGGTCTACCTGGGGCCGAGCCGAGCTCGGGGTGTCGTTGAAGTGGCTAAGAACAAAGTATCACAAGAGCCTACCTATCCCCCACAGGCGAGCCTTCGGACCTGCCAGCTAGATGGGAGCCTGCGCAGCGGGTCTACCTGGGGCCGAGCCGAGCTCGGGGTGTCGTTGAAGGGCTAAGAACAAAGTATCACAAGAGCCAACCTATCCCCCACAGGCGAGCCTTCGGACCTGCCAGCTAGATGAGAGCCTGCGCAGCGGGTCTACCTGGGGCCGAGCCGAGCTCGGGGTGTTGATGAAGATAACCAAACCTCTCCCCCACAGGCGAGCCTTCGGACCTGCCAGCTAGATGAGAGCCTGCGCAGCGGGTCTACCTGGGGCCGAGCCGAGCTCGGGGTGTTGATGAAGATAACCAAACCTCTCCCCCACAGGCGAGCCTTCGGACCTGCCAGCTAGATGAGAGCCTGCGCAGCGGGTCTACCTGGGGCCGAGCCGAGCTCGGGGTGTTGATGAAGATAACCAAACCTCTCCCCCACAGGCGAGCCTTCGGACCTGCCAGCTAGATGAGAGCCTGCGCAGCGGGTCTACCTGGGGCCGAGCCGAGCTCGGGGTGTTGATGAAGATCCCTTCAACCAGGCCTATTCTATCACTGAGATGAGGGATCATAGCCAGTTAAAACTAAAACATAAAGATTGCCAATTCAGCGACAGTCAACATTTTGAAATAAACTTATTGAAAATGCAACAGTTATTTACAACACTACAATCCTTCTTTCCCTCCTACGGGTAGAAGCGCTTCAGGTCATCACCATTCCAGGTGTGACTCAAGGTCCTTCCCTCCGCGTCCTGGAGATAGTAGCCTCCGCTAACCAGAGCCTTCTCTACTATGTAAGGCCCTTCCCAGCTAGGGTTGAGCTTACCAACCGCGGCCGACCTTCCCGCAGCGTCGACCTTTTTCAGTACTAGATCCCCCTCGGCGAATTGCTTGACTCTGATATGCTTATCGAAGTACCGAGCCATTCGCCGTTTTATTTCTTCTTGCCTGATGGCGGCAACATCCCGCAGCTCTTCCACCATATCTAATGAGAGGCGCAACCCTTCCTCGTTCTCCAACCTCCAAGCTTCGTTTCCCTCCGCTGCGGCCGTGACCCTTGGGGACCGAACCTCGAACTCCACAGGGAGGACAGCCTCACACCCGTGAGAGAGCTTGAAGGGGGTCTCTCCAGTGGCCGTGTTCGGAGTTGTTCGCAAGGCCCACAGGACGGAAGGGAGCTGTTCCACCCAGCTACCCTTCAGGTTCTCGACCTTCTTTTTGAGCAAGTTGACGATGACTTTGTTTGCCGCCTCCACCTGACCATTGCTCCGAGGATGATGGACAGAGGCGAACCTGAGGTCAATCCCCAATTGGGTGCAGAAACTGATGAATTCTTCACTGGCAAACTGAGGTCCATTGTCCGTCACTATCGCTTGGGGCAATCCGTGCCTGCAAATGATTTCCCCCCAAACGAAGTTTCTGATGACCTGGGAGGTTACCTTGGCTAACGGCTTGATCTCCAGCCATTTGGAGAAGTAGTCAATCATCACTAGGAGGAACCTCCTTTGCCCGCTAGCTGGAGGGAAAGGTCCAACCAGGTCCATCCCCCAAATGGCGAAGGGCCATGGCGCCGTGATGCTTCGAAGTCTTTGGGCGGGCAAGAGCTGGAGAGGAGCATGTACTTGGCACTTCCGACACCTCCTTGCGAATTCAGCGGTATCCCTCCTTATGGTCCGCCAGAAATATCCCTGCCTTATCACCCTTGCTTCCAATGTCCTTCCCCCTGAATGGCTGCCGCACTCTCCAGAATGCACCTCTTCCAGGATCCTCGGGACTTCCTCTTCGGTTACGCATCTCGCGAGGAGCCCTGACAACATCTTCCGATGCAAGCTCCCTTCCAGCATCAGGTAATGAGCCGCCTTGTGCCTGAAGCTCTTTGCATCCTTGACTTCTTCCGACAGTTCTCCTGTGGTTAAGAAAGTCACCAATGGATCCATCCATGAGGACCGCCTATTCACCTCCATCAACTCCCCCTCTTCAATGGCTGGTCGGAATAGTTCGGTTAGGGTACCTCCCCCCCGAGGCCCGAACTTCGCCAGTCGATCAGCTGCCATGCTTTCATCCCTGGGAACATGTTGAATAGAAAAAGAACGGAAACCTCCAATAATAGTTCTTACCTTTGATAGATATCTTGCGAGGGTAGGCTCCCGGGCCTCGAACTCGCCTCGGATCTGCGATGCTACCACCATTGAGTCGGTGAAGGCCTCCACATCCTGGATTTCCAGCTCCTTTGCCAAGCGAAGGCCAGCTATCACAGCCTCATACTCCGCTTGGTTATTGGTTACAGGGAAGTGGAAGGTCACTGCTTGCTCTATGGTAACTCCCTGAGGACTTACCAACACCACACCTCCTCCCAGGGAGTGCCTTCCTGAGGCCCCGTCGACCACCATCTTCCACGCTTCTTGCGGCTTTGGTTCTTCAGCCTCCGCCTCGGTAACATAGTCCGCCAGGAAATCCGCTACGGCCTGGGCTTTGATAGAGAGCCTCGGGACGAAAGAGATGTCAAACTCGCTTAGCTCGATGGACCACTTTGCCAACCTTCCTGAGTGTTCCACCCCCTCCAAGACCTTGCGAAGGGGATGGTCGG
The DNA here is from genome assembly GCA_039513925.1 of Platanthera zijinensis. Classification (NCBI taxonomy): domain Eukaryota; kingdom Viridiplantae; phylum Streptophyta; class Magnoliopsida; order Asparagales; family Orchidaceae; genus Platanthera; species Platanthera zijinensis. The sequence continues at coordinate 67,839,834 of CM077088.1, forward strand.
TTATCACCCTAATCGAGTGTGCTTGAAAGTAAGGGCGAAGCTTCCTAGCTGAGATGACCAAAGCATATGCTAGCTTCTCCAGGATGGGGTATCGGAGCTCCGCCTTTTTTAAGATTCGGCTGACATAATAGACAGGTAACTGCTTCTTCCCCTCTTCCCTAACCAAGACGGAGCTCACCGCCTCTCCTCCCACTCCTAAATACAAGGCTAGGTCCTCCCCCTCCTTTGGGCTTTGAAGTAACGGAGCCTGGGAGAGTTGCCTCTTCAGCCCCTGAAAAGCCTCTTCACACTCGGCCGTCCATCCGAATGCTTGGTTGCCACGAAGTACTTTGAAGAAGGAGGAACATCTATCCCCTGACCGCGAGAGGAACCTGCTTAACCCGGCCAACTTCCCGGTCAAGCGCTGGATCTCCTTGGCGTTGCGAGGCGATTCTAGGTCTAGAATAGCCTTAACCTTATCAGGGTTGGGTTCTACCCCCGCGGGAGTCAAGAGGTGCCCGAGGAATTTGCCGCGACTAGCCCCGAAGACGCACTTCAAGGGGTTCAACCTCATCTTGAACTTCCGCAGGGTGGCGAACGTCTCCTCCAAGTCTCGCAAGTGGGAATCAACACACTTGCTCTTGACCATGAGGTCATCCACATAGACCTCCAGGTTCCTTCCCCTTTGATCTCGAAAGATTCGATCCATCATGCGTTGGTATGTTGCCCCTGCATTCTTTAATCCGAAGGGCATCATCTTATAGCTGAAGCATCCCTCTCTTGTGATGAAGGAAACATCCTTGACATCAGGAGGGTGCATCCGGATCTGGTGGTAACCTGAAAATGCATCTAAAAAACTCATAAGAGAAAAACCGACGGCTGAGTCAACCAGCGCGTCGATTCGAGGCAAGGGGTAACAATCCTTGGGGCATGATTTATTTAATAAGGAAAAATCGATACACATGCGCCATTTTCCTCCTCCCTTCTTTACCATTACCACGTTGGAGATCCAGCCTGGATACTGGATCTCTGAGATGAAGCCTGCGTCCAGGAGCTTTTGGACCTCCTCTCGGATGGGGGCTTCTAGCTTGGTGGCGATGGCCCTCATCTTTTGGCGTATGGGGCGGGCTCTGGAATCCAGGTTCAAGCGGTGACAGGCCACGTCCGCGTCGATGCCCGGCATGTCTGCCGCGCTCCAAGCGAAGATGTCAACGTTGCCCTGGATGCAGGCTCGCATCCGCTCCTGATCCTCAAGGCTCAAGCCTCCGTTGATCCGAATCCTTTGCACCTCCCCCGCTCTTGTAAGCACCTCCATCTCCACCACCTCTTCGGCCGGCTCCAGCCCCGACCGCTCCCAACTTACCCTTGCCTCTTCCCGCTCAAACTCGAGCTCTTCTCCCCCAACCTCATCAACTTCCATCGCCTCCTCCAGGCTCTCCTCCTGCCTCTGCTCTTCTTCATCCACCACTCCTCTCGCCTCTTCTGGGCTGATCTTCCCCGACTCCTCCGCCTCCGCTATCTCCTCAGCAACCTCCATCGCCTCTCCCAGGCTCATCCCCCTTCCTCAACTCCTTCCTGCTCAGCCATCTCCCTCTCCAGCTCCTCTGCCTCCTCCATCCATGACACGGTGTTAACCGCCGTCACATAGCACTGCCTTGCCATCTTCGGATCCCCCCTGATCCTAACCTGCACCCCTCCATTGTTGAACTTGAGGCATTGGTGGTACGAGGAGGGTACACAGCGAAAGGCGCTGATGAGGGGACGTCCGAAGATGGCATTGTAACTACTCGGGGCGTCCACGATCACGAACCGACAGTTCCGTGAGACGCCCCCAAGCCTCACATGCAGGCCCACTCCCCCTTCCACTTCTTTCCTTTCTCCGGAGAAGCCAAAAAGCGGTCCATCAGAAGCCAGGACCCTTTTTCCTTCCACTCTCATCTCATCGAAGGCCTTCTTGAAGATCACATTCACCGAGCTCCCATTATCCACCAGTATCCGGGAGACGGTGTAGTTTTCTACCGCTGTCTGGATCACAAGCGCGTCGCAGAACGGGTCCTCGTAGTCTGGCATATCCGCGGATGAGAAAGTGATCTTCTCCTCTGGGGGTGGAGCCTGGGAGGTCGAGGCGACCCCTCGGCGGAACATGGTTTGAAGGCTCCCCTTGCGGGTGGCCTCGATCCCCACTCCCCCGTGGATCACTCCAATCCCTCCTCGGGTCCCCACGTCAATCCTGTCTTCACATCTGTCCTCCACCTCTTCCCGCTGTACTTCGACGATCCTTGCAGGCGGATCTTGTCTTCCGGCCACTCTGGCCCCTCTAATCTCCAGAAACTCTGGGCAGGTGGCCGTTGCGTGACCTTCCTCCTGATGGAAGTCACAATAAGGCAACACCACCCTGCCCCCTCTTCCTTCTCCTCCTCCCCTTCTTCCGGCTCCCCGAAATCTTCTTCCTCTTCCCCTTCCCACCTCCATAGCCTCCTGCGGCGGTGGGAAATGACCCCTTGGTCCTTGTCGCCATCCTCCCTGCTCCAGCCTTCTGGGCTCCCGGAAGTTATCTCTTCCCTGAAGTCCTCCCTGGCCCTGGGGGCGACCCTCCTGAGGCCTCCAACCCAGTCGGTTGTTTGGCTCCCTGGCCCCCCCATGCTGTTGCCCCTGCCCTCGGGGCTCTTCTCTTCTCCGATCTTCCCTCGGCTCCCTCTGCTCCCTCTGCTCTCTCTGCTCTCTCTGCTCCCTCTGCCTTCCCGCCACCGGCTCCTTCACGTCGTCCTCGGCCAGCCTGGCCAGCTTCCTCGCAAACGCCGGGTTTGCCCTCTCGAAGTCTATCTCCTTCGCCGCCCTCTCCATGAGCTCCTCAAAAGAGAGGGGGGGCACTCTCTTCAACTCCATGCTGAAAAACCCTGGCCTCAGCCCCAGGGTGAAGGCTAGCATCAGCGCATACCCCGGGACCTCCTGGACCAGGAGAACCTCCTCTTGGAACCGGTCGACATAGCGACCCAACGTCTCCTCCGGCCCTTGCCTCACTGCAAACAGGCACTCAGCCTCCTTCTTCCTTTTCTTCGAAGTTGAGAATCTCAACAGAAAACCCCTCCGCAGATCCTCAAAGCTGTAGATGGAACTCGCCGGCAACTGGTGGAACCAGTCCCTGGCCTTTTCTTTCAGAGTGATGGCAAAGAGCCTACACTTGAAGGCATCCGACATTTGCCTGATGGACACCACGTCCTCGAACCATTGCACGTGCTGGACCGGGTCATCCTTCCCGGTGTAGTAGGTCATGTCCGGCTCCCGGAACCCCTCCGGCACTGGAGCCGAGACGATGAGCTCACTAAAGGGGGTCTCGCCCCCTGCCTGGCGAGAAGGCACGTCTCGCGACCTCGGTTGGCTGGACCGATCCGCGAGACCCTGCCCAGGGAAGAGCTCCCGCACCGTCGCCTCCTTCTCGCCCAGATCCGCCGGAAGCCCCTTCTCGAGACGCTGGCCTGGGAAAAGCTCCCGCGTGGCCACGTCCCTCTCGCCTGCCTCCACCGGGACCTCCTTCCCGGGGCGCTGCCCTGGAGCGTTCTCGCCTAGCAGCGGAACCACCTCCACCGGAACCTGCGGCGTCTCCCACTCGTTCCTTGCCGAGAAGGCCAAGTTGATCGTCTGCATGACTTCTCGCCTGAAGTCCTCAAACATTTTCCTCGTCGCCTCGTCCACCCGGGTGGGGGATCCTCCCGCGCCTGATCCTTCACCCTCGCCTCCTGCCATGGGACTTAACTCAAGATTTTCTTACACCGACTGCTTCCACGCTCACCGCACCAGAACTGTTGAAGCCAAAAATGACCTCAACAAATGTTCACGAACCAAGGCGCAGTCAATGCCTACTTCTCTCAAACCTTGACCCCTGACAGGTTGCTAAGGCCCTAACACTGACCCAAAGCCTCAGCTGGGAGGTCCCACCACACACCCGGAAGATCTCTGAGAGCTTCCCCTCCAAAGCCGAATGCTGGGCTGGGAGCTCTTCAGAAGGCACTAGGGCTAGAGGAAAATGATCAACTTGCCTTCCAAAGAGCCCTTATGGGTCTTTTTATAGTCTTCCTTTGACCTAAAAATACTGAAATACCCCTGAGGGGTCTGCCAATAGCCAAATCCCGCTGTCATTCAAAGGGCATTTGGGTAATTTTACCTCGGGATAATATATTATAAAATAATCCTCTTTATGAGCGCCGGGCCCCACCACGTGGGCCCACTTGGCGAGAACCCTGGCCGAGAAGGCTCTCGCTGGACCCTCACCCGGGCCAACCTTGGCGAGACCCCCTCGCCAGGGAGGTTCGCGCCCTCCACGGTTTTGAAGAGCTCGCAACTGAAGGCCTTCTTGGGGCCTTCTCGCCTCCCCTGGGCGGGAGCTTGCCCTAAGGCGGAAGCTTCCGTGGTCGACGATCTCTCCCACCGAGAGCTCGACTATCTGCCTTGGTCGGTCGACGATCTCTCCTGCCGAGAGCTCGACTATCTGCCTTGGTCGGTCGACGATCTCTCCTGCCGAGAGCTCGACTATCTGCTTTGGGCGGGAGCCCCTTCAGGGCGGGAACTCTATAAGTAAGTCTCGGGGCCAACCCAAGGCTGACCTGAGCCTAGCCCAATTCCTCAGTGATGTCTCCGGGTCCCACCCAGCGAATATGGGGTTGTACAATGAGCATACATGGTCTTCGGGGCACGGGTTCTCCTATTATTTTTGCAGTACGTGCTCATCGAGCTATGGATTCTGGTTGCGAGGCATATCTTGTTTATATTTCTGCTTTGGAAACGGCTTTGGTTACACCATGTGTCGAGGATATCCCGGTGGTGCGAGAGTTTCCAGACATTTTTCCTGATAGTCTTCCAGGACTTCCTCTTGAGAGAGAGGTGGAGTTCGTAATAGACCTAGAGCAAGGTACTTGCCCCATTGCTAAGGCACCGTACCTTATGGCACCACGTGAGTTAGAAGAATTGTGTACCCAGCTAGATGAGTTGCTGAAGTGCGGCTTTATAAGACCAAGTTCTTCGCCTTGGGGTGCTCCAGTTTTGTTCGTGAAAAAGAAAGACGGTTCCATGAGGCTCTGCATCGATTATCGAGAGTTAAATAGGGTAACCATCAAGAATAGGTATTCGTTGCCGCGTATTGATGATACGTTTGATCAGTTGTGGGGATGCTTTGTGTTTTCGAAGATTGACCTTCGTTCAGGCTACCACCAGTTGAGGGTTCGTGCGTTTGATATACTACAGACAACCTTTCATTCCCGACTTGGACATTTTGAGTTCTTGATGATGTCCTTTGGTTTGATGAATACACCCTATGCCTTCATGGACTTGATGAACAGAGTGTTCAAGAACTTCTTGGATCGTTTTGTGGTCGTGTTCATAGACGACGTCCTCGTATATTCCAGTAGTGTTGAGGAACATGCCCAACACTTACGTTTAGTTTTGTTGACCCTGAGAGAGCACAAGCTCTATGCGAAGCTAACTGCGAGTTCTGGTTACCCCAGGTGTCCTTTCTGGGTCATGTTGTGAGTAAGGATGAAATTTTTGTAGACCCGGCCAAGATTTCTACTATAATGGATTGGAAGAGGCCTACTATACCTAAGGAGATTAGGAGCTTCTTAGGTTTGACCGGATATTATAGAAGATTCGTGGAAGGGTTTTCTGTGTTTTCTGCTCTGATGACTAGACTTACACAGAAGAACACCGCATTTATTTGGAGTGATAAGTGCGAGGAAGCTTTCCAATAGTTGAAGAGGAGATTATGCACTGCTCCAGTCTTGACCTTGCCTATTGAAGGAGTCGAGTATGTTGTGTATGTGGATACATCGCACATCGGACTTGGTTATGTCTTGATGCAAGAAAGAAAGGTGATCGCGTATTGATCGAGGCAATTGAAGATCCATGAAATAAACTACCCTACACATGACCTAGAATTTGCGGCTGTAATATATGCGCTGAAGCTTTGGAGACATTTATTATATGGCGTGCTGTGCAAGATCTATATAGACTACAAGAGCTTGAAGTACGTTTTCACTCAGAAGGAGCTGAATCTGTGCCAGCGTAGGTGGTTGGAATATATTGCTGATTATGAAGTATAGATTCTATATAATTCGGGCAAGGCTAACGTGGTAGCCGATGATTTGAGTAGGAAGACCACCAAAATCTTCAATTTGTATGTGTAGTCTCTGGTAGAAGAGTTCTTGTTGATGAACATCTCAGTTGAGAGTAGTTTTATGCCTTCTAGCTTGGAAGCAGAAGAGCCCTCCTGGATTATCCTCACCAGGTTATATCAGAGAGAAGACCTTGATCTTCAGCATCTCTGAGGAGGAACAGAGAAGGGAGAATTGCCCGATTTCTCTATAGACGAAGAAGGCACCCTAAAGTACCAAGGTAGATTTTGCATCCCCACTTTTGGTGATATTCGGGCTAATATTTGCAGTGAAGCACATGGTTTCAGTGTTGCCTATCACCCTGGTTCCACCAAAATGTATAGAGATCTGAAGCAAATTGTCTTGTGGTCAGGTATGAAGAATGATATAGCGAAATTTGTGTCGGAGTGTTACACGTGTCAGCGTGTTAAGGCTGATCATAGAAGGCTTGTTGGTAAATTAACACCACTAGATATTCCAAGCTGGAAGTGAGAGAGTATTTCGATGGATTTCATCACCGGTTTGCCGAGATCTCCCCGTGGGCACGATTCTGTTTGGGTGATCGTTGATAGATTGACGAAGTGTGCTCATTTTGTGCCCTACAAGATTAGTTATTCAATAGAGAAGATAGCCGAGCTGTATTTGGATGAGGTCATCAGATTGCATGGAGTGCTCGTAAGTATCGTGTCAGATCGAGACTCCAGGTTTATGTCGTGATTCTGGTAGAGATTGCAGGGAGTGTTGGGCACTGATCTCAGGTTTTCAACCGCTTATCATCTGCAGACCAATAGACAAACGGAGAGTGTTATTCAAATTATGGAGGATATGATAAGATGTTACATCCTATATCACAGTTGAGCGCGGGATCAGCGTCTCAGACTAATGGAGTTCGCTTATAATAACAGTTATCAAGAGAGTTTGCAGATTGCCCTGTTCGAGACCTTGTATGGGAGGCGTTGTAGGACTCCCATGTTTTGGGCTGAAGTTGGAGAGAGACCACTGTTAGGTCCGGAAGCCCTAGAAGAAATGAGAATCTCAGTAACGCACATTCGTGAGAAGCTCCGGGTAGCTCAAGAACATTATGAGAAGTATGTTAATCAGCGAAGGTATGATCCGGAGTTCGCTGTTGGGGACAGAGTTTTTCTAAAACTCTCTTCGATGCCAGGTGTTAAAAGGTTTGGAAAGAACCACAAGTTGGATCCCAGGTACGTGGGACCTTTTCAGATTCTAAAGCGCATCGGAGTGACTGCTTATAGGCTGGATCTGCCTGCTATCTTCCCTGGTGTCCATAATGTGTTTCATGTGAGCCAGTTGCGGAAGTTTGTTCGTAGTGATCGTCAAGTCCTTGACTCGGTGCCCCAGATTCAGCCCAACCTTTCGTATGCGGAAGAGCCTGTCCGTGTCTTGGAGACCCAAGATCGAGTGTTGCGGAAGAAGACAATCCTCATGGTCAAAGTTCTTTGGCAGAATCAAGACGTCGAGAGCGTGCGCGACGTGGGAATTGGAGTCAACGATGAGGGAATCTCTTCCGCATCTCTTCCCCTAGTTTTCTGGTACGTCTCCAATTTGTTAGTATTTGACTATTTCTTTTTGTTTAGTTTTGTAGTTGTGTTAAGTTTCAGGACGAAACTTCTTTTTAGGGGGGTGACTGTAACGCCCCCGATTTTTCGGTAATTATTTAATTCAGTAATGACGTATTTATGACGTCAGAGCGTTACTTTTAACGTCAAGTTGACGGCGCGATGCCGTTAGTGCGATTTTGCGTCCGTTAGGTCTGATTGACCAGATTTTAGGATTTTCGTCGAAAACTGAAAATTTTCACGTTGGAAAATTAAGTTAATTAATTTTGGACTTGCTCGTCAAATTTTGTCGCGATCCGAGCATTTTTGGAGTCTCGGGGCGCGTTTGTAGTTTTGTATTATTTACGTTTGTCATAAACTTTAGAAATTAATATCTCGAGAACGGTACGTCGGATTTTTGTTTTATCTTCGCCGTTGGATTCGTAGCGCCAGTGTTCGCCTACGCTACGAATTTCGTTTAATTCGACGTGTGTTTGAGCCTCCATTTTGAACTCGTATTCTCATTGTCCATAAGTGCAAATATAATTATTATAATATTAAATCACTATTCAAAAATGAAAAGAACTGTTCATCCCTAAAGTTTGATCAAGGATAATTTTGCAAATTCCACTATTCATGAGGACAAAATGCAACTGTTCAACCTCTTCTCTCACGTGGAATCCATTCTTCTTCTCGTGAAATCCACTCCATTTCTCGTGAAATCCACTATTCATCTTTCTTGTTCTCGGGAAATCCTGTGCTGGTCGACCCCCTTTCTCGAGAAACCCCTTTCTTGTTCTCAGGAAACCCGGCCAGCCCGCCAGCCCATTTCCCGCGAAGCCTCTCCCTTTTCTCGTGAAATCAAGTTCACGAGAACTTGATTTCGCGTGGTCCTCTCCCCTCTGTGTTCTTTTTATAAGTTATATTATTATGTAATAATTAATATTAATAATAATAATAATATTATAACTATATAAGGATGAACATCTCCTTCTTCCTCATTTAGCTGAGAGTCGAAACAGAGAGCGTGAGTGCGGGAGATTTTTGCAGTTCGTGAAACTTCGGATCGTCGTCGACGGAGCTCCGGTGGTCGAAATCTCAAACCGAGTATAGGTACGGAAAGCTCTCGATGAGAGGTACGCAATCGTGGTAAGTTTTTCCCGTTTCGTGAGCTTTTCTCGTTAGGGTTTTTTGGCCCTACCCTCTACTTCGTCCATTTTCGTGTAGATTTCAACTCATCCCGCCTTCTCTTGCCCCGATCTACGATGAGGAGCGATTCAGAGATCTTTTCCGGCAAAACCAAGACAAGTGGTAGTTTTTCCCTCTTTCCTCCTCTTTCGATTATGGTAAAAACCTTCTATTCTTCGTTAATAAATTGTTTTTGACATGTTGTCATGCTTAGATCGTATTTTCGAATGCTCTTTGTTTTTGTAAATATCGATGGCCATTCCGATTAGTATGTATGCCTTGATTTTTCCACTTGAAATCCACTCGTAGAACTATTTTTGTTATGCTAAACTAACCACGTAGTGTCGCTAATAATATTTGTGTTGCGTTCCCTCGAATGTTTTACGTTCGTTGGATTTTGATCATCCCTTAACCGCTATGTAGGCCGTGGTAACGTGTATTTAAGTTCGTAAATTCATCGTAAAAGTTGTTCACTTGTTAAGTGGGCCTCCGGTTAGCGAAGCTTGTGTGTCGAGGTTGTTCGACGAGTCGAGTTGACTTTTTTTGTCATGGCATGTTTACCTTGGTTAAATTCGCTCTTTAAGTCTAGTGATGTCTAGTCGGGTCCGATGTGCCAAGTCTCGAGGTATAAGTCATGGTTTTTTAGGCTGTGAGTGTTAGTGGACTAGACCACCTCCGCAGTGCCTGTTTTCTATAAATTGGTACCTTGTGGAACTCTACCCGGGTTTTGGCTTGGGTGTCTGTCGATGTACTGTTGGAGCGATCTCCCACCGTAGTTGTCGGATATTTATCCGTGGGGGTGTGTCAGGATGTAAGACCGCCTCACCCTTGTTCTTGGTAGTGTTTGATTTCTTTGGGGGCGCTGGCAGAATTGCCTTCCCCCTTTACTCACCGGGCATTTTCGGTGTTCACAAGTGGCTAATAAATTATCTAAAATTTTCCTTATGATTTATTCATGTTTCCACCTTATAGCTTCGTGCGTTTGATGTAGTCTGGTGTACGTGACGATTCACGTAAGTGTTTTTTTTAATATGTACTATTCTTTCCGTACTTTACTTTCAGTACTATTGGTCTTGGGTTGGTACCCTTATTGACCTTTGTTTACTTTTGCTTGTTTTCTGCCACTACTTGTATCTTCTTGTTGAGGTGTTCTGTCTTTCGAATGCCTCAGGTTCAGAGCAGTAGCAGGTAGTGGAGTTTGACTTGGCGATTTGCAGCGTTGTAGTTGCAGTCGAGATCCCCTCCCTCACCGTTGTGAGGTAGTTTTTTTTTGTGATTTTGTTCACTTGGTTCAGACATACTGTTGTGGTCTGTGGGTTTGTGTCAGGTTGTTGACACCCACAGGATTTTCTTGTGTTAGACACTCTGCTAGCTGCTAGTTTATCATTTGCTGATATTTGCGTAGTTACTTGCTTTTTAGGAAGTTTTATGTTATGATTGCATGTTAGATATTTTGAATATAAAAAGACTGCTTATACTAGCATTGCATAACATCTTTTAAAAGGAACGTCACCCTACTTTGAAGACCATAACAAGCTCACTTTGTACTTATACTAAACCTAGAGGTCGGCATATCATGTAATAACATTGGTTTGTCGTGTTCATATAAGACAATAAGTGAATAAAACAAGTATTTTCCGCTGCTTAATCCTAACCACATCTTTACTTGTGGACTGGTCATTCCACTGAACCGAGGGACACGGTTAATAACTTAATTAAATCATTTCAAACTATAATTCATGGATTTTCATGAAAAGTAATAGAGTTAGGTTTTTGCCTGAGCGCCTGCAGTTGTCCCCTGCACGGCGTGACATCACGGTGCGTATTTTCTCTTACTCTGACGTATTATTTAATACGGAGAAAATGCGGGTTGTGACAACGGCCGTGGGAGACCGGTGATGGCGAACGCCTCGCTTGTTAGGAGGGAGGCGGCCGACCACTGGAGGAAAGCCGGCCGGACGAGGGGAACGAGAAAATTGCCTATTGGCTGCACCGGCGGTCGGCGAAATGGCCGCTCGTACTCGGCGAGGAAGAGGCCGCCCCTATTAGGGGCGGCCAGCGATGGACGGGCGGCCAAATGGCCACCCTTCAGGAAGAAGGAAACAATGCCCCTGTTAGGGGCGGTGACACCTTCCTGGCGTAGAAAAGAGGTGGGAGGGCGGCCGGTCGGGCCGCTCTCCCTGGAAGGGAATCCGACCACCCTTCACAAAGGGCTTCCGACAGCGGATGGGCGGCCAAATGGCCGCCCATCTGGAAGAAAAGGCCACCGCCCCTGTTAGGGGCTGTGGCGTTTCTCTAGTGCGGGAAGAAGGAGGGGAGGACAGCTGGTCGGGCCTCCCTCCTCGGAAGAGAACCCGACCGTCCTGACCGGGCGGCCGGGGAGGCGAGGAGGCCAGACAGCCTGGAAGCCGCCCGGCCTGAGCGGCACGATAGTGTGCAAAAGCACCCTGTCAACTGCCCTGTGCGCACCTAGATGTGCACACACCTAGATGGGTGCGCCCTGGGAGTGTGCGTGCTCCCAGGTACGCGCTTCCCCCCGCGCGCGTGCACGGGAGCAGACAGTGCGCCACGTTGCGCGTGGCCAGGCGGGATGCGACTGATAAATCGGGCCATGCTTGACGGACCGTGGCTTGACCGGACTGGGTACAGGGAGCCCTATCAGTACTCATATAGATCGTACGAGTTTAAAGCAACTGATAGAGGTCAGTTCTTAACTTGTTTGTTCAAATTGACATTTAGTGATCATTTTCCATTCTAGAGTACCCCTAGTGGGCGGTTTAGTAGTCTTAATTAGATCAGCTAGGGTCATAGTAACCTAATTAAAAGCCAGGATGTTGCACCCCCCTCTCTGCTCGCTCGACATTCTCGCTTGGAGACTTTAGCTGATCCTCCTTTGTAAGTCACCCCTCCTCCGCTCCTTGCCGGTGTGAAATGGACCTGGACCAGCGACCTCTCTCCATGAACAATAATATATGCTTGTTCAACGACCTCTCTCCTTCAACAGTTTTCTCCCTTAGCCATGAAAGCAAAATTTTCATAAAATCCTAAACCTATCGTTCTCCCCTTTTTCTCTTAGAAGCCTTAGATCTCTGTGAATATTTTTTTTCATTTAGTTGAGTTCCAAACATCGCTCATCTGGAGACACGATTTCCATCCATTCGGCTAAGTTGCATGATCAGATCTCCCTTTAAGTGGGGATTTCTCTTCCGATTTTGATGGTTCTAGCAATATTGAGTTACGACATGAGAGAACAGTCAAATTTATTTTCATTATTTTGAATTTTTGTGCATCACATTATCTAAATAATTTGTTTTTTTGCATATCTTTATCTAATTTATGTTTTGTGCTCTTTGGAGAAATTGTTAGCAATCAGAGCAATATAGTCGGACTATATGAAAATTCTTTGCCCTATTCTGGAATATGACAATTCATAAATTTTGTTTATGTTCATTGTGTAGATTGTGCACAAGATAGTTAGTTCTTTTTGGTTGTCTTTCAATATGTAGATGCGACATCGTTCTTCCAAACAAATTCACCTTTTGCGTTTAATGGAGAATTAATTGTTTGAGCACGTAAAGTTAGTAGAAGTCATAGCTATGTTGTGAAAAATATTAAGTTCAAATATTGTATCCGATAGATCACGCCCACGTGTTTTTTTGGGGTTTGATAGAGCCAAACATAATCGTGACAATCATAAATAAGTGAGGAAGAACTTGAGTAAGACCACTTCAAAAAATATGGATGTTTATTTCAAGTAAGTGGTCAGAAGAAAATGTGTGGATGAATGAAGAGTTAAAGTGTTGGCGTGGCAAACACAATCATGATTCTATACACTTAGAAGCACATTCATATGCTGACAGGTTGGATAAAAATGTGAAAAAAATTTATTGAGAGAATGTATGCCTTAGGTGTTAAACCCCATAAAATCCTTTCTTTTCTTAAGAAAAATAAACCCCAAAATACAACAACAATAAGGACAATTTAAAATCACAGAGCATCAGTTAACAAGAATGAATTGGGAGGTAGAAAATCAATTCAATTTCTCTATAAATGTGTTACAGATACTGAGTATGTTTGTTATATCAGAGTAAAAGAGGATATCTCATAACTAGAAAACTTGTTTTTTTCACATCCTTTCTCTATAAAGTTATGTTGGATGTTTCCATCTGTCATTCAATTGAATTGCATATACATAACCAATAGATATTAGGTGTCTTTATTATCGATAGTTGGGGTCACTTCTACAAATCAATCATTTTTGGGGGCATTTATATTTATGACAGATGAGACAAAATATAGCTACTGATGAGTTCTTGAATGCTTTAAATCTATTTTGGATTCATGTTCTTTATCGCTTGTTTTAGTTGGCTTTAATGTATGCTATCAAGATTGTTTTTTCTCATTCCAAAAATTTGTTATGTCAAGAACGTATCCATAGAAATACAATGACACATTGTAGAAAGTTATTTATCAAAGATATTGAGTATGATTAATTTTTGGGCAAATGACAAAAATTAATGAATGAAAAATAGAAGTAGTGTTTAACATGAAGTTCAACTTATTGCTAATTGAATATGCAAAAAATACCCAAAAGTATTCTTTTATGTCGTCGGTATTGTTGAAACCAAAAACTTGGTCTCTCGTGGAGTTCGGGGTCCCAAAAGAGGGGTGACCTCACACCTATTACACTCGGGGGAACGTCACTGACCGAAGACTTGGGAAACTAGGAACAGACCCTCGGCTCTAGCATGGAGATCCCACCACACACCAGGAAGGTCACAAGAGCACTTCCCCTCTCTCACCAATGGCTGAGCCGGGTACCTTGGAGAGCTCTCTCAACTCAACCAAGAAGAAGAAACCAAGGGAGGAGGAAGCCAAAAACTCATCATCTCCAAAGGTACCTAAGGGGGTCTATTTATAGTTTTTCCAAGCCTAGGGGACGAAATGTCCAAAATACCCCTAAGGCAAAAAGGCCTCGAGCCAATAGAAAACCTCCATACCGGGGGGTAAATAGGTAATCTCCCCCGATGGCATAACAGTAAAAATACATCCCAAAGGGGTCCAAGGGCGGGAAGAGGCCAAGCCATACCCCCACCTCCCCGGGCACCCGAGACGAGGCTCCTTCGGGGGCTTAGACCACGCTGAAGAACCGAAGGCCGGGGGGGGGGGGGAGAGCGAGGCCACAGCCGGTCTCGCCCGCAGGGCAGGCCGCCCGGGCGAGCACCCACCCTGGCTGGTCTCGCCCGCAGGGCAGGCCGCCCGGGAGAGCACTCAGCCTGGCTGGTCTCGCCCGCAGGGCAGGCCGCCCGGGCGAGGACCCAGCCTGGCTGGTCTCGCCCATCGCAGGGCAGGGTGCGGGGAGGGCGAGACCCTGGCCTCCAGCCGGTCCCGCCGCTCCTACCTTGCACCTAGGGGAGTCGGGGCGGGTGTCAGCCATCTTGACGCATCCGCCCCCAAAAGGGTCAGGGGGGGAAGGTAGATTTTTCCTCCCCATACTAGTATATTTTCAAAGCCAAGCCAAAATTGGCCACCAAAAGTGCAAAACCTCTCAAAAGCTTAAAAACATAAAGCTGGTCCTGCGCCTACCGAGGGGACCCTACTCTGCGAATACGGGGTTGTACAGGTATATGGATTGAACCCTATATAGAGTATTTCATGTCAACATGAATAGACAAATTTTTACACTTGAGAAATATTACTAAAAATCAGGTAAAGAGTGGACATATTCTATTGATCAAATTTCTAAATGTCTCTATTGAAAATTTAACAACTATATGAAAATTCTGACAGAATGATTAATATCCAACACATCAAAATAAGAGATCATTTGACCATAGTGTGATTCGAGTTAGCATTTTATATACTGGTTCACTCTACATAAGTCTTGTTGTCTGCGTCTCACTGACTGCATTAAAATTCATCAAAGAAGAAGAAAAAATTTTGGCCTCAAATTATTGCCAAACATGAGTGTCCACACAAGACCAAGTATTATATGAGATTGCCTTGTACTATGAGCTAGTCTCATATATTACTCAATTAACTCCATTCCCTTATGCATGATACATCACCATTGGAAGTAATTATCATTGCAGAAATGTCCGAAATTCATATTTCAGATGATATTACAGCTGAATTTAGAGGTATTAATAGAAGGCTTAATGAAACTTTTAGTGAACAATGACTATAAATAAAAAGAAAATGAGAGAGATAATAGGTCCAATTCAACCCAAATAGAGCCGCCTTAAATGCTCTAATTTCCCTATTATATTGGATTTGACATCAAATAGAATGCATTCTTTGAATGGGCATTCAGAGCCCAACACCCCCAATCTCTGCCACTGCCCCAAAACACTTTCGGAACACTTTGCCCAATCCGAATTTAGACATGACGTCAAGACGAGGGACAATGCTCTCAACCAGCCCCCTTCGACATCTCTCATAATGTGTTCTAGGCTGTTGAAAGTTTGATCCACACGAGGTGTGTGATGCATAGCTAAAAAAAATGGCAGCCACTATCTGAATGACTAAACAAAGACTAGCTAACGGACCAAACCCCCACCAATTTTTATATATAGTCAAAACAGATCCATATATAATATCACCTTTTTTTTTATCATTGCATAAATTAGGGGTGCAAGTTGAGTTGAGCCGGCTCAAGAGCTCGATGAGCCGGCTCGAAAAAAGCTCGACTCGAGTTCGAGCCTGCGGAGCTCGAGCTCGATTACGAGGCGAGCTCGGATACTATTGTTCATGAGTTCGAAACCTTTTTATTCCTATATATATATTTTTTTAAAAATTAAAAATATAAAGAAAATCAGGCCCATGAGCTAAAAAGCTCGTGAGCAGCTCGAGCTCGCGAGATCGAAGCTCGAGCTCGCGAGATCGAAGCTCGAGCTCGCGAGATCGAAGCTCGAGCTCGCGAGATCGAAGCTCGAGCTCGCGAGATCGAAGCTCGAGCTCGCGAGATCGAAGCTCGAGCTCGATAAGCATGCATTGAGCTCGAGTCAGGACAAAATGATTAGCTCGAACTTGAAAATTTTGCCAAACTTGACTTGAGCTCGACTCGTTTGCACCTCTACCATAAGACCATAAACCAAAAAAAGAGTGATAACTGTTATAATAATAACCACGACGACGCGCCTGATTTGGTAAACCTAAAAAATCTAAAAAACCACGACGACGCGCCTGCAGTGATCCGGTTGCGTTCCCCTGCTCCTATCAGAAGCGAATATGTGGAAGAGCTCATCGATTTAAATCCTAACGCCGTCGCCATTCGCACGCCCACACTTAAACCAGGTATCCCTCCAATGCTCTGCGGTTCACTGAATTGCCATATTTTCTGTATGTTAGTTTGGACCATTTCATTCCATTCCTGCTTTGATTAGTTTGCACCAACTATTCTGTTGCTGCTTTAAGTTTTTTTTTAAAATTCTGATTACGCTTCTAAATCTGCGAACTTGATTCTCATTAAATTAGAATCCTTAGGGAAACACTCTTGATTCAATTACTATCTGGGGATCCGCTACGCCATTTCTTAAGATCAACTACTTACAGCGCATTAAGATTCAAAGGATGGCATGATTTTATCTCTTCTAAAGTTGAATTATATTGTTATTTTGGATCAGTTTAATTCGATGCTGCCTAAAAGATTAAAATTTTGTGTAAGTTCCCTAATAAACATTCGGACCTAAAGCATTATATAAATAGATTGGATCAGAAAAAAAGTATCCTTGTAATAAAAAATGGAGGTCCAGAGGATAGTCATCACCCAGGGGTGCAAATTGTTTCGGTTAGGTCTCACTAAGAACCAAGAACCGAGACGTATAGGTTCGGTTCCGATTTGCTGGAACTGGAGCCGACCCATGTACCCACGGTTTAGAACCGGAACCGAACCGTAAAGCTTGATTCCAGTTTGGTTCTCGGTTGTACACATGGTTTGATTTCTACTAAAGAAAACCATATGTTAAACACTTTTACATTAAAGCTCTTTAATTAACCCTATTGAGTTATCATCAAGGAGAATATGGACGAACCAAACAATAAAAAATTGAGATGCATAAACTTCTAAAATTAAGAACCAAGCACATCTAACGGAACGCTTGCAAATCATAGACATGCATGAAGATTGAAGAATATGAAACAAAAAGGCATGGAGATTGAAAAAGAATGACAAAATAAGGGTTAGAAAAAATGGATATATGAAAATGGAGGAATGAAATAATGGAGGTGTTCACAAGCATATATCCAAAAGTAAAAAACAAAGAGGAGCTTAATCGTGATCACAAGTCGGTGAGGAGGAGGAATGACTTCCGATCACGAGCTGACGAGGAAGCGTTGCAGAGATCCGAAACGAATGAAGACCTTAATCGGCGCCGGTAGGAGGATCGATCTCCAATCACTAGCCGGCGAGGAAGAGCCCGATGCATCTCAGTTTTTCATGTTTCGGGGCCTTGAGCGTTATGGGGAGACGGGGAGTTGGGGATGACTAGGATTTGGAATTGGGAGAAAAAAATAATTCTAAACCCCATGAGCCATAGTTCTAAACTCGGCTTCTGCGCTGGATCTTGCCACAACTTGTTGTTTCTTGCTTCTCCAAGTAACAAGGTTACCCCCAACAAGGGAGCAATATCCCGAAGTTGATTGTCGATCCTCAACAGACTCGACCCAATCAACATCCGTGTGAACTTCAATATTTAGACATGGAACAAACCAATGTTGTGGATATCAGTCGACATGTCCGACATGAAGATTTTGGAGGTAAAACGACATGAAATCGTTTTAAAAATGGGTTGTCGTGTTTTGAAAATAGCGGCTGATATGCCAATTTTAACTGACATACCGGGTCCAAAAAAACTGAAAAATCGACCATTTTTTAATTATTATTTTTATTAATTATTTTATTTAACGATAACAACCGATGTTTTAACTCTCCCGACCCCGCTGTTTTCATTTCACCCCGTCGCTTCTGCCCTATCTCTCCCCGTCACTCTTGCCCTAGCTCTCCCTCGCGCGTTGTCGGCACTCTTCTCTGGTTCTTTCTTCTCCCTGCTCGCTAGTGCTCTCTGGTTTTCTGGTGTTCTCTAGCTCGCTGGTGCTCTCCCTCTCTCGCGCGCTGTCGGCACTTTAGCTCTCTGGTTCTTTCTTCTCCCTGCTCGCTGGTGCTCTCTAGTTCTCTGGTGCTTTCCCTCTCTCGCGCGTTGTCGACACTTTATCTCTTTGGTTCTTTCTTCTCCCTGCTCCCTGGTGCTCTCTGGTTCTCTGTTGCTTGCTGGTTCTCTCCCTCTCTCGCGCGCTGTTGGCACTTTATCTTACTGGTTCTTTCTTCTCCCTGCTCGCTGGTGCTATCTAGCTCTCTGGTTTTCTGGTTCTCTGGTGCTCTCCCTCTCTAGCTCGCTGGTTTTTTGGTTCTTTCTTCTCCCTGCTCGCTGGTGCTCTCTGGTTCTCTGGTTCTCTCCCTCTTTAGCTCACTGATGCTTTCGATCTCGACACTCTCTCGGCCGGTGCATTCTTCTCCCTACCTCCCCCCTCTCATTCTATCGCTCTGCATTTTGTTTTTTTTTGTGTTGGTTGTTGTGCTAGCAGCTGCTATGGTATCTTGTTGCCTTGCACCCTACTGCCTTATTGACCAGCTGCCTTATTGGCCAGCTGCCTTGCTTCCTGTTGCCTTATTTGTCGGCTGTAGCATGGTGGCTGCCTTGTGGGTTGTTGCTGTCAATGACCCGTTTAGTTGTCTTATTAGTTCACCAAGGCATGGTGGTTGTCTTGCGGCTGACTTGCTGGTTGTAGTATGATGACTGCCCTGTTGTTTTATTAGTTGTTGCCTTATTTTTATTTGACACGTTTATTAATCAACAAATGATTTGATATACCCCTATTAATAGTTATTTATCTAACTTCATTTTGCAATTAATGATGCATGTATATACAATCACAAGTTGTCTTGCTGCTTTGTGCCTTTTGATAAATAAAATGTGAGATGCTTTGAAAGTTTGAATGATACTTGAATGCTTTATTAATTTTGTTGGATATTTTGAAAGTTTGAATGATAGTTATAACTTTGTATACTAGTATACTACTGAGGATGCAAAATGTTGTCGGATAAATAAATATTACGTGGATAATATAAAAGATATCTGAATATCTAACGATCTAATGAAGTTATGAGGCTTTTTTGATGTTGATTTTTTTTCAACTAGTAATTTTTCTCGTGATGTAGTCATGTAAAATAATTTTTCATTTCATCTAACTAATATTATTTTCATTTCTTGCCCAATTAGAATGTCTTCTTCTGCTGGATCAAGTGAGGTTCCCGTATCACTGGTACTAACCGGTAGAGATCCGTTCTGGGCATTTGGTGAGAAGTTGGTTGCAAACGACACCAACCGAATCATATGTTTTGAAAGTTGTCATTTATAGTATTTTCTTAATAATTTATTTTGCATATGGTAGGCTACAATGATAGTGATGAGCGCTAGATTTTTGGCGAATGTCAAGCTGACTGTTGGTATATTCACACAATTTGTGAAAGTTTTGAGAAGAGTCGACGGGGATATACCATCCATGGGGTGGTTATATGGGGATATCAAAAAAGCTAGGGAAGAGGTTGCTGTTGTTCTCGATCACCAAGAGAACAAATATTTTCCTATATGGAAGTTGATTGATAACAAATGAGAGAAGAAGATGAGCAATCCTCTGGATCTTGTAGGTTATTACTTAAACCCAAATTTTTATTATTTTTGTCCAGTGGAGATTGAATAGCCCTTTGTACTTTGCAGGTTATTACTTAAACCCATATTTTTATTATTCCCGTCGAGTGGAGATTGAACCTGACGTAAGATTTATGAGTGGTTTTGTTGAGTGTCTTTCAAGGATATATAGGAAAGATCCTTCTACACAGGATCACATCAGTGCTGAGCTTGATGTTTATCAATACCAACAAAAGCTATTTGATAAAGAGATGATAGAAAGACAGCTACAAAATCCCAACTTAAATCCAGGTACATTTTAATATATATATTTATTAACAATAATGTTGTATTTATGTATAATAAATTAATAATTAATACATTGTATTGTTATTTTAATTTTCACAGTACATTGATAGAGGCTTAACGGTGCTGATACGCCGTACCTTAAAACTATAGTTATGAAAATTTTAAGTTTGACTACTTCATCCTCTGGTTGTGAGGGGAACTGGAGTACCTTCGAGATGGTATGCATTAATTTAGTTATTTAGTTAAACATTAATATCCTATTATATGATTGTATGCATTATTTAACTTTTTTTTTTAAATTTTGTAGATACATTCTAAAAAAAGAAATAAATTTGATAACAAAAGATTGAACGATTTAGTATTTGTAAAGTTCAATGCTTTGCTGAAGTCGAAATATTCAGAGACATCTCGAGATCCATTGACAACTAAAAATGTTGATTCTGGAATGGTACAAGAGTGGATGGTGAATGTTGATTTTGAGAAGGATGAAAATGAAGATGTCGATGATGAAATCTTTCCTGCCGAGGGGCTGACATGGGCGCAAATTGACAATATAGTCGATGCTGATCATGATGAAAGGAAGCCTCAAAGACTAGCTACAAGCAAAGAAATGACAATTAGTTATCAAAGAAGGGGAAAAAGAAAAGTATCTGAGGTGGACGAGGGAGATCTAGAGGGTTCATCAGATGAAGATCATATTTTATCTCTTCTACCGACTATAGATGAGTATTTAAGTAATGAAGAATGAGATATGTTTGAAATTTGATTTTTGGAATTTTTATCTTAAAATCACTAGTTTTATAAATTTTCATCTTTAATGTATTGTATGTTAAATGTTACATATAGCTTTTAATATTTAAAAGTTTAATAGGTTGTAGAATAGGTAGTACTATAACATGTACAAAAAATAACATTTAATTACATATATAATTAATTAAATATTAAAATCCGATATATGAAATATCCCCGATATATAAAAAACAGACATGAAAACCCAAACCGATCTGTCCTCGACATCCGAGATCTGAAACATTGGAGCAAACAAGATACCCCTTTCTGGTGAGGATTTGAGATACCTAAGAATTCTGTGAGCTGTATCCACATGATGCGTCTTAGATAATGCATGAATTGGCTGATAATGCTCGCCACATAAGAAATATCCGGGCAAGTGTGGGATAGGTAAATCAGCCTCCCTACTAATCTGTTAGGGCCCTCCTAACGTTGCTCGGAGGATAGGTCTGAGGTAGAGAAGATGATGGGGATACTATGGAGCTGTGGCCGCGACTGCCTAAGCGGGGTTGCTCGTCGGAGGAGAGAGCCACCAAGATCTCACATAAAAGATGAGAATTAGAACTTTGTTATTGCTTAGCCCATAACACATACCCAAATGCCTTTAAATAGGCTACATCATAATGACACTTGCGCGACATAAATGCGATAATAAAGGGCTCGGTGCTCGAGACCCACACAACATACGATAATAGTAATAAGATAAAGAGCTCGGTGCTCAAGACCAACACAACATACGATAATAATAATAAGATAAAGGACTCGGTGCTCGAGACCCATAAAATCTCACCCTTCCTCCAAAAAAAGCTTGTCCTCAAGATTTATTCGATGCCCTCATCGTCAGAATCCTCGACGTGCAGGTAGAATAGCCGGTCTCACCTGTGGCCGCGAGTGTACTGCTCGTCGCAATTGAAACATAATACCTGAGCGCGGCGGTGCAACATCTCAGCCCGAGATAATCGGCTGACCGGTGGAGCCGGGGGACCCTCGCTACGACCCTGTTGAATAATGTTGGTGGCAGGTGGATAGACTTCGTGGGCCAGCTGGAGGCGACGATCGCAGAGCCGAGCCAGACTCATAGCAGTCATTAAGTCTGGAGGGGCCTCAAACTCAACATCCAGTCGCAGTCGCTCGCGAAGTCCTGTGGTGAAAATATCGACCTACATATCCGGGGCAAGAGGGACATGCGCTAAGAGAAGTTGAAATTGTTCTAGGTACTCATCCACGGTACCAGTTTGGCGTAGAGATGTGAGTGCTTACTGCGGAGAGGAGGTCCGAAACGCAAGTTGCTGAATCGCTTGAAGTCGTCCCAAATCAGATTCGGCCGGTCGGTGAGAAGTCGAGAAGCCCATAAAACAACGGAGTCGAGCATATGTAAGGATGCTAAATGGATCCGATCTACTGCCGGAGTTTGGTGGTGGACGAAGAATTTCTCACACTTGGTGAGCCAACTCAAGTGATCACCTTTCCCATCATAGGTTGGAAATTCCAATCTGGTATAGCGTGGTACAATCGTTGCGTCGTGGTGCGTGAGGACTGGAGGCGGCGGTTCGTGAACGGTCAGGGGTGGCCTGGCAGTGCGGAAAAGTGGTTGTGCCTGACTGCTGCTGGCATGATCGTGTGTCGGGGAGGTATACAGATCATCGATGCGCTTGGAGAGCACAATAATGGCCTCCTGTTGACGGTCCCCGAGAGCAGTGTGCGCAACTTGTTGCGCCATGAAGGCCTGGAGCATGGTCATAATCTGATTGAGTTGTTCAGATGAGTCACCCATAATGTGAGTGGAGGAGCGAGAAGAACGGGTGACCGGCCGGTGGGATTGCGCCGAGTCGGAAGACTATGAGTGACCACGGGAGCCGCGGTGACGCCCAATGTTGGCACCAGAAGTAATGAGCGCGTTGGAAAAATAGAATAAAAAGATGTCTTGGAGCAGGAGAGGCTGGCCGGATTAAATATTAAAGGGGGGCTGTTAGATGGGAGAGGGAAAGCTATAAGAAATAAAAGCACGTGACTAGGGCGCTAATAAAGAAATCCAGTGGCGTCGATTCGCTTTTGTTTTAAACAGCGCCGAACCGTATCAGCCTCACGCGAGCGAAAGAGGGAAACAGGGGGGAGAGGCGCGGGGCTCGAAAAGGCCGTGCTTTGCGGGACGTGATGATTGCGCAGCTGTGCGGGGCTCGGTGAAGCGAGTCTGTGCGCTGCGACGATGAGGCGCGTCGGGGCTCAATGAAGCGCGTTGTGACACCCCAAAATCGTGTCACGAGTTTAAATGAGTTTAGAGTGCGTTTAGGGGGCATGGTCTGCGATTAGCATTCCTGGCTAGGGTTTATATAAAACCTAAACCTAACTTTTCCCCTCCTCAAGCCGTCATTCTCCTTTCCCCTTCCCGATTTTCCCTCTCCCGATCTCTCCCTCTCGCTCTCTCTTTCTCACTCGGCAAAACCAGAAGGCGGAGAGTCCAGATCCGCCCCTCTCCCGACCTTTCTCCCGTCGCTGCTGGAAGGAGCAGAGCCCGCCTCTTCGGCCACCGGCTAGAAGGAGGAAGGAGTCCGCTCCTCTCCCGATCTCCCTCTCTCTTTCCCGTGCGCCTCCTGGGAGGAAGATCTCCGATTTCTGGGAGCTTAGGAGCAGGCCAACCTTCTTCCCTCCTCTCTTTGTCCCGACCGCCGCCGGCTAGGGTTGAGGCCGTGAACAACCTCCCTCTCCTCTTGGCCGACTAAAATGGGTTTAGGGTTAGGTTTGTACTTGCGGGAGGAGGCCGTCCGGAGTTGTTGGTGGTGAACAACTCGAGTTTGGCTAGGGATCGTGGCGAAATGTTCGATTTGGAGCTCGGACCGGTGTGTGGAAACCAAGTTCGTGACGACCAAGTTATGACTCTGAAACGCGCGTCAAGGGTAACGGCTTTTCTTCTTGGGCAGGTGAAGCCCTTAATTTTAGCATGTTTGCATGGAAGCCCCTCCCCTACCCACGGGTGGGGGAAAAGTGCTCTCCGACGGGTCAATGTGTACATCCCCATTATTTAATTGCATTTAGTACTCGTAAGTACGAGTATGATTTTAAGCATGCTGTGTGAAGCCCATCCGGACGTGTGATCTGGATTGGTGATGTTCTGTGGGTTCCCGGAAAAGACTCCGTGGAAGTTGAATATTTCGAAATGGGGGTCTGCCCGGGGCGGCAGTTAGTATTGGAGGTGTACCCCAGGAAACACCTTAATATTTGCATAGGATCGTTGTATCGATAACATTAGCTCCCGGGGAGCTTATGTGGTGCTGTGTGCCCAACCGGTCTTTCGGAGACCGTGTGCTAGCGTGTTGAGTTGCATGCCTTGGGTACCCAACTTTGGTGGCCACGAGAGCCAACCTTGAAGCATAACATGTGTTATGTCGTGTACGGGAAAGGGGATGCCGACCCACGTCGTTGTCGTTAATTGACACGACGATTTGAGCAATGGGAAAGAGCTGAACTGTACCCGCTCTATGTTGTTCGGTTAAATAGACCTAAAGTACGTGGCAATTGCCGTTGGCATAGGGGTGAGCTGAGGCTATAGGCCTGGCTAGTAATGCTCAAGCGGAATCATCCAGTCCGGGACTGAGAATGATGGTGGACTAATGGAGTTCACCGTTGAGGTGCTTTATGCACGTTCGTATGCCTGTGATGACAAAAAAGGTGAAACTTGGGGAAACCCGGTACGCCATTAAGGTGCCCTGAGTGCACGAGACGTTGGGCGGTTTGCGCCATCATCTGTGATGAATGGTGCTTAAATTACACATTTATATTAAATATATAAACACGCTAATTGCTTGCAGGGATTAAGCACCACCCCCCCGAGAAAGGGGTAGGTCGTTATAATTTGGTCAGTTATAGCTGACCGTTGCTTTGTTTTCCATCGCTTAGTGTAATGTTTTGCGTGCAAGTGCTGCGGAGCCAAACGGGAAATAGCGGGCTGGAGCCCAAAGCTGTGCCGACCCTCGAAGGCCCAATATTTTGCTTTTGTTTTTCCTATTTTGCCGGCCTGCGTGCCGATGTTTGGAATCCACTGTTGTTGTGGTAAACCATTATTATTGTAAGGCCTTAAGGCCAAAACTTTATGGTCTATACTTTTTTCATTCCCGATATATAACCGTTAGTGGACATTCCCTCTTGATTGGTTGGTTTTTATCTCGTTAATGTTTCCGCTAGTTTGTAACTCTGTGTTAAGGTGCTTTTAAAGTTTTAAAGAAGTTATGGTTTTATTTAGTAACCCTTTAGTCTGTTCGTGTAATATGGCGTGGGGCCCCGACCAGATCTTCTATTATATTATTCGTGACGGAATAAGGGTGTTACAATTTAGTATTAGAGGTTATAGGTGTCGGTTCGTGTCTGCTGAATTCGTGGTTGAATTCTTTTAAGGGGTGAAGAGCACGTGTGTGTGTCACCTTAAAGACGTAAAATCACCAGTGAATGTCCACTTAGGAATGAAAAACACACATGAAATATGTTAAAAACATTGTTTATGGAACCTGAACGTTCCTTTGTTTGCCGTTTGTTATGTTTATCTGTCACTAAATTGCGTGTTGCATAATTATAGGTGACAAGGAGCGGTGCAGAGCAGTCACAAAATCAACACTCTGCAGAAAGTAATGCACCGTCTCAGGCGCCTATGCCTCCTCCTTCTATCGAGACAATACGTTTAGTTGCTGAAGCCGTGTTTGCAATGATCAATGCGTATCCAAGAGGGCAGTTACACCCTGAGGTGGCCCTGGTGCAGGCTGGCGTAGTTGATCCAGTGGCGGTGAAGCAAGTGCCTGCTGAGCCTTTGGCAAACGCGAGCGACGAAGAAGCAACTGAAATACTTTATGAGCTTCAATCCGCCTATGTTTACGGGAACGGGATCCCCGACTCAGGCCGAGGATTGACTCTCGCGGGTGAAGAGAATCTTGACAGCTACGGAGACGGAGGAAAGGCATAAAGTCACACTAGCCACTTTCCTTTTGGTCGGGGAGGCGAGGCTATGGTGGGACGAGCTAGAGTTGCATCAGCTTGCGGGCAGGTTACTGTCCGAGGTCTCGATGGAGGAATTTTCGAGACTATTCCTTGCATGGTATCTCCCTTTTGCACAAAGGATTGCGTTGGAAAACCAATTCCAGAGGCTAACTCAGGACGAGAGTCTGGTGGATGACTACTTGCATGAATTTACTAGGTTGGGGCGGTATGCAAGAGCCTTATTTGCTGATGAGGAAAGGAAGACCAACCGATTCTATGAAGGTCTGCGGGACGATCTGAGGTTGTTGTTCACAGGTACGATGACGCAGGGCTTCCTTACGTTGGTAAACACTGCCCGGTCTCTGGAACAAGATATGAAGAGAGTGCAGGGTAAGAATGACCTCTCGGGGAGGAAGCAAGAGTTAAAAGCGCCAAGTTCTTCAAAGTCTGGGTTCCGCAGCAGGTGGAACAAGAAGGCTAGGTCGTCTGGACCAGCTTCTTCTGCTTCTGGAGCTCATACGGGCCAAGGTCCGCACGCGTGCTACAACTGTGGCAAGGCGGGACATTACGCTCGAGATTGTTGGAGCCGTCCCGTGAAGTCTGACAGAAAGGCGGGTGCATCATATGCCGAGAAGGGGAAAACAACGGATTCGTCCGCGTCTTATCATACGCCAGCGCAACCCAGGGTCCATAATCTTGGCCCGCAGGAGGCTATTAATCAAAACGACGTCGTGACAGGTACAATTTCTTGTAATTACTGTCATGTGTATTGCTTATAATTCTTGTATATGTTTGTTTCTCGTGCACTCGTTAGGTTTCGTATTGGTATTCGATCATCCAACGAGAGTATTGTTCGACACCGGTGCATCGCACTCCTTCTTATCAGAAGATTTTGTTGTGTGAGTTGGAGTGCCTTGTATGTTGGCAGAGGCGAAGTTGGATGTGCTCTTACCAAATGGGTGCCTAATGAGTACGGGGAGGAAGAGCCGCGTTAAGGTTCGAATTGGAGAGCAAGACTTCGATTTGGAGGCCGCGCTGCTACCATTGTCAGAGTTTGACGTCATATTTGGTATGGATTGACTGACAAAGCAGGACGCGTGCATTGATTGCAAATCAAAAGAAGCCCTGTTAAATGGAAAATGCAAAGAAAGAACTCGCTTTACGGGTCTACGGGATGTGAGCAAAACCCTGATGACCGCCCTCCAAGTGGTGAAAGCAACGCGAAAAGGTGCTGAGCTATTCTTCGCTTTAGTAGAGGCTTCAAAACGGAAGCCCAAGCTATGTGATTTGGCAGTCGTATCGGAATTTGCAGACGTTTTCCCAGATGAGTTTCCTGGGGCTCCGCCTTAGAGGGAAATCGATTTCTGCATCGAGCTTGTGCCAGTTGCCAAACTCGTGTCACGCTCTCCTTATCGTATGACGCCAAAGGAGATGACAGAACTGAAGGTACAACTGCAGGAGTTGTTTGAGCAAGGGTACATACGTCCGAGCTCGTCACCATGGAGTGCATCGGTCCTTTTTGTGAAGAAGGACGGTAGTTTGCGCCTGTGCATAGACTATAGGGAGTTGAATAAGCTGACATAGAAGAATAAATATCCGATTCCTCGCATCGATGGCCTGTTTGATCAGTTGGTAGGATCCATAGTGTACTCAAAGTTGGATTTGAAGTCCCGATACTATCAGCTCAGGATACGAGAGTCGGATATTCCAAAGACTGCTTTCAGCACCTGCTACGGGCATTATGAGCTCACGATGATGTCCTTTGGGCTCACAAATGCGCCATCAGTTTTTATGGATTTGATGAATAGAGCATTCCAGGAATACTTGGATCTGTTTGTTATCGTCTTCATGGATGATATTCTGGTGTACTCACAGCCCGAGGAAGACCATATCGACCACCTTCGCAAAGTCTTGACAGTCCTGAGGAGTCATCAGTTGTATGTAAAATTCTCTAAGTGCGAGTTTTGACTACCGTCGGTGACATTTCTGGGGTACATAGTTAGTGGAGAGGGTGTTGCGGTAGATCCAACGAAAGTTGTGGCGATCCGAGAGTGGTCTGAGCTGAGAAATGTAATGGAAGTCCGGAGCTTCTTGGGGCTTGTCGGTTATTACAGACGCTCTGTGGAGAATTTTTCACGGATTGCACTTCCCCTCATTACGCTGACAAGGAAGGATCAACGGTTCGTCTAGACGCCAGAGTGCGTGCAAGCTTTTGAGGAGCTGAAAAACCGACTGATTTCTGCCCCGATTCTATGTTCGCCGTGTGGGACTGAAGGTTACCAGGTGTACAGTGACGCCTCAGGCAGTGGTTTGGGATGTGTGCTGTGTCAATATGGGAAAGTCATCGCTTACGGTTCGCGCCAGCTGAAGGTGCATGGGAGAAACTACCCGGTCCATGATTTAGAGTTGGCGGCCGCGGTGTTTGCTCTGAAGTTGTGGAGACATTACCTGTATGACGTGAATGTTGAAATCTTCACGGGCCATAAGAGTCTGGAGTAATTGCTAGATAAGAAAGATCTGAATATGCGTCAGAGGAGATGGATGGAATTTCTGGGGGATTACACGTTCGATATACTCTATACCCCTGGGAAAGGGAACATAGTGGCAGACGCTTTGAGTCGTCGAGCGTTGACGCAGGTGAGTTGGATTTTGGCTTATGATAAGCATTTGGCACATGAGCTTGAGGCCTTGGAAATCTCCTGTGTGGATCGTGGGTTATCTTCCACTGCCAGTCTTAGCTGGATGGAAGTTCAGTATGATATTGCTGACCGTGTGAGATCTGCCTTAGAGTTTGATCCAAGCATACAATGTTATTTGTCGGAGCCCGCCGAGGGGCCGAACGCCGAGTTTCTACTTGAGGATGAGCTATTACAGAAGAATGACAGGCTTTGTGTTCCTAATCACGGGAAACTGCGTGATGAATTGATGTACGAAGCTCATTTTACCAAGTACGCGATTCATCCTGGGAGTACAAAAATGTATCAAGACTTGAAAGCGTTGTTCTGATGGCCAGGGATGAAGAAAGATATAGCCCTTTTCGTGGCAAAGTGTCAAACGTGCGCATTGGTGAAGGCCGAGTGCCAGCGACCAGGAGGATTTTTGAAGTCATTGCCAATCCCGGAATGAAAATTCGATGATATTTCCATGGACTTTGTGCACGGATTGCCAAAGTCGCTGCAGAAAAATGACTCGATTTGGGTGATTGTTGATCAGTTGACTAAAGTTGCGCATTTTATTCCAAATCGGAAAAGTGATTCAGTGGAGAAATTGACAAAGCTGTATGTGGAGAACATCGTTCGATTACACAGCGTCCCTCGCAGTATTGTTAGTGACTGTAATTGACGGTTTACGTCCGGCGATTGGAGGTATGTTCATCGTTTACTGGGCACGAAGCTCAAGTTTAGCACCGCCTTCCACCCGCAGATAAACGGGCAAACCGAGAGGACAAATCGAACGATGGAAGACATGCTGCGTATGTGCGTTTTGGATTTCGGACAGCGTTGGAAGGATCACCTTTTCAAGGTAGAGTTCGCCTATAACAATAGTTATCAGGCAAGTATCAAGATGGCTCTGTTCAAAACGATATATGGTAGGAGGTGCCGTACTCCTTTAGCATGGACAGGGATCGGTGACACCAAGCTATTGAAATGTAAAGATGTTGAGGAGGCGAATGAACCTATACGGATCATTTGGGAGCGGTTGTTGACTGCCCAGGATCGTCAGGCGAAGTATTACAATGCCAAACACCGGAACGTGGAGTTTGCAGTTGGAGATTGAGTGTACTTGAAGATAAAGCCTTTCAAGGGAGTGTCGAGAGTTCGACGCTTAAAGAAGCTGAGTCCCAGGTATTTAGGGCCATTCGAGATCACCGAGCGCATTGGCGAGGCAGCTTACCAACTTGCTTTGTCGACGGAGCTGAGTGGGTTGCACGACGTCTTCCATATTTCAGTGTTGAGAAAGGCGGTGCAGGAACTCGATTCTGTGTTCGAGGTCGATAGTATGCCGGTGGATAGTGACCTATCTACCAAAGTGACGCCGATTTGCATCATCGATAACGACATACGACAGTTGCGGAGAAAGACCATCAAGATGGTGAGAGTCCGTTGGGATAATTGTGGCCGCGAGGAGTTCTCTTGGAAGCCATAAGAGGTCATGCGCGAGGAGTACCCCGACCTATTTTACTAGGTATGACGAATTTCATTTCGTTATTCATATTTTAAATTTCGGGACGAAATTTCTTTAAGGAGGAGAGAATTGTAACACCCCAAAATCGTGTCGCGAGTTTAAATGAGTTTGGGGTGCGTTTAGGGGGCGTGGTCTGCGGTTAGCATTCCGGGCTAGGGTTTTATATAAAACCTAAACCTAACTTTCCCCCTCCTCAAGCCGTCATTCTCCTTTCCCCTTCCCGATTTTCCCTCTCCTGATCTATCCCTCTCGCTCTCTCTTTCTCACTTGGCGAAACCAGAAGGCGAAGAGTCCAAATCCGCCCCTCTCCCGACCTTTCTCCCGTCGCCGCTGGAAGGAGCAGAGCCAGCCTCTTCGACCACCGGCTGGAAGGAGGAAGGAGTCCGCTCCTCTCCCGATCTCCCTCTCTTTCCCGTGCGCCGCCTGGGAGGAAGATCTCCGATTTCTGGGAGCTTAGGAGCAGGCCGACCTTCTTCCCTCCTCTCTTTGTCCTGACCGCCGCCGGCTTGGGTTGAGGCCGTGACCAACCTCCCTCTCCTCGTGGCCGACCAAAAGGGGTTTAGGGTTAGGTTTGCACTTGCGGGAGGAGGCCGTCCCGAGTTGTTGGTGGTGAGCAACTCAAGTTTGGCTAGGGATTGCGGCGAAACGTTCGATTTGGAGCTCGGGCCGGTGCGTGGAAACCAAGTTCGTGATGACCAAGCTATGGCTCCGGAACGCGTGTCAAGGGTAACGACTTTTCTTCTTGGGTAGGTGAAGCCCTTAATTTTAGCATGTTTGTATGGAAGCCCCTCCCCACCGATGGGTGAGGGAAAGGTGCTCTCCGACTGGTCGATGTTTACATCCCTGTTATTTAATTACATTTAGTACCCGGATGTACGAGTACGGTTTTAGGCATGCTGTGTGAAGCCCATCTGGACGTGTGGTCTTGATTGGTGATGTTCTGTGGGTTCCCGGAGAAGACTCCGTAAAGTTGAATATTTCGGAATGGGGGTCTGTCCGGGGCGGCAGTTAGTACTGGAGGTGTGCTCCAGGAAACACCCTAATGTTTGCATAGGATCATTGTATCGATAGCATTAGCTCCCGAGAGCTTATGTGGTGCTGTGTGCCCAACCGGTCTCTCGGAGACCGTGTGCTAGCGTGTTGAGTTGCGTGCCTTGAGTGCCCAACTTTGGTGGCTACGAGAGCCAACCTTGAAGCATAACATGTGTTATTTCGTGTTCCAGAAAGGGGATGCTGACCCGCTCCGTTGTCGTTAATTGGCATGACGATTTGAGCAACGAGAAAGAGCTGAACTGTACCCGCTCTATGTCGTTCGGTTAAATAGACTTAAAGTATGTGGCAATTGCCATTGGCATTGGGGTGAGCCGAGGCTATAGGCCTGGCTAGTAATGCTCAAGCGGAACCATCCAGTCCGGGACTGAGAATGGTGGACTAGTGGAGTTCACCGTTGAGGTGATTTATGCACGTTCGTATGCCTGTGATAACCAAAAGGTGGAACTTGGGGAAACCCGGTACGTCGTTAAGGTGCCCTGAGTGCACGAGACGTTGGGCGGTTTGCGCCATCATCTGTGATGAATGATGCTTAAATTGCACATTTATATTAAATATGTAAACATGCTAATTGCTTGCAGGGATTAAGCACTACCACCTCGAGAAAGGGGTGAGGTCGTTATAATTTGGTCAGCTCCAGCTGACCGTTGCTTTGTTTTCCACCGCTTGGTGAAATGTTTTGCGTGCAAGTGCTGCGGAGCCAAGCGGGAAATAACGGACTGGAGCTTAAAGCTGTGCCGGCCCTCGAATGCCCAATATTTTGCTTTTGTTTTTCCTATTTTGCCGGCCTGCGTGCCGATGTTTGGAATCCACTGTTGTCGTGGTAAAACATTATTATTGTAAGATCTTAAGGCCTGAACTTTATGGTGTATGCTCTTTTCATTCCCGGTGTATAACCGTTAGTGGACATTCCCTCTTGGGTGGTTGGATTTTATCTCGTTAATGTTTCCGCTAGTTTGCAACTCTGTGTTAAGGTGCTTTTAAAGTTTTAAAGGAGTTATGGTTTCATTTCGTAACCTCTTTAGCCTGTTCGTGTGATATGGCGTGAGGCCCCGATCGAACCTTCTGTTTTATTATTCGTGACGGAATAAGGGTGTTACACGCGCTGCGACGATGAAGCGCGCGACGACGATGCACGGGGCTCGAGACTGTTGCGGCCTTGGAATGAAGAAGACGGAGGACTGCAGAAGATTTCGGCTATTCGCGACTGCGCAGGAATGCGGTTCACGCGACGGTGGAGGCGTCACGTTGTTGTCTGGGTTGGAGCTGCTATGGTGCTGGCGGCACGCGTCGTTGGCGACGTTGAGAGGATCGGCCGGGTTTGATGAAGCTGTAGGGGTACCGTGGAAGGCGGGAGACGCGCAGGGTGAATGATGTTGGCATTGGAGTTGCTGTGGCCAACAGAGGAGGGTTTCGAGGGAGGTGGAATGTTTGCGTTCCCGAAAGAGGACCAAGTCCCTCTGATACCAAGTTGTTAGTGCCCTCGTAATGTTGCCCGGAGGAAAGGTCCGAGGTAGAGAAGATGATGGGGATACTATGGAGTCGTGACCGCGGCGGCCTAAGCGGGGTTGCTCGTCGGAGGAGAGAGCCACCAAGATTTCACATAGAGGATGAGAATGAGAACTTTGTTATTGCTTACCCCATAACACATACCCAAATGCCTTTAAATAGGCTACATCATAATGACTCTTACTTGACATAAATGCGATAATAAAGGGTTCGATGCTCGAGACCCACACAACATACGATAATAATAATAAGATTAAGGGCTCAGTGTTCGAGATCCGCACAACATACGATAATAATAATAAGATAAAGGGCTCGGTGCTCGAGACCCATAACATAATCTCTGAAATTCAGAGATCTCTTCAATCACCTCTCTATCATTACACCCCAATCGGTGGGTTGCTTCAATTGAGTGTTAGCTGGTCTACATCCACTCATCCCCACCTTCGCAATGATGTTTAAAGTATATTTTCTCTGAGAGATGAAGATTCCATGCTTGGATCTTGCGACCTTAATACCCAAGAAATACCCGAGTTTTCCCAGGTCCTTAACCTCAAACTCACTAACTAATTTCTGTTTTAGATTCTTGATTTCTTCCACGTCATCACCTGTTATGACTATATCATCAACATATACAAACAGTGAGTTTCACAGTCCTATGTTTGATGAACAATGTATGATCGACATTACTCTGGTGATATCCAAATCACACCATAACTTTGTGAAATCTCTAAAACCAGGCTCTTGGGGATTGTTTCAGTCCATATAGAGCCTTCTTTAATCTACAGACTTTCCCTTCTACACCTTTAGAAGTGAGATCTGGTTGAACGCATTTTTCACATCAAGTTGCTAAAGGTCCCAACCTTTGCAGGAAACACAGGATAACAAGACCCTAATAGTGTTAATCTTTTCCACCGGGGCAAATGTTTCCTGATAGTCAATGCTAAGGGTTTGTGTATAACCTCTTGCCACCAGATTTGCCTTACACCTTTCGACAATCCCTTGTGAGTTATGTTTAATAGAGAACACCCATTTACACCCAACAATCTTCTTTCCATAGGGAAGATGCACCAAATCTCATTTATGGTTCTTCTCAAGGGTATTCATTTCCTCAACCATCGTCTCTCTTCACATAGGGGCCTCTAAGGCCTGCTACCAAGATGCAGGTATGGAAAGAGAAGTAAGAGATGAAACAAATGTCTTGTAGGAAGCAAAAAAAGAGTCATTAGATACATAATGTGAGAGAGGATGACGAGTACAAGCGCGGATACCTTTCCTAAGGGCAATTGGTGGATCAGAAGGCCCTGAGTCAGGATCCAATGACGGTTCTGGCAGTATAGTCGGATCTTGTGTGTTTGTTCTCTTTGTGCGCCGAGTATATACCTACAAGTTCAGGGCAGTATATGGAAAAGGTAGGGACACAGTAGGACTCACTTCCACTGGTGTAGACTCCCCCCTGAAGTGAGGGATACGATGAAGGTATGGGCAGAAGTACATAAAGAAGGGTTAAAGGAAGAGGGTCACCCGAGGCAGGGTAGTATACCTCGGATTCACGAAACGTGACATCCATAGTGACAAAAACTTCCTTCGTAAGTGGGTAAAAACACTTATACCCCTTCTGTGTGGGAGAGTAGCCGATAAAAATACACTTGAATGCGCGAGGATCAAGTTTGGTAGGACGAGGGTGGTGGATGTGAACGAAGCAGACACATCCAAACACCTTTGGGGAAAGCTGAGTAGGATGCACATGGAGAGTGCTAAGAGGAGCAGCATTCCCAAGGACACGCGAGAGCATACAATTATGCTGCAGTAAGTATCACAACTTCCCAATAGAATTTAGGAAGATGCATGACGGGCAAAAGACAACGAACGACTTCCAGGAGATGATGATTTTTCTACTCAGGGACACCATTCTATGCTGGGGAATAAACACAAGTAGTCTGATGGAGGATGTCATGATCAACAAGATATCTCTCAAACTACTAATCCATATATTCACGGTCATTGTCACTGCGAAGAGTTTTAATGGTGGTATGAAATTGAGTGGACATCATGTTATGAAATTTTTCGAAAAACAAAAAATACATCACTTTTGTGTTGCAATAAATATAAACTAGTAGTATAAGAAAAAGAATCGATAAAAATAACAAACCACACACAATCAGAGATAGAAGGTATTGGGAAAAACCCCCATATATCAGTATGAAAAACTGCAAAAGGGGTATAACTAGGTAATGAAACATGATTAAACGAAGTTCATTGATGTTTGTTAATAACACAAACATCACACAAAAGAATCAAAGACAATAACAAACTTAGTAGGAAAAAACAATTTCATAACAGGAGTAGAGGGGTGGCCCAAACAACAATGCTAGGAATTTAATGGACGTGGAGTGCTGGAATAATGAGCCAGAGGTGGTTGAGCTGGGCTGGAGTCGAGCACATAGAGTCTAGTGCATGAAGTTAGTGAGATGACGAATAAAAAGTAAATTACGAGTGAAATTAGGAACATGAAGGATAGAGGATAAGGTGAGAGAGGAGCAAGAGATGAAACCCTTTCTTGCAATAGATGAAAGAGAGCCAACTGTAATGCTCACCTTATCGCGACCAGAGAGAGGGGTATATGAAATGAAATCTGAAGCGAACCCAGTCATATGATCTGTGATCCCAAAGTCAATGATCCACTGGGTGGAAGGATGATAGGCAATAGAGTGAGCACCTGGAAGCCCCATGTGAGCATAGGAGGAAGAGGCAAAAGGCTCTGTAGAAAGGCCCTGCATCAAGTGATAAGGGCAAGCACTTCATCCGCTGTGAATACGCTAGGAAGGGCAGAGCCGTAAGAGCTGGAATAGCTAGGAGGAATGCCCGCAATAACATCAGTGAGATGAATAGCACGAGGAGAAGCATGACGACCAGAAGATTGCCCAAAACCATGATCGCCACAAGGTGGAGCACGGAGCACCCCCTTTTGGCGATGGGAACCCATTGAGTCTGAAGTAAGTGTCCTGAATGTGACGATTCTTTCCGCAATAATCACAGAGGAGATGGTCCTTATCGCAACCCTTCAACTTTGAGTCACGGGATGGACAACCACCAAGAAGAGAATGGGAAGTAGCAGCAAGAACAGAACTCTCAGGCGCAAGATCAGGAAGTAAGGTCTGGCGGCGATCGAATTCCTGCTGCATAATGCGACCTCAGGAAGAGACAGTAACTGTGGACGCCCCAAAATATGAACGCCAATCTGATCAAAGTCCCGATACAAACAATGAAGAAATTCAAAGATTCGCTTGCAGTATTCTCTGTCACGAACCATCACCTCATCGACAGGGCTAACAAAATTGAGAATATCAAAGTGATCATATTCCTAATACAGTTGTGTGAACTTCAAGTAGTACGCAAAAGATGGACGATCATCCTATCAGAGTAAGGATATCTTCTGTCGCGACTAGAAAATCTGAGCGGCATTGCCTCAACGAGAGTATGTAGACTCCCCTCGTCGCCAAATGTCCGCAACATTGTCGAGAAATAAATAATTACGAACGATGGACTCCTGCATCGAATTAGTAAGCCAAGACATGACTAAGAAGTTCTCTGACTCCTACTGTATCCACTCAGAAGAGGTCTTGGCTGGTTCCTTCATTTGATCAGTGACATAGCCAAAAAGTCAACGACTTTTGAGCGCTAAGGTGATAGACTGGGTGATGCAGGAGGACACGTAGGGTTTGCGCGTCTGTCAGCTTTTCTAGGAAACCCTAATGCATGCGATGATAAATGGAATTTTGCATAAAGATTAGATCGGGTGTGCATGTGAAAGATTTAAAAACGGTTACGCATGCAGGCGTGCAATTAACACTAACCCAGTTATAAAACTACAAATAAGATAAAAATGCAAAATAACATAAAAATAAAAATGCAATAACTCAGGGCCGGTAGAGGTCCGGTCGGGTGTGACGTCAAGTACTTTTGCGCAAACCTGATCTGGGCCGGTATCCACCAACTCTCCCCCTCTCAAAATCACTCATCTCTGGTGAGTGCTCCGATCAGTAGTGCTGCAGAAGATCCGGATCCATATGTTGTAGCTCCTCGGCCAAGACCCAACTGATCTCGGTCTCTGGTCTGCCATGCCAACAAACTAAGTACATCTGAAAACCACCATCAGTAGTGATCACTATCTTGTCGTCCAAGATCTGCTCGGGAACGAAGATATGTCGCGGAAGTATGTTAGTGGCTCTGGAAACTGGTATAATAGTATCACTTAGTGTCACATGCTCAGCTTGAAAACTATCACTGGGAAAAATAAGAACTGCAGGTGCCGTGTCAGTAACTGAATGAGTGTCGGTGTGTCATGAATATGACTCCTCACTGTCAGTCTGTCACTCACCAACCCAGAAGAATCAAACGAAGAAGAAGATAAGGGAAAATCAAAAGTCTCATGTTGTTATTTGTGGAATTAAATCAGATTGGGTATGTTAAAAACCGAATTTGCTCCCAAAACGGAAGGTATCTTAAGTTCATATGCATTTTGCCCAATCCGCTTTACCACTCTAAATGGTCCAGTCATACGGTCAGCTAACTTCTTTACGGTACCCGAAGGTAGCCGTTCCGGATTTAGCCGAACAATCACCAAGTCATCTACTTTGAAACTTGTAGCTCTTTTATGCTTATTAACTTGAGTTGCATATAAACCATAAGTACTATGCAATTTCCGCTCAATTTCTTTATGCAAATCATGCAAATGCTATGCATAGTCATGTGCAAACTGGCTTATCTTAAAAGTGGGTGGCAGTGGTGCTAAATCTTACGACATTCGCGCAGTATGACCATGAACATGCTCATTGTGAGATAAACCCGTAGATCTATTCTTTAAAATATTATAGGCCAACTAAGCGTATGGAAGAACTAGATCTCAATTCCCTTGATGGTCTCCTACCAAACAATGTAGTAAGTTTCCTAAACTCCTATTTACAACCTCAGTCTGACCGCCAGACTGTGGATGATATGGCGGTCACAAATAGAAGTTTAGTACCTAAAAGTCTCTAGAGTGACTTCCAAAAGTAACTGGTGAACTTGACATCCCGATCAGTAACAATAGTCTTCGGTATCCATCGATGCACGACAACCTCTTTATAATAAATACGAGCAATGTGAGAAACGTCATTGGTTTTGTTACAGGGGATGAAATACGACATTTTAGAAAACCGATCGACCGCCACAAGAATGAAATCGCGGTTTCTAAAAGTGCGCCGCAATTCAAGCACAAAATCCATGCCAACATCTTCCCAAGGAATACTCGATACCGGTAAAGGTGTATACAATCCAGCGGGCTGTTTATTGCCCTCGCTACCTGACAGGTGCGACAACTACTGACAATTCATGCCATAACCCGTTTCATCCCGGACTAATAGAATCGCTCCTCTACTAAGGCTATCGTTTTGTCTCGTCCAAAGTGTCCACCTAAGCCTCCACCATGTAATTTTCATACGATAAAGTTTCGCAACGAGGTGGGGGGAATACATAAACATGTCCCACAAAATAAGTATCCGTCTCTAATCAGATAATCGGTCTCATCGTGAAAGGGGTCTGAAAGTGTCGCGTCACAAACACCACTAAAATCAGTACAACTGGGATAGTCACCTATGATACTCTCAAATCATATTACCTGATTACTCATCTGCGATAGTACGAGTGTGACTCGACTAAGGTCGTCGACAACCCTATTCTCTGTTCCTTTGCAGTGCTTGAGAACGAATGTGTACTCCTGTAGAAATGATACCCATTTAGCTTGTCGAGATTCAATTTTTGCTGCGAATTGATGTAACGCAACGCCTGATGATCGGAGTGGAGGAAAAAATCCTTGGGCAACAAATAATCTTCCAACGACGCAACGTCTGCACAATCGCATAGAATTCACGCTCGTAATTGGAGTAATTCAACTTAGGGCCTGAAAGCTTTTCGCTGAAAAATCCAATGGGGTGATCTTCTTGACTAAGCACACTTCCTATCCCAACCCCAGAGGCATCACATGATACCTCGAACACTAAACCAAAATCAGGGAGTCTCAGGACTAGTGCGGTGGACATCTTATCCTTGATGATCTCAAAGACTCTAGCGGTTGAAGGTGTCCACTGGAAATTTCCTTTCTTGCTACACTCGGTGACTGGCGTCATAATAACACTAAAATTTTTAATGAATCGGCGATAACAAGTGGCAAGCCCATGAAAACTACGGACATCGTGGATGTTCTGAGGTGTAGGCCACTCACGTATCGCTCGAACTTTCTTGGCATCCATAGTGATAACAGCTGAGCTCACTATATATTCAAGAAAAATCACAGACTTAGCCATAAAAACACACTTCCTTAAGGCTCCATTTGTTTGGGCGTTTTGAGCAAACGCAGGAAAAACAAATGACCTCCGTTTGCTCCATTTCCCCAAAAGTCCGTTTGGAGCAGCCACCTCTCCGGTTCGAACACTCCGTTTCCACGCCGGATCGACCCGCCACGAACCAAATGAAGCCTAAGTTGATGTATAGTTGCTCGGCTCGCAGGAGCTCGTAGATAGTACGTAGGTGAGTCAGGTGCTTACTATCAGTCCGACTATATATCAAGATATCGTCGAAGTATACTCCTAAAAACTTTTCTATATAAGCCTTGAAGACCTAGGTCATCATTCGAGCAAAAATACTAGGGGCATTGGATAACCCAAAAAGCATCACAAAACACTCATAAAGTCCATCCTTCGATTTGAAGACAGTCTTCCACTCGTCTCTTTCGCGAATTCAAATTTGATGATAACCACTATAAAGATCAATCTTTGAAAAGATTGTGGCTCCAATCAACATATCTAACATGTCATCTAGTCGGGGTATTAGGAAACGATATTTCACCGCGATCTTGTTGACTGTGACTGTCAACGCACATCCGCCAAGTACCATCTTTTTTCGAGGCAAGGAGGGCAGACACCGCACATGGGCTAAGGCTATGCCGAATAAAACATCTATCTAATAGTTCACCGATCTGCTTCTGCAATTCATTGTGAGCGGTAGGATTCAATCGGTAATACGGAAGATGAGGGAGGGAAGCTCCAGGAACAAGATCTATCGCGTGCTGAATTGACCTCAGGGGAGGCTACGAAGCACAGATACTTAAAAATACTTTGCGTATCGGCTTGAACGCGTATCGGCTTGAACGCGTATCGAATACGATAAACACCCGGAAATGCGTTTCCGAAACTCTAGAAAACACATTTTAAAATAAAAAAATATTTTTAATTCGGAATCACGTATCCCGCTTGTGGGATACACAATTCCTGTGACATAAAAGTCCCATTGCTTATTCACTTCATGGCTTAATTTTATAATGTGCCAAGAAACCGTCTATTGTTGTAACTTCATGGTATATTTGTGTAGTTGTTATTCTTGGCATTGGCTTAGGTTATGTCAAGCTTCCATAGGCTTAACTTATAGTATGCGTTTGTTTAAAGTGCTTCCAAGTTATATTTTGATGATATAAAACATTAGATGAGTATTCCATCATGCCAAGACATGATACCTAAGTTTCAATCCATCAAATGCAACTTTAGCATGTTATACCCATACAAAATGTCTCCACATGGTCAATCAATTCCTCTAGTATTGGTTTTATTTCAGTTGTAAATAAGTCAATTGCATTGCATAGCACATTATAATTGTCATGCATACTATCTCTAAACATGATCAAACAATGCATAACACATTATTTAGAACTTATCATATGTATGACATATGTTGTAGGATTATTAAATTTTTTTCATTACAATTCAAGATATGTTACAATTAGTTTGCTAGTCGTCTTATTTTTATATTAATTAATACTTATATTAAAATAATTTACATAATTTATAAAATGTTTCCCGTATCCTTATTTTTTTGAAAAATCACGTTTCCCGTATCCGTTTCGTATCGTATCTCGTATCTCGTTTCCGTCCCCGTGCTGTATAGAGGGGAGGTAATTCAACCGGAAGCTCATCAAGGTGTATATCCTGGAACTCCTCAAAGAGTCTTGTAGCAGGTATAAGAATAGACTCATACTTCTCTAATAAGTCGGATGCCTGTAAGATCACTATTGCGTATAAAAATCCACTGTCAAAATTAACTCTTTCGATGAAACTCTGTGCCTCATATAATGCTAAATGTTTTCTTCCTTTCGGCAAGAGAAAAAGACTCTTTTGCGCTATTGTTTGCGCAGGATGTTGATGCTTTGGGTCGCACCGAAGTCAAAACTACTCTTCCCATTCAGTAGAAAGGAGCAAGTGTTGGACTTGCCATGCATGGTGACATCCACATCCATAGGCATAACATCCATAGACATAACATCACACCATATCATGTCAGAGTATGTACCGATGGTGATGGGCACTAGACTTCTCCTAGTAACCGATAATGCGGTCTTAGTCACCCAAGCTACCTGAAACAGGTATGGGTGTGGCTCAACAGTGAGTCCCATGCGGGCTAATGCTGTCTCGTCTATCACGTTCATACATCTCCCGCTATCCACCATTAATTGACACACTTTCTCCCCAGTGTTAAAGTAGGTCTGGAAGATGTTCGTCCGCCAATAATCCGCTGATTCTTGTGGCGTAGATAACATGCATCTCACCACTAGAATGTCGAGATCCATCTCTTCATCGCTAGAGATATTGTACACTGCGTCATTCAAGACGCAAGAGTCCTTCTCAACTATAGCCTCCTCTTCAGGTTCGTTCTCCTCAGTCACATCGTGAATAACTAATGTACCCTTCCTCTTGGGACAATCCCTAGATATGTGACCCATCTGTTGACACTCATAACATCAGATTTGAGAAGGGGTCACAGTCCCCATAGGTGACTTCCCTTTCTAATCTCTCGAGGGAGTCACTGTAGACTTTGTTGCACTTTCCTTACCCTTATGTTCTTCTTTCCTAAAAGGGGTATTGGTTTTGGTTTGAGATCTGAATCGGGAGGTCCTCTTTTAATGCTCCTCAATATCAATGGCGATAGATATGGTCTCAGGTAAGGAGTAGTGGTCATATCTAATCAACTCATCTTGGATCTCAGGGCATAGTCCACATTTAAACTTAGATAAGGTATCTCGTGGGTGTTCTACTACGTTGTACCGAATCATAAGATACTTCATTTCAGCGAGATAGTCATATACTGATCCTTAACGTAACGATGCTCATCTCGTAGACGGGTCTGATACCTCCAATATGACGTTCATGTGAGGCCAATGGGTAATGTGAGGGCGGTCATTCCTCTCTAGACTTCTCCCTTCTCCGATCCAAAAGGTTTTCACTTTTCACTCGCCGGGTCAGTCTCATTTTGGCGAACTGAACCTTTTAGTCCGCATACGATACCACTCAAAATTGGTTTTTATGTCTATAACCTAATCAGAAAAGAACTTGGGATCCATAGAACCATCATAAAGGGGTGGATCTAGTTTCACTACTCATATGAGATCATGTCGCCTATCTCGGGGAGGATAGTCACAATCGTCATCGTACGAATCACGATTGTTTCGACGCCATGAGGGTGGTTGTCGATGCC
Organism: Platanthera zijinensis; assembly: GCA_039513925.1. Lineage (NCBI taxonomy): Eukaryota > Viridiplantae > Streptophyta > Magnoliopsida > Asparagales > Orchidaceae > Platanthera > Platanthera zijinensis. The sequence goes on from CM077088.1 coordinate 67,881,750, forward strand.
AATATCTATGGCGATCTTCACAATGCATGACAGGTATAGGCCGACGATGGTCTCGAGGTCGCTCTTCTCTAGGTACGTCATAATAAGGTCTCTCCTGATAATTATCTCGCGTGCCTAAGAAAGGATCCTGTTGGGGATCAAAAAAATACCTTGGGGAATTCCTACCCCGATCGTGTTCAAATTCAAACATGTCTAAGGGATTTCTAGCTTCTTCCTCAAAAAGAGGATTCCTCATAAGGGTAGATCTTTCTAAGTTATGATGCGGGGTTTCGTGATGAGGTCAAATGGAATGCTCATCTCGGAGTTGAGGTGACAGTGAAGCTCGAGAGGTTACTTCTAGAATATTCACCCTAACACTAAGGTTGTCGAACCCTTCTCGCACTTGCTGTAAACATTCGGTTAACGCCGACGTTTGGTGGGTGAAAAGTAAAAACCACGGGGGTGGTTCATTTTCTTCGTTCACTCGACTCATTTGGCCTCGCTCAATTCGACACATCTCCGAATTTACCTTTTGAGGGTGTTCATGGGGTGGATTGTGATAAGGTGAATTCATACTCACTAACCTACCACTACTTAGATGCATGCAAGACGGACAATAAATGTAAATGAGTGATTATGCAGTTAAATTTTTTTTTTAAATAAAATGCTATGCGGGGTTCCTAGTCTACGCAGGGTGGATCCTGAAACATAGAAAAATTTCGAAATCTAGATCTGATACCAAATTGATGCAGGACGGCTCGTAGCGTTTGCGCGTATGTCGGCTTTTCTAGGAAACCCTAATGCATGTGATGTGTAATAAAATTTTGCATAAAGATTAGAGCAGGTGTGCATGTTTTAAAAAACACGACTACTAATTTTTTGTAAAGCATTAATAAACTATTTTGTTTCAAAATGATTTTTTTTGAAAAATAGTTCAAATAGAAATCCGGGGAAAGAAAATTTGCAGCTTTTTATTTCCTTCCCCTTGTCGTAGCAAAACAAAACTCGTGAAGTCCAAATTTACGCTTCCGACTAGAGTTTTGACGTAGCGTTCGCTGACAAAATCCAATCGAAAATCCAGAAATGAATCTATTTTCCTAAAGAGAAAATTTAGACATACGCAAAGGAGGGGGAAAAACAAATTACCCACGAAAAGAATCGTCTTTCCGCAATCGAAGTCGACGACGATCTCGCGAGGCGCTGCTCGTCACCTTCGATCTCTCGCTCCGTGGTCGGCCGTCTTCGCACTTGGGGGGTTGGACGTGGGCGAAAGAGGGGCCGGGAACCCACGTAGCTAAACCCTAACTGTGGCAACGACGAAACGGGAAGACGCCACAAGCTTCAAGGGCCGGTTTTTTTTTGAGAGAATGAATTACAATAAAAGTGAAAGAATTTAAAACGGCTACGCCCACAGACGTGCAATTAACACTGACCCACTCATAAAACTACAAATAAGATAAAAATGCTAAATAACATAGAAATAAAAATGCAATAACTCAAGACCGGTAGAGGTCCGGTCGGGTATTTTTGCGTCAACCTGATCTGGACCGGTCTCCACCACCAGGACCGTGAAAGGTAATTAGAGTTATCCAGACAAATGATAGTAATATGAGGAGTATTATGATTGTTGGAAGAGCTCATAAACTTGTATGTATTGCTTGTGTGTCTAAATACAAAGAGAGAATACAAATATATAGGAGGAAGGAGAGAGAAGAAAATCCTATACAATGTGTGGGACTAAAAGAGGAGAGAATATAAAACAATAAAAGAGGGCCCAATAATGGGCCCTTTACATGGGCTATCTTAACACTCCCCCGCAAGCTGGAGCGTACAAATCGTATGCGCCAAGCTTGGACAAGCATTGGTAGAAGAGTGCCTTGGAGAGAGCCTTCGTGAGGACATCCGCAACTTGTTCTGATTCTGGGACATGCTTTAAGTCAAGCTTCTTCATCTGAACCTTTTCCCAAATGAAGTGACAATCGACCTCAATATGCTTCGTTCTTTCGTGAAAGATCGGGTTCTTGGCGATGTGTATGGCGGCTTGACTGTCATACAGGAGAAGAGCCGGCGATGGTAATTTTACACCCAGATCAGAAAGAAGGCTCTCAAGCCATGTCAATTCTGATACAACCGATGCCATTGCCCGATACTCTGCCTCGGCTGAAGATCGAGCAACGACCGCTTGTTTCTTGCTTCGCCAAGTGACAAGATGTCCTCCAAGGTAAGTGCAAAAGCCACTCGTAGATCGCCGGTCATCGAGAGAGCCAGCATAATCAGCATCTGAGTATGCCACCAGAGTTGGAGCAGAAGAGGAGGTCCTGTAGACAAGTCCCTGACCAGGAGCGGTTTTAAGATACCTGAGAATTCGTTCCACTGCTTGAAGATGAGATTTTCGAGGAGAGTGCATGTATCTGCTGACAAGACCAACAACAAAAGAAATATTCGGCCTGGTAACCGTGAGGTATATCAGTTTTCCAACCAGACGTCGATAATATTCAGGATTCTTGAGAAGCAGATCCGAGTCAGATGCCTGGGCACACAGTTTGTTGTTCACATCCATAGGAGTATCACACGGCTTGCAGCCGGACTGACCCACATCATGAAGAAGGTCAAGACAATATTTCCGTTGAGAGAGAGTGAGCTCATCCGGCCTTCGAGCAATCTCCAGACCCAAAAAATAGCGAAGAGGTCCCAAATCCTTTGTCTGAAAGACTGAGTTTAGATGGACTTTGACTGCCTGTATCCCTTGGGAGTCATCTCCAGTAATGATAATATCGTCGACGTATACTAACAGAATAACCGTTCCTGTTGGTTGGTGACGAGTAAAGAGCGAGAAATCGGTCGAGCTCCGGGTAAAGCCAATCTCATGGAGGACCTTGCTGAATTTTTCAAACCATGCCCGTGGAGATTGTTTGAGACCATATAGAGCCTTTTTAAGATGGCAGACCAGAGACTCCCCCGTGGTCTCAAACCCGGGTGGTTGTTGCATGTAGACAGTTTCCTGGAGATCCCCATTCAAGAAAACATTCTTGATATCTAGCTGAAAGAGAGACCATCGACGATGGACATCAACAGAGATGAGAACGCGAACACTATTAAGCTTCGCGACTGGAGAGAACGTTTCCTCATAATCTAGCCCTTCTTGTTGAGTGAAACCTCGAGCGACAAGACGGGCCTTTAGACGGTCAATTGTTCCATCGACAGCATGTTTGATGACAAAGACCCACTTACACCCAAATGGTTTCTGACCTTGGGGAAGAGGAACAACAGACCATGTCTGGTTAGACCAGAGAGCAGACATTTCTTCTTCCATGGCGGCTCGCCATCCTGGATGTTGAAGCGCCTCCTGCACAGAATTAGGAATAGCAACCGAAGAGAGAGAAGTAGCCAAAGTGTGTAAATGAGGAGAGAGGCGATGAAGAGAAATGTAGTTTGCCAGAGGATAAGCAGTGGAAGGAGATACCTAATCATGGGGACGCGAAGGATCCATGGTAGAGACCGGCGGCAGAGGGGCAACGGAATTGGTAGAGCGACGAGTGTAGACGCGGATTACGGGTGGTTTGGAGGGAACGACAGGCGGTTCACAGGGAACCGACAGAGGTGGTATAGTGGCGGGAATGACCGGGCGGGGAATGGATGGAGGAGGAGGTGTGGGTGGTAGATGGTCGGGTAAGGGAGCAGGAAAGAACGGTTGATCCTCGCGGAAAGTGACATCAGCGGAAATAGAGATCTTGCGTGTAGCGAGAGAATAACACACATACCCCTTTTGGGTGCGGGAATAACCAACAAAGATATGTTTAGCCGCGCGGGGATCCAATTTATCCCAGGACTGCCCCAAACAGTGGACGTAGCATAGGCTCCCAAAACACGCGGTGGAAGCGGAAAAGCCGGAGTGGAGGGAAAGAGTATGCTAAAAGGAGTAGCATAGTTGAGAATGGAGGAAGAGAGACGGTTAATGAGAAAACAGGCGGTCGAGACCGCAAAGTTCCAATATGGTTTAGGAACATGCATTTGAAGCATGAGGGAACGGGCAACATCGAGTAAGTGGCGATTCTTGCGTTCGGCAACACCGTTTTGTTGTGGCGTGTAAGCGCAGGAAGTGTGATGGAGAATCCCAAACTCAGAACATAAAGCAGTAAATTCGTGACTAGTGTACTCCCGAGCGTTGTCAGTTCGTAGAATTTTTATGGTCGTGTGGAATTGCGTACGGGTTTCGAGGACAAATGCCAGAAGACACGTGGAAGCTCGGAGCGATCACGAAGTAAGTAGAGCCAGGTAGTACGAGAGTGATCATCAATAAATGTTATAAAATACCGGTAACCAGAAATACTAGTAATTTTAAAAGGTCCCCAAATATCCGAATGCACTAAATCAAAAGGAGCAGCGCTCCGAGTACAATGTGAAGAGAAGGAGGAGCGAATCTGCTTTCCGAGGATACAAGAGTCACACTGAAAGGAGGTAAAAGAAACATCGGGGAGAGCCCGCTGGAGGACCGGCAGAGGAGCATGCCCAAGTCGACGATGCCAATCAGTTGAAGAGACGGAAGAGAGGATGGTTGGAGAGTCGTCGAGAAGGTAGAGTCCATTCCGCAGCCGGCCTTTACCAATGGTAGTCTGCGTCCGCCGATCCTGTATAATAAAAGAAGAGGAAGTGAATATAACAGAACAATCCAAATCATGAGTAAGCCGTCCCACAGAAAGTAAGTTAAACGGGGAACTCGGGACATGCAGAGCCGAGCGAAGGGAGATAGATGAGGTGAGAGGAAGATCGGCCGAGCCGGAGACGGGAACAGCGGCTCCATTGGCCACAGTAATAGATGGTGGATAAGGGGAATTCAGGTACTGGGCAGGCCGACGTGGAGTAATGTGGTGAGTGGCGCCAGAGTCCGCAATCCAACCCAAGAAGGTGGAGAGACAAGCAGTACTTGTGTTCGAGACGGAGGCAATGGAGGCAGATGGTGGGTTGAGCAAACCTTGGAGATGCTGGAGCTGAAGACGGACAGTTTCAAGGTCAGGAGGACCTGCGTCGGTAGCAACAGAAGCCGTCGGGCGAGGAGGATAACCAACTTTCTTGTAACATGTAGCCTCGAGATGACCATCTTTCCCGCAGAAGGAACACTTCGGCCGACCCCGGCCACCACGACCACTACCGCGAGAGCCCGAACGACCACCTCGAGGAGGAGGGAATGGTAGAAGTGGAGGTGCCTGCTGAAGAAGGGCCGGAGGAGAAGGAGCCGTTGTATCTGGAGGAGGTGAAACACGGAGAATCATGGAGCACACATCAGAAAAGGATGGTGTGGTAGAGGACGCCAGGACCTGAGCCCGAATGCTTTGAAGGTGAAGGGGAAGATGGGCCATGATGATGGCAGTACATGCGGCTTCCTTCTGAGCGCGCTGAGCAACAACGTCATTGGTGAATGGTTGATGCTGGATCCATGCTTCAGGAAGAGTCTTCGCACGAGCAACAAATGAGGTCAGATCGGAGGCCCCTCCAGCGTCGAGAGCAAAGAGGTCAGTGAGGATATCGTAGAGATGCTGGAGGCTGTCCCGTCCAGAATATAAGGAGTGTAGTTCAGTCCACATATCTTTGGCAGTCTCATGATATATAGCCATTTGATATGGCTCGCCATCTAAAGAGTTCAAGATCCAGGTCTGAACTCGGCCATCATTGCGGAGCCAGTCATCAGTGGGAGGGGTGGGAGGAGCCTGAGTCAGGTGATGGAGAAGGCCCTTGGCCTGAAGGACCCGTCTAACCGAATGTACCCAAGGAACAAAGTTCTTCCTGCCTGAAAGAGAGATGGTGATGATGCGCAGCTCGTCACGGACTTCTGGAGGGTAAACCGGGCAGTTAGTCGGAGAAGCCGGGCGGTCAGCAGGCAGGGTGGCCGCCGAGCCGGAGGAGTTACCGGAAGAGCCCATAAGGGCAGACCGCAGAGGACTCGGCGAGAAGGAAATAAACCCCTTGCGAGAAGACAAGGAGACCGCAACAGTCCGCACGACCAACAAACAACGGATATGCGACAGTCCGCACGGCAAGCCGCAAGATTGACCAAAGACCGCGACCAAAAAAAATGCGGATAGACAGCAATCCGCACGGTCAAGCCGGACACCAGCGAGTAGTCAGTTCGTGACCAGAGGACGGAAACAGAAGAGAAACTGCGAGGTCAAGGTGAAGCCGACAACAGTCAGAGAGCAGAAAAACGGAGAGAACCGCATGGATACAAATAGTCCGCGAGAAGCCGCAACGAGAGAGAGAAGCAGTCCGCGTGGAGAGGAAGACCGCAGCGAGAGAGAGAGAGAGGGAAACCGCGCAGATACAAACAGACCCACGGGTTGGATAGATAGAATCCGCAGCGGTGTGGGCAGACCGCACGTTAAGCAAAGGGAGGAAGTGCCAGACAAGGGCAGAGTCCGCAGCGGATAGAAAAAAAGAGGTGGACCCCACGAAGTAGAGAGAGGTGGCTATAAGAAGCCTGAAGAGGGTGGAACCACGGAGAGGGAGAGGAGAAGCGGAATGCAGGGAGTAAGACCGCCGAGCTCGCGGATAGGAGACCGGATAGGTGCACAATCCGCAGGAAGAGAAGAGGAGGGCGGGTACGGCGGACTGGGCGGTTAAAAACAGTGAAACCGCAAAGGAGAGACCGCTCCCTCTGATACCATGTTGGAAGAGCTCATAAACTTGTATGTATTGCTTGTGTGTCTAAATACAAAGAGAGAATACAAATATATAGGAGGAAGGAGAGAGAAGAAAATCCTATACAAGGTGTGGGACTAAAAGAGAAGAGAATATAAAACAATAAAAGAGGGCCCAATAATGGGCCCTTTACATGGGCTATCTTAACAATGATCATGGTTCCCAAACTCATTGGAGGGACAATCACTGACAAGGGAGCGAAAGAATCATCACCGCTGGACATAGTGACTCAAGAATAGAAATCTGGAGACCACCCAAGACTTAGGGAAATAAGAAGCAGTAGATTACACCGAGAGAGGAAGAGAAATCCATTCCATGCGATCACCAAGAAGCGATGATGGCGCCAGAAGGAGCAGACACTTCACTGCATTGTAGATTTGACACCGGATAGGAGCTGAAGAAGGATTTACGATGGAAGAAGAAGAGGCCTGCGGTAGAGGGAGCAGCGAACGCGAGTGGAAGAGAGAGAGAACGCAAGTGGGGAAGCGGGCGGTGCGGAGGCAAGGGGCGAACCGAGCGAGCGGTGCGGAGGCGAGCGACAAACTGAGCGGAGCGGTGGCTCAAGCGACGAACGCGAGGTATTCACGAGAAGCATGAGCAATGTCGGAAGGCGGCATGCACCGAGAACATTACACGCTCTGATACCATGTTGTCCGATAAAATAATTCATTGAATTAGGAAGAGTAATTCCCTCTATATATGGAGGTGGATATAACAAATGAAAAAGAAAGAAAGAAATAATACATAATATGACTACTACATATTATAACAAGAAAGAAAAGAATTACTCAATATAGTAGATAACTAACTAGTTTAATCCCTTTAATATTTTTTTGGTCTAGGAATATCGTCTTAGGGTGCAATTATGTTTTCGGGGTCTACAAATAGCCAGGAGGGGCTACACATAGCGAAAGATGGTCTGCGAATATCAATACCCTATTTTAATTTTAAGTCTCTCATTTTAAATTTTTAACAGGTCACAGACCATCAACCATGTGGGAAGCGGGATGCAATCATGGACGTCTAGCTTAATAAATTATAATTATATATTTATATTATTATAATTAGTTTAGGTTAGTTCTCGAGTACCTGACCAGAGGATTGAGAACCGAACCGTTGGTTCTATTTTTGTAATAACCATACCCGAAACAAACAACTTGGGAACCGACCTGAACTGCCTGGTTTGGTTCGGTTTTGGTCCGGTTTTCGGTTCTTTGGTTACTTCTGCACACCTCTATTATCACCTGTTCGTTTGATGGGTTTTGATTAGAGCTATCATTTAGAACCGAGAATCGTAAACCGACTCAAAATCGAACTGGAACCACGCAGAAGTAGATCGAACCGTTCACGAAGTCTGGTTTGAATTTTGGAACTGTGAACAATAGTGGTCTGGGTATGATTTTTTCATTTTATTATTCGGACCAGAATCAAAACCAAAACCACAACATTCAAATTTCAAGCGGTTTCAAAATTTTTAGACCTAATCTGGACCAGACCAAAGCAGAATCAAACCACAACTCGTTTATTATAATAATAATATAGTAATAATAACAATATTTTTTCATCCTTTTCCTTAATATTCTGCCCTAAAAAATTAAACCCCTACAACCCCTACATATTATGATAATATAAATATATAATGTCTTATGCTTATCAGTTATCACTTTTCAGTTTTCACATCAAAATATCATTCCCGGTATCAACATATTTGTAAATTGGCAAGTCACAGTCCCTTTGCTTCCCTCGCAAGCTTGTTATGTACTTCCAACATTACTGTCTCACTCCTTATTCCGCTGATCAACAACACTGTCATTGTCCCGCTTCTATTGTCTAATATCGGTAAATTGTATACTCACATTTGCATTTCCATATTTCAGTCTTTTTCATTAATTAATTAATTTTACTGTAATTCAAGATATTTGATATTAAAAAAATATAGGAGCATTCTAATATTGACAATAGTTGACATTCAAAAAATGCCATGGGAAAAACAGTGCCAAGCTTGAATTGCAGGTTAAACTAATCGACATTTCTTGTTTGGATGATAGAAATTGGGTAGATGTTATGATGTGATATTTCTGTCGCGTTGAGCTCACCCAATAGGAATAAAAATCGAATCAGAACCGAATAGAATCGGACCGAACTGCTAGTGAATAATTTGGTTTTGGTTCTTGTTGAACCGGAACCATAGTCACGACAATTCAAAAATTATTCTAAAACGAGAACCAAAATCGGAGCCAGTCAGACCAAATAAGATTTTGGTTCTAATTTGAAAAACTATTACCTTAACGGTTCGGTTCACGATTTTAATATAATCGGAACCGAATTGGAACCATGACAACTCTACTTTTGGAACAAAAGAATTGGAATTAGAAGACCAGATTCCAATTCCTGGATTCATTTATGACATTACTGGGTGGAATTGGTTCTCTCC